>JAZKJV010007403.1:0-600000 GCA_037367405.1 Ottelia alismoides | reverse complement strand
CGGGCCAGTTTCCAAGTTAATTCAGAAAGATGGTTAAATTAATTCCAAAAATTATGAAACTTGGCCAGATGGTGAAATGCTATGAAAGTAAGCTGCTCTCATTTTTTTGGATTTTTCTGACACTAAATGAATTTACTACGAATTTAAAATGGATGCAAGGTCATTTTGACTGAATTAATTTTAATAAATATCAAATCTCAATATTTTCAGATATAAAAATTATCCTCGATAGATCTACGTGTGAAGAATCCATGAAAATTAATAGACCTAAATTTCTATTTGAAATGAACCTATCAAAAATTAATTGAGGAAATCACAAAAGGATTTATTCAGGCCTCGAGATGCATGCAAATGAGATGATTTTTGGACATAATGTAAACTTAATTATCCTCAGTCTAATGTGAATTTTTGGCGATTTTTGAGGTCGCAGAGAAATTACTACAAATTAATAGGCATACAACAACAACAAGTAAGTAGGGTCGGCTACATGGATTCTTCGCCTCTATTCAGATCTATCTTGGGCCAATCCCGGGCTTATATCCACAAAACTAAGATCCCTTCGTATGGTCTCTTTCCAACACTTCTTGGGCCGTCCTCGCCCTGTCTTAGCCGGCTCAACATCCCAACACTCGCATCTCCTAACTGGTGCATCAGTTGTTCTTCTTTGCAAATGTCCAAACCATCTTAAGCGGTTTTCTCGCATCTTATCCTCGATCGAAGCTACGCCAACTTTCTTTCTGATTGCATCATTTCGAATCCGATCTTTACGTGTGTGTCCACACATCCACCTTAGCATTTTCATTTCTGCTACATTCATTCTCTGCACATGTCTATGGTTCACAGGCCAACATTCAAATCCATAAAGCATAGCGGAGCAGGCTGCGACATGGCGGTGGAGGGTCGTGGATCTCGTCGGAGGTCGTCGACCTTCTTCGCTCGATTTCGTGCCCAATTGTTGTCACCAACAAGGAAAATGGAGCTCAGGGAAGCCTCCTGTACTGGCGGATGAGGATGAAGGTTGCTGGAGGCGGAATATTTATAGGTTGGAGGTGACGGCATAAGTGGTGAGGTGTTGGAGTTGGTGGGCATCGTGGAGCGAGGTGGATGGAGATTATGGAGTTTGAGGGGTTCGACGAGGATGGGGGGAGATAGGGCTATACGAGGGGGGTGGTAAAGGTCAGCGAGGGTAGACGGTGAGGCTCCCTAAATAAAGAGGGGGCGGCCCTCGCATGGTGGGCGACGTGGGGCGCGGGGTATTCGGGAGGTAGAAGACGAAGTATCGACCGTTGGATCGAGCGATCCAACGATCATAAGAAGGGTGGAAGCAAAAGGTAAGGATTGGATCGGCCGATCGGAATCGAAGGGCGTAGATGTAGCTACGTGGTGGCCGTGGGTTGAGGCGCTAACGTGCGGTCCTGATGAGGTCTGGGGTCTTGATCAAAAGGTCCAGATGTTGTGCGAGATGGAGGGCCAGGATGCAGTGCTTGGGGCGAAGATCAGAGGGCATGGCTTCGCCACGTGGTGCAAAGGGGAGCGCTGCGCTGACGAGTGGTCCAGATGAGATCTATGTGTGGATCGAATGGCTGGGACGCTTTGCGATGATGAGCGGTCCAGATCGAGGGAGAAGGCGAGTGATCGGACGACGGAGAGGGCTGGGCGTGTGGCGCGCAAAGAAGCGGGTCGCATGGCGTAATCAGAGGGCGCCACGTGGCCAACTCTGTGTGGCTGAGAAAGAAAGTAAATTTAGAGAGAAGGAGGCCGAATTTGGAAGAAATCAAAACATGAAAGATGTAGATCTCGATGAGATCTACAAGTTTCATGTTGACCAAAAACGGAGATGAGGTCAAATATGATACAAATATACAAGAGTACAAATATACACATATATAGTATACAAGCGGGCCCAAAAACCCAAGTTTTTCATACGAGCTCCAAATTGTATAAAATTGGTCTCATTTTAAAGGTCTCTGGATGTGTATTAATCTGAAGGTGAGTAGACCTAATTCGGAGGTTGTATGAGGTGGATATTAGCATCCTAAGATCCAGGTTCTCCAACTGGGTTTGAGGATTTATTGGGCAATTTACATGATAGGGATTTTTGGCCTTCTTCCTTATATTATTAACTAATAATGTACACTGTGTAAGGCAGGTGTTATTTGATTTCAGAGGGGATATAGAATACAAATAATTAGGTGAATTATTGGTGGACATTTTACAAGTGGATTTTACAAATGAATTGGCTTCTTATTTAATGCAGATATGAATGCTAAAATGCATGTATTGTGGATTGATACATGAATGCTATTTATGCAAGATAAAGGAAAATATGCTGCTAAATACTTTGGAACAAGGCTCTATTTTCAACTTTAAGAGTGATGAATCACAGATTCATCAACCCCCTATACTTAAACCTTGCTCGTCTCCGAGCAACTAAATGAAATGGAAGAGTGAAATGAGATTGGCTTTCATACCATGGTCATGAACAAAAGTTGAAAATGGAGCTTGACTTGACCTTTGGATTAATTGTGTGGTGGAACCTTATTGAGATCTGAACTTAAGACCTAACAGACTTCAAGTTCCACAAGTCTTCTATTCGAGACGCCTCAACAGTCAGGTCAGAATAAAGCCTCATACGCAAATTTCTGATGACTATGATTCTTACTTGTACTGTGTAAGTGTAAAATAGCTCTCCACCTCAGAAATGGCTAAGAAGCAGCCTCCTCTAATAAGGTAACTCTAATTCCCCGATCCAGTAATTCTTTCCTCGAGGAGCGAGGTATTCCCTTCTAAGTTCAAGTGCGACCAGCTCAAGAGGAGGGGGTGGAGAAAAGAATGGACGGTATCCAGTGTAGCTACCTATCCCGGGATGCCTGACCAGTGTAGCCAAGTCATCCAGCTGCAGACTTCTTGCTAATATACATACTCCGACAGGTATTTTATTTTCTATCTGGCTTGTCTACTTTTTTGGACTTTTTGCATTTTTTCTTTTCTCTTTTTTTCTTCTTTTTGAACTATATACAAGGTGCAGCATGTACATCGGGAGTTTTTCCTCTTGAGCCAGTAGACTATCCCTCTTTTGAAGCATTATTCCAACCCACAGCATCCCGTCCTTAGACGTCAACACCATCGGACTAGGTTAAGATGCACTACCCTCCCTAGAGGAGGACGGATGTTTCCACCCGCGTGCTACTCCAAGCTAAAGGATTCTACCTCCTCACCATCTCATCAATGAAGAGCTACATGCATAGTGCTTGTCCAAGTTAGGTCATTGTCTAAAAGAATCATGCGTGTGCATGAGATATTCTACTTAGACTAATCAACATGATATGTGAACATAGACTTGCGGACTCAAAGAATTAAGTCATTTGACCTGAAAAATCTTAACTCTAGTTCCTATAAGGTTCCTCTGAAATTAGGTGGATTAAGGTCAAATCAAGTCCATCCTCAATATCTACTCATAACTTGGTTCAGAACCCACTAGCTTTTCACCTTGCATATGCAGATGAGAAGTAGATGACATGCTATGTAGATGAATGAAAATGTAAGACTCTTCTTCTTTTTCTCTTCGGATGCAGAGATGATATGCATGAGTAAAATAAGAAGCCTTTGATTTCTCCATATTTTTTTGACACTTTGGTATACCTCCTAAGTGTTTTATGAGTATTATACAGATTATACAAGCTTGTTTTACAAAAAAAATCTCCAATTTTACCCATCACCGTAATTATTGCATAGTATATACAAAAATACGCGAAAGTACGAGCTATGGGTAAAGTATATATGTAATATATACACACCCTCCTATACTTAGCGTGTGCTATGTTCTCAGAGCACGAAAAGCGTTGAAAAAGACATAGCTTGGGCTAAGCGTAGGAGAGCTAAAATTAAAGAATGTATAGAAGTCGCTCCGCCCCCCCCCCCCCCCCCCCCGTATACTTAGGCTCTGGCAACCTAAGTGTAGAGGAAGATAAAAAATGGGGCAGACGAGGGCAAGAGGAGAAATGGATGAGTATATACATGGCGGGCATCGGTCCCCCCTATACTTAGGCTCTGGTCAGCCTAAGTAGAGTGAGTATGAGAATCGATGTGATCTAGAGGATGTACAGTGAACAGACTCAGGTGACTCATCCCCCCTTTACTTAGGATCTGGTCATCCTAAGTATAGTCCAAGATAGTGATTGATAAAGCTTGGATGAGTTACTAGAGTCGGGGAAGGGGGGGAGGGCAGAATATAAAGGAATGATGAGTATATACAAGGGTGTTGGTCTGAACCTTTCAAGATGCTGCTGATGGCGAGAGCTCACTGCTGCAAGGTCTCATACGTGGTTCGAAGTGTATCTGCTGAATCTGTCTCGCGATTGAATACAATCTCCTCAACATGGACTAACTGCTCATTGGTTTCGACGAAGTGCTTCAACAGTTGTCCATTTACTAGGAATGTCGGTGCGTCATCTGCGAGATCTGAGATCTCGACACATCCACTATCGTGCATCGCACGGACAATAAATGGGCCCGTCCATTTGGACTTCAACTTGCCTTGGAAGATCTTCAGCCTTGCATTAAACAACCATACCTTCTGTCTTGATCCAGGATCTGGGACCAGTCCTTCCTGTCTGGGCGGACAAGCTTCTGCAATATAGTTTTCACCTCCCTATTTGATACCTCAGCCATACCATTAGTCTGTGGGTGGTAAGGGCTAGCGACACGGTGTTCGATGCAGTAGTCCTTTAGAAGTTTCTTCACATCTCTGTTTACAAAGTGGCTACCCCCATCGGATATCAACATCTTGGGGATCCCGGACCTAGAAATGATATGATCTCTGATGAATTTACAGACAGTCCTACTGTCTGCGGTTCGGTTTGGGATAGCCTCCACCCACCTAGACAGGTAGTCTACCGCAAGAAGGATGTACTCGAACCCATGGCTCACAGGGAATGGGCCCATGAAGTCGATGCCCTAGGCGTCAAAGACATCACAAATGATGACATGCTGCATCGACATCTCATCCTTGGAACCAATGGTTCCTCCCATTCTCTGGCATACTGGGCACGACTTCGCAAAGGTGATGGCATCGCGAAACAGAGTCGGCCAGTAAAAGCTACATTGAAGTACCTTCCATGCGGTCTTCTTTCCGGAGTTGTGTCCTCCTGCCTCCAAGCTGTGACATAGAGAAAGGACACTCTGGTATTCCTCTTGAGGAATACACCGTCTCCAGACATAATCCGGTCCTTCAAAGAAAAGGATCGGATCCTCCCAATGATAGTGTCTAGCATCCGACTTCAGTCGGTCTACGTGGCTCTTGGACCAATTTTCGGGAACTTTCTTAGAGACAAGATAGTTCACGATATTAGCATACCATGGGAGTGAGTCGACAACAAAAATTGACTCGTCAGGGAAGGAGTCTCAAATTGGTGAATCCTCGGAAGTATTAAGATCTTCGAGACGGGAGAGATGATCGGCTACTACGTTCTTCTTTCCAGGTTTATCGCGAATATCCAAATCAAACTCCTGGATAAGCAAAATCCACCAAAGAAGACGTGCCTTCGCTTTCTTCTTTTCCATCAAGTATCGTAGCGCCGTGTGGTCAGTGGACACAATTACCTTGGATCCGATTAAGTGAGATCTGAACTTGTCCAAGGCAAATACTACCGCAGGCATCTCTTTTTCCGTAAGGTATAGTTACGCTGAGCGGCATCAAGCACTTTGCTTGCGTAGTGAATTGCAAACGGGACGCCATTCCTCCTCTGTCCCAATACAGCCCAACAACAAAATCTGATGCGTTTGTCATGATCTCAAAAGGTAGAGACCAATCTGGGTTTTGTAGGATAGGGGCGTCCATGATCATTCCTTGTAATAATTTAAAGGCCTCAAGACGTTTGTGATCTACAATAAACTCCATGTCCTTGCCTAAAAGCTCAGTTAGCGGTCGGGCAATCTTAGAAAAATCTTTAATAAATCTCCGATAGAATCCAACATGCCCGAGGAAAGACCACAGCTGTTTAACGTTGGTTGGTGGCTTGAGTCATCTGATCACATCCACCTTGGCAGGGTCAACCTTCATTCCTCTCTTGGTGATGGCGTGCCCCAACACAATGCTCTCCGTCACCATGAAGTGACTTTTCTCCTAGGAGAGCACCATATTAACCTCACAACAGCGTTTGAGGACTCGGTTCAGATTCCTAAGACAGGAATCGAAGGAATCGCCGTGGATCGAGAAGTTATCCATGATGACTTTCAGGAATTCGCCAACCATTTCGGCGTATACAACAATCACGCACCATTGAAAAGTACCTGGAGCATTGCATAACCCAAAGGGCATGCGCCTGAAAACATAAGTACCAAAAGGGCTTGTGAACGTGGTCTTTTCCTGGTCCTCTGGAGCTATGGCGCCTGAGAACCCATCCAAGAAGCAGAAGAATTCTTTCCCCGCTAGTCTCTCTAGGATCTGATCAATGAACGGTAGGGGGAAATGATCCTTCTTCGTCGCAGCATTCAGGTGTTTGTAATCCACACAGACGCACCATAACGTGGGCACTCGCGTCACAATCTCCTCTCCGTCCTCATTGGTGGTCGTCTGAGTTCCCGATTTTTTCGGGACAACATGAATCAGGGCCACCCATTTAGAGTCGGAGATGGGATAAATCAAACCCGCGTTGCACTATTTCTCTATCTCCTTCTTCACTACCTCTCGTAAATTTGGATTCAAACGATGTTGAAATTCACGAGAGGGTTTAGCTTCATTTTCCAAGTAGATATGGTACGAACATAGTGCGGGATTTATCCCGTGGAGATCGGAAATGCTCTAGCCTATCTCCTTGCGGTTTTTCTCCAGGATCTCTAGCAAGCGAGATTCCTGCTCCCCGGTCAATCGAGAACTGATGATGACCGGATATTTATTCTCTTGACCCGCAAGGAAGGCATATTTTAGTGTTGTGGGTAAAGGCTTGAGCTCAGGTAATGTGTGATCGTATAGAAAGTCTGGCTCAATTGAATCTGGTTCAGCGTTGAAAGTGGTTGGATCTGTCTCTGATTGCTGCCACCAAGTCATTCGGCTCTGGAGTCGGATCGTCAAAGGTTTCCATGCAATCAGCAAAAGCCACGTCCGACTCGTCATCCTCATCTTCTGATTGTCCTGAAGAGGTAAGGACTGACAGTCCCAGCTGGGCCTCTAAGTCATCGAAGATGTACGGGGATGCAGGCTCTGAGCTGAACTCATTTCTAAGGACCTCGCAAACTGACTCATGCACTGGATCTTCTCCGGAGGGGAGGGACTCATTGATGTTGGTTGGGTTCTGTCTCCATGGTCCAACTGTGTCTACATGGTCGTAGTCTGCTTCGGATGAAGAGTACTCGGTACTGGATTCGGAATCCGGTCTCTGCCATCTGGTTTGCTTCATCTCAAGTTCCTCATCTCCGCCTAGAGTTTGGAAGTGGATCTTCCTGATCTTGTAATCGAACAAGGCCCCTGCTGTTCTGAGGAATGGCTTGCTGTTGTTTTGGATTTTTGTGGGTTGGAAAATTTATTGTTGGTAAATAAGTCGTTGTTGCTATCCCCAAATTCCCGTGACAACAAAAAATATTTTTTTATTTTTGCTTCTTATTAACCTGTATAGCGGACATGGTCGAACTATGTGAGGCTACAATTTCCGAGGGTTATTCAATTAATCAGAAACTAATTAAGAGAAAACAAGAATCTCAAAGGACAACTATCCTTGGTTTTTGTGAATTTTTTTATTTACAAAGATTTTGAATTTTTTTAATGATTTTAATTTTGTATTTTTTTTAATTTTAAAAAATAACACGAAGCAATATTCACAAGATCAAAAATACACACACCAACTCTTATTGTAATTTTTCAATTTGTCAAGAATGCTCAGAAAAATCCAGAAAAAATATTTTTAAGTTTTGAAAGTTTTGAAATGTTTTTGAGAATTTTTGGGGAATTTCCATATGTTTTTGTATTTTTCTAAAAATCAATCAGAGAGAAAATGCAAAAATGTGCACATCCTGGAGAAATTTGCAACTTAAAAATATTTTAAGTGCCCAAAATTCCTGACAATTAGTTTTAAGACAGACAAAGTAGAAGCAATTATCTACAAACAACAACTGAAATCAAAATTTTCGCATTTTTGTAGAATTTTCTGTGATATTTATAAGATTTTTGATGTTTTTCAATTTTTTTGGGTTTTGTAAATAATTAAGGCGTGAAAATTGGTCAGAAATTAAAAGACAATGGAATACGACTACTCTATGTTTTTTGGAATTTTTGGAACAATATTTGAATTTTTATGAATTTTGGAATTTCAAACAGGGAAAAATGACATGTTTTTGATTTTTTTAATAATAATAATAAATGATGACAAAATGAAATGAAATTTTTATGCAATGAAGATGCGCACTACAGGAGTCTAAGTTATTTTTTTTTTGAGAATTTTTGGACTAATAAAAACATTTATTCCAATAGAGAATTCATGCTAATTAAAGAGTCTAAGTACAGTCCCAAATGCAAAGATTCAATATTTTTACATCAAATAAACAACAAAAATAAATGTTCTGGCTAAAAAGTGGAATTTACCCAGTAAAGAGCATCCCTTGCATGTGCTTCTCTAAAGAAGGTCTTTTTGCAATTGTTGAAACTTAAGAAGGCTGAAGTACAATTTCTTTAATTTTTTTATTATACCTCCTAGGGCTTCGTCTCTTTCGAACCAACAGGGCAAGGAGAGGGCAGGGCCGCCGCCCCTTCTTTGGTGACGAGTGCGACGACTTCGGCGTGCGGACGGGCTGAGCGGGGCGACGATGAAGGAGCTGCACGCGGCCCTCGTGCGGATGGAGCGGAGGTGCGCATCGTCGGAGGGGCCGCGCATGGTCGAGCTCGGCGCGGGGTTGGCGGCGACCCTTGGCGCTGGGCGGCGGATATCGGCCGAGAGGGGCGCGGCTGACAGTGTGGAACTCAATGGGCGCGGGGGCGCGCGTTTGGCGGTAGGTCTGCGGCAGAGAGGAGCGGGGCCAGGAGGAGGCTCTCTGGTGGAGAGCGCGCGGCGGCGGTTGGCTGAGGAGAGGGACGCACTGTTGGCGGGAGCTTCAGGCGACGGAGGCGGGACTGTGGAGCGGCTCGACGGAGGGGGCCGCACGGGCACGGCTGCGGCGCCTGGAAGTTGAAGGGGGGGGCCTGGAGGGCGGCCGTCCCCTCTCTATTTTTTTCAGCAACAAAAACTATTTATTCCAACGAAAATATCATGCACATTTAAAGTCTGGAACTTCAGGGACCAAAATGTCAATAGTTCTTGTTTTTGCATAAAATGAATAACAATTGTAACTGGGAAGCAGTAAGTGCAAATTACCCAAGAAAAAAACGTGCAAAGCACGTGCTTGTTCTGGCAGGGGTGCGTTTGTAATTCTGAAAATCTTCCGGGGACGGATTGCAATTGTCCCAAATCTTTTTTTTTCTTTAATAGAATTTAGGGTTTCTCAAGTCAAAACCCTAACGAGACTCTTCGTTCCTTGCGATCACAAAGGGAGGGGAGTCGTGGCCGCCCCCACCCCTTCTCTTCTTCTTCGACGGCGGCTAGCGGTGCGGATGGGGCGGGGGTGCCAGGTGGTGTGAGGGCACACGAGATCGGCGAGGGCGGTGGCCAAGGCGGGCTGTAGCATTGAAGGCCGCACGACGAGGGTTGCGGTCTGGATGGAGATCGCCGCGGATGGGACGCGGGCCCAGCGCGGAGGAGGTTGCGGAGCGCGGGCGGCGGGAGGCGACACCGCGCGCGGCGTCGCGTGGGGCTGGAGATCGGCCGCCCCTTGCGGCAGCGATGGCTGGAGATCTGCCGCCCCTCGCGGCAGTGATGGCGGGTCGGGCCGCGGTTCTGGAGACGCGGGCGACGCCCTACGGCTTGGGGGGGCAGGCTGCAGTTTTTTTGTTTTTTTATTTTATGTTATTATAGTGTTAACAGTAATAAAAAAGCCTTTTTTATATTTTTTTGTAAATCCAAAAATATAAAGAAAACAGAAAATGAGAAATGATTTTTTTATTGTTTTTTTATTTTTATTCTCTTGCAAAACAAGGGTTAGAGAAGAAAAACAATTATATGGATTTTTTAATTTTTTTATTTATTTACAAATCAGAAAATGAGCGGGGATCCGTAGGAAATAAAAGAGTCAGATCCGATCTCCGACCACCGTACGAGGTCGGAGTTGAGAGATCGTGGGAGGTAGAAATAGAACGCATGGAGATCGAGAAAATGAGAGGAAAAATCGAGTCGGTGGCAGATAAAAAACGAGATGGATTCTTTAAGATCTAGATAAAAAATTGACAAGACAAAAGTGCGAGAAATATACTACGATTAACCTAGATAAAAATAAGAAGAAAATGACTACAGATCTCACTTTAGGAGTGAAAAAGGACCGTGATCACCTCGACAAGGCCGACTCGCTGTCACCGGACTGCTTGGAGGCTAGGCAACTTTCTCGACGAAATTTTCTCTCGGAGATCGGGCTCCTCTCTCTAAAGATTGATCAAGTTGGAATGAGGGAGAAGGAGCCATATAAATAGAAAAGATGGAATGAAATTTGAATTTTTTTTGATTTTTTTGGATAAAAAGATAAGAGAGATGAAAGTTGAAATGGATTTTTTGATTTTTTTGGTGGAAGAGATAAGAGAGATAAAATGAGAAACGAGATAAAAGAAAAGAGATAAAACTATTTACAAAATTATCTATTTTTTAATTTTCGTCACTTTATTTATTCAAATGAAAAAATGTTATTTTTTTTATTTTTTTATGATGGTTAATTAAAAATAGCAACTATATACGTATACTATATACATATATGACATTATATAGCAGGGTAAATAAGGAAATTAACTCTTTTTTTCTTTTTTTGTGTTTTAATTAATATTTTTTATTTTTATTTTTATTTTAAATAATTAGTAAGAATAATTTACAAATATATATAAATACAATATTTACAAAATACATGGGAAAATTGCACAAACAACCCCGGAAAACCAACTTTTTACTCGTAACTCCAAAAATTATGAAATCACAGCCATTTTAAAGATAATTTAATTTAGAATCCAATGGAAGTGAGATTGGTTTAATTTGATCTCATATGGAGCCGGAATTGATATTTCAATTAGTGCTTAATGGCTTTTTCCTAGTGTGGCTATTTTTATTCTGTACATGTTTTAATTTTGCAATCATTTTTATTTATTAGGACACATTTTATTTACAACTTTGGGTTTGAAAGTTACTTGATTTGAGGCACAAATAAATTAGTGTACTTTTATACAGATATACACAAAATAAGTGAGAGGTATTTACCTCCTACAGATATACACATTTTTATATACACACATTTTTTTTGATTTTCTGCTTAAGGACCCTTATCTCCCCCTACTTTATTCCTGTTCGATCAGGTCAAGTCTTGACCTTTTTTCAGGGTTCGGGTCAGCCTGTATTCAGTCTTCCTTTTTTATTTCCTTTTCTTTATTTTTCCTTTATTTATTTATTTATTTTAGTTTAAAATTAATAAGAAGTGTATAATATTTACAGATGCAAGTTAGGAAGAATATGGAGTTAGTGTTATGTGCCGGTGTTTTATAAGGGATTTTAAGCTAAAATAAATGAATAAAGATGACGAATCACAGATTCATCACCTGCCTAGGATGATCTGGGAATCTCTCCAATTACGAGGGGTTTCCATATCTAGGACAGTAGAGTCCACCATCTATTCTTGTCCCTCGACTTTGATGATAACATTCCTCAATTCTCCTTGGGACCTCTTGGTTGATTTGTCAGCGAACTGAAGGAGGGCTCTAGATTTCCTAAGAGGTTCGAGATTAAGCTGCTCATAGAGGGCTGTAGGCATCAAGTTGATTGAGGATCCGTTGTCTAGGAGAGTGCGTGCAAACGCAATGTCATCGACATGATTCACTACATAATGTGCACCCATGTCTCTTCGTTTCTTTGGAAATGAGTTCTTTATTGCGCAAGTTGTGGCTACTGACAGAACGTGTTTCTCAACACAGCTTTTGGTCTTTCTGCTAACCCTAGTAGGTGTGCATCTCACCTTAAGGTATTTCTGAAACGCAGGTGTCATTTCCACATACTTGCCAAAGGGGATCGTGACCTTGATATGTTTGTTACAAAACTCTGCCATCTCAGGGTCATCTTTTTGGATTTTTTTAGTTTTCTTCTTTCCACCCTTGAGAGCTCGGGGGAAAGGGATTATTGACTACAACTCAGATTCTGAAACTGAAATATTTCATTCAAAGCGGGAACTGAGTTCTGTACAGGACTCAGACTCTGAAACTGACTCGGACTCTGACTATAACGAAAAGAAAAATGCTGATGTGAAACCGGTGATGCATCTTCCGCGACTGCTGGACTGTCCTCCTCAGATGGAGGTGCAGGCTCTTCATCGGTTTCAGTGGACTCCCTACTTGTGTGGTTCCCTTGCTTCTTTGAGGACTCAGAAGTCCTCTTCTTCTGCTGGAGATGGTGGTGGTGATGGTGCTGCTCCTCAGCCTCCAAGTTCTCCTCAGGTAGAGACTTGGCCGCTTCCTCCTCTGGTGCCCGTGCCCGATCAGGTACGATCACGATTCTTCCGCTCCTGAGGGACATATGATTACATTATCATACGAAAGGATCTCATGTTCAGATAAAGAATTATCTAAATAGTATACCTGATCTCGAGGTCGGTTCTGGCCTGGGTTTAAGCTGTTCGGGTTGGCCTGAACCTGAGTGGGAATTGGGGTCTTTGGCGCCATCTGTTGGTCCTGCTTACGAGAAACACGATTCAGATCGTTTCTCATATCCATATAGTCATTCTGGATCTGTTGGACCCTATTAGTTAGGGTCTGGATCGTCAAGGTGAGGGACTCCAATTCGGTGGGCTGCGCAGGTTGATACTGTCCTAAAGATGAGGTCCTATACTGGCCCTGCTGGACATGCCGATACTGTTGCTGCTGATGTGACGGTGACGGGCTCTGCTGGAATGTGCGTTGCGGCTGCTGAGGCTGGTACCCTCGTTCGGGCCTGGACTGAACAAAGCGCGATGTGGGGACGGAGCTGTTTTCCTGGTAAGCTAGGGAAGGTCGGTGTGGCTGGCCGTTCCCTATCCCCAATTGTCTGCCGACGGGGTCATGGTTGTACCACAGCCCGTTGATCTCGAACACCTGCGGAGGCTCCTCGTATCTTGTCTCCACTTGTAGGGGTGCATGCTGGTCCTGCTGAGTGTATGTCTGCTCCTCTACCCAACTACTCTGAAGCCTCGATGCCTGTTCCTGTATAAGATGGACTCGATGTACAGATACATGTGGTGCAGAAGGGGAAGGTAGCTTTATCTTAGCTACCTTCTCAGTAAGTTCCTCCACTTGCTTTGGCAACTTCGAGAGAGACTCATGGTCAGTGACCCTCTTGTGAATCTGCTCGACCATGGTTAACTTATCCGCGATTATCCCCTTGCTAGGATAAGGTCGCCTATTAGATTCGTTACAGTCCTTCGGGTTGTCTCGTTGGTGAGGCTCGAAGGAGACAACTGATAGGCCCGAGTGGCC
This sequence comes from Ottelia alismoides, assembly GCA_037367405.1. Classification (NCBI taxonomy): domain Eukaryota; kingdom Viridiplantae; phylum Streptophyta; class Magnoliopsida; order Alismatales; family Hydrocharitaceae; genus Ottelia; species Ottelia alismoides. Next base: position 586,448 of record JAZKJV010007403.1, on the reverse strand, counting down.
TGAGATCTGCCTGTTTCCGCCATCTGCTCTAAGATCTTCCATACAACATTTTCATTCTTGTTCAGATAGCTTCTTCCACAGGCGGCACTCACTAACCCCTGCATTTATGGGGTCAGACCACAGAACAAGGTCTGGACTAAGTTCGCCTTGGAAATGCCATGGCATGGACATTTCTGAATGAGGTCATTAAACCTATCCCAAGCTTCATGGAATGGTTCGCTGGGTCCCTGGGAAAAGCTTGCGATCTTTATTCTCATTTGATTAGTCCTACTAAGTGGGTAGAACTTTTTCAGGAAAAGGTCCTTGGACTCCATCCTGGTTGTACACATCACCCCTACGTTTTTCAGCCAATGTGCTGCCTTATCTCCTAAGACTAATGGGGTGGCCTTCAGCCGGATGTAATCTTGCCCAACCCTAGGGTGACTAAGGTTGTTGCAAACCAGCTCGAAGTCTCTGAGGAAGGCATAAGGTTCTTCGTTTGCATTTCCATTAAACTTCGGAAGCAGGATAAGAAAGTGAGGCTTGAGCTCGAATGCTTCGGGGGGAACCGCTGGTGCCAACCAACTGTGCATCTCGTTTTCTGCTGGGTTATAAGCATCAATTATTGGTCGGTCGATTCCTCCCGCTGCGATGATCTGTCCCATCCTTGCTGTAAGATCAACATTCTGTTGTTCGGCAGTGGCGAGACGAGTAAGGATTGCTTGGAGTGGGTCATCTCTGTGTTCTTCCTCATCTGGAGGTCGCTTTGGTGGCATCTTGTCCTCTGGTCCTGGGGAATGGAAATGATCTGGGTTAGAGGACAAATCAAGGAAGGGGTTCTTACCGAGGCGATGGTCTTCCTCGGTAAGCTCAGAGGAGAGGAAATGGTTGGTTTGAGAGTAATCACCCTAGGTGTGAGGGATCCAGAACTCAAGAGGGTCATGAGTTCTGGGTGGTCCAAGTGCGATTGGGCCGGTAAAGATGAGTTTCGTGGGGGGCTCAAAGAGAGATTGGCGAATAATGTGTCGATATTCCCCCAGTCAGTCATCTTGGATTGGCGAGAAGACTTGGAAGTTCTAAGTGAAGATAGGATTTTACTCCTACCTGAAGCAAGCAATACAATCCAAACCTTGTATTTTCACACTCAACACGGTGAATGACTCAAAACCAAGTCCAATTAATTTAGTTGATTTTAAGTGTGATTTTCAAGCAAATAGCAAAAGTTACGTGGCCTTGAGGGAAGTCGGCTCAAAGCCGGATGCGTCTTCCCTGTTTAACTTGTCGCCTAAGATACCTGCGTCCTTCCTTTCTTCGCTCATATCCCAAGTTGATGGATTCAAAGACCATGCCCCTATCTACCTGCAAGCAGGCGGAGGCTGACAAGGTTGGAACTTCGCCCCGAAGGGTTACTAGCAACTTGTTGCGGAGTACCGTTGGTTCACCCCTGACTACATGTAAACAGGCGGAGGCTACTTGGTACTAGTCGATGAACATCAAAATATTCAACACGTGATATTTGCTAGGATCAGTCACGTGATATAGAAGGCGGGGATTTGGGATATGCCTTAAGGTGTTCACACACACTCAAGTACCCTCACTTAGCATGAAAACAAGGTCGGTGTTAATCTCCCTTGATTTTTTTGGTCAATAATGTTAGCAGTCCCGATTTTAAGTTAAGTTACCACGAGGTTAGTTCAATCCACACAGCACGCCTATCGTCAGTCCCAATTTCCTTTAACTTAAGTTAGAAAACCAAGAGAGGGAAATCGAGAAAAGCCAATGCACGAAAAACAATGATGTGTATGCTGGAAGAATACTTACAGTGATCCCTTCGCTTTATGCAGGATGCAAAACAGAATTAAAATCTTTTTACACTACATGCAAATGCAGACGACAAAATCCGCTCCTAGACAGACAGTTCTATTAGCAAGTGAAGCACATGTTGATTTGACTAGATTTGCGGTCTAAGTGCGTCTTTTAAGTGATGTGTGGTCCTAAGAGATTACGAGCACAAGCAAACCCTAGAGTGGCTCGAGGAGCCGCTAGTGCAAACCTAATCTAAAAATTCAATCTATACAGTAGACCGGGACTCGGTTTCACTATGTTTACACTCGCGAGGACCCAAACGGGAACCACTGGAAATAATGCAAAAAATAAAGAAATGAAGAAAATACATGTCCTCTTAAGTCACTCAAACAAATTAAAATGCAGGTTTCTCGAAGCGTCTTCGACTCCTCGTGTTCCTCGCACAAAAACAAGTTGAGGTCAGATTGAGAACGACACAAAAATACAAGAATTAAAAGACAGAAAAATATTTACAAGAAAACCGGGGGTCAGACTACCCGGGGATGGAAAATCAGACATTAGAAATTAACTGCAAATTAACCTAAGCCGTGCCTCCTCGGCAACGACGCCATTTTGACGTGCGTCCTTCTACCCTTGTTAATTTAATCAAATTAATGGTCAAATTAATGTGTTGTTGTTCGTTGCAGTCAGATAATAAGAGCAGATCAAAAATCACTTTTCATTAATTATAAGTTAATCGTGAGTGGTTAATTTATTTTACTTGAGTAAGCCCAAGGTCGAACTCAGGGAGGCAGCTGTCTCCTTAGGTAGATTTTTATCAAATTTCGAAGGTCGGATTTTCAGGTGATAATTTTTTTGGGTCTTCTTTCAATACACTTTATGCAAGAAAGAAAAGGCACATGCAAAATCGGCCCAGTTTCCAAGTTAATTCAGAAAGATGGTTAAATTAATTCCAAAATTATGAAACTTGGCCAGATGGTGAAATGTTATGAAAGTAAGCTATTCTTATTTTTTTTGGATTTTTATGACACTAAATGAATTTATTACGAATTTAAAATGGATGCAAGGTGATTTTGACTGAATTAATTTTAATAAATATCAAATCCCAATATTTTCAGATATAAAAATTATCCTCGATAGATCTAAGTGTGAAGAATCCAAGAAAATAAATAGACCTAAATTTCTATGTGAAATGAACCTATTAAAAATTAATTGAAGAAATATCAAAAGGATTTATTCAGGCCTCGAGATACGTGCAAATGAGATGATTTTTGGACACATTGTAAACTTAATTATCCTCAATCTAATGTGAATTTTTGACGATTTTTGAGGTCACAGAGAAATTACTACAAATTAATAGGCATTAATGGGCAAAATATGAGAAAATTTCACCAATTAATCAATAATAAAAATCACTACTTCCATAAAAATATGCCAAGTGTCACATATGAAAGAGGACAAATTAAGATACACAATTCAATTTTCAAATTTGAAAAAATGAGTTAAAATGAATGCCTAAATATGCGTGCAAAGACAGGGGCCTATTTGCAATTACAGGAAATAAAATTGATAAAAAGTAAACGTGCTGACTGGGACTGATATGCAATTACCTATAATGTTGGGGGGTGGATGCAAATTTCCCACAGAACACGTGCTCCTCACGTGGGGTCTCCTGTTAGGGACTGAAGTGTAATTACGAAAACTTCCAAGGGCCTCGCTACAAATTAGCCAGGCCGCACATGCAGACCACATGGGGGTCCCAGGCTCGGTGGTACTTCGGAGGCTCGGGTGACTCTGGAGGCTCAGACTTGGCTGGGAGCAGCTTCGGGGGATCCGAGCCTAGTGGTCGGGGAAGAGGCTCAGATCGGACGACGTGGCTCGATGTGAACCGTGGATCAAGTGAAGATCCAACGGTTGCTGATGGCTGGAGACGTGGCGCGCCTAGATCCGTTAGATCTAATGAAGATCAATGGCGGACGTTGGCTCCTGAGACGAAGGCGTGGATGATCATCGACCGTTTGATCTAAAGCGATCCAACGACGTCTGAAGCGCGGGGAAAGCGGTGACATGGCTCGATCAGATTCGTAGGATCCTCCTGATCCTACGGCTGCGGGACATAGGCGATGTGGCGTGCTCCGGACCGTCCAATCAAGGCGATCGGACGGCTGCTGCTCTTCTTCCTCAAGCAGGTCTGCCGCCTCCTACGGCGGAGAGGGCTGTGCTCCGGCGAAGGATCTTGAAAGTATCCTCCGGCGATCTCAGGAGTGGCTGATCGGCTCTGGATAGCAGTGGCGGAGAAGCTCGAGGGAAGCTCCGATGAAGTTCCGGCCAGTGAAGTAGATATACCTGCAGGGGGTTAGCGGTATAGCGGAGGCGTGCAACGTGTATGTGGAGTCAAACGTGAGTGAAGTGCGAGGCTTGAGTGGCGTAGTAGGGGGTCCGGTGATCTAGCTCCGCTAAGGTGGCAGAGCTGGCAGCGTGCGTTGGGATGCTTCGTCGAAGTGAATTGAGTATGGCGCGAAGGCAGAGCTTCGAGGGGAAACTTGGTGGAAGCTCAGTGGAGCAGGAAGTGAAGCGAGGACGGAGAATAAAATAGGAGAAGAAGAAGTAAAATGAAGAAGGTCGGAGGGAAGATGTAGGTGTCTACCTGGGATTAGAAGCTTAGATGAGAGCTTCCAGGTCTTCGCTCAAGGGCCGGTAGTGTCCCGAGCTCGTGCAGCTAGCGGAGCAAGCTGCGGCATGGCGGTGGAGGGATGTGGACCTCGTCGGAGGTCGTCGACCTTCTTCGCTCGATTTCGTGCCCAATTGCTGTCACCAACAAGGAGAATGGAGCTCAGGGAAGCCTCATATACTGGCGGATGGGGATGAAGGTGGCCGGAAGCGGAATATTTATAGGTTGGAGGTGACGGCATAAGTGGCGATGTGGTGGAGTTGGTGGGCATCGTGGAGCGAGGTGGATGGAGATTATGGAGTTTGAGGGGTTCGACGAGGATGGGGGGAGATAGGGATACACGAGGGGGTGGTAAAGGTCGGCGAGGGTGGACGGTGAGGCTCCCAAAATAGAAAGGGGGCGGTCCTCGCGCATGGTGGGCGACGTGGGGCGCGGGGTATTCGGGAGGTAGAAGATGAAGTATCGACCGTTGGATCAAGCGATCCAACGGTCAGAAGAAGGGTGGAAGCAAAAGGTAAGGACTAGATCGGCGGATCGGAATCGAAGGGCGTAGATGTAGCCACGTGGCGGTCGTGGGTTGAGGAGCTAACGTGCGATCCTGATGAGGGCTGGGGTCTTGATCGAAAGGTCCAGATGTTACGCGAGATGGAGGACCAAGATGCAATGCTTAGGGAGAAGATCAGAGGGTGGGGATTCGCCACGTGGCGCAAAGGGGAGCGCGGCGCTGACGAGTGGTCCAAATGAGATCTATGTGTGGATCGAACGGCTGGGACGCTTTGCGATGATGAGCGGTCCAGATCGAGGGAGAAGACGAGTGATCGGACAACGGAGAGAGCTGGGCGCGTGGCGCGCAAAGAAGCGGGCCGCGTGGTGCAATCAGAGGGCGATACGTGGCCAGCTCTGAGTGGTTGAGAGAGAAGGTGAGTTTAGAGAGAGAAGGAAGCCGAATTTGGAAGAACTCAAAACATGAAAGTTGTAGATCTCGATGAGATCTACAAGTTTCATGTTGACCAAAAACGGAGATGAGGTCAAATATGATACAAAAATACAAGAGTACAAATATACATATCTATAGTATATAAAGGGGCCCAAAAACCCAAGTTTTGCGTACAAGCTCCAAATTGAATGAAATTGGTCTCATTTTAAAGATCTCTAGATATGTATTAATCTGAAGGTGAGTAGACCTAATTCGGAGGTTGTATGAGGTGGATATCGGCATCCTAAGATCCAGCTTCTCCAACTGGGTTTGAGGCTTTATTGGGCAATTTACAGGATAGGGATTTTTGGCCTTCTTCCTTATATTATTAACTAATAATGTACACTGTGTAAGGAAGGTGTTATTTGATTTCAGAGGGGATATAAAATACAAATAATTAGGTGAATTATTGGTGGACATTTTACAAGTGGATTTTACAAATGAATTGGCTTCTTATTTAATGCAGATATGAATGCTAAAATGCATGTATAGTGGATTGATACACGAATGCTATTTATGCAAGATAAAGGAAAAATATGCTGCTAAATACTCAAGAACAAGGCTCTATTTTCAACTTTAAGAGTGATGAATCACAGATTCATCACAACCCTATATATACAGCCCCATGGGTTGGGGAGTATGCACCCAGGTGCATGTAATTTTTCATGCACTGGGGTCTATATCTTCCACGTTTTTTACTTTTTTGGAAAATATCACCATGTATATTCATCTATATATCCCTCCATTATGTCATACGAATTTCGTCAGAAACAGAGACTCATATGCCCTCCATCTAGAACAGGTCAATTACAACAATTGTAAGACATTTAATATTACCTATTCCAAATGGAAGGCATGTGAGTCTCTGTTTCTAACGAAATCCGAGTGGCATATAGGAGAGATATAGAGATGAATATACAAGGTGATATTTTCCAAAAAAGTACAAAAACATGGAATATATAGGCCCCGATGCATGTAAAATTACACGCACCTGGGTGCATACTCCCCAACCCCATATATATATAGGATTTATCGGGGCTGCCATCTGAGGGTAGCCAACATGACTGCCCCACCCCCCCTATTTCGACGTTATTTTTATTTTTTTTGAAAAATAAAACTATGTATATTCATCCCTATATCCCTCCTATATGCCATTTCAATTTCGTCACAAAACCGAGACTCCTACGGCCTCCATCGAGATGATGTCGATTTAACAAATCTTGTTACCGTTAAAAAATGACTGTCTGGATGGAGGCCGTAGGAGCCGCTGTTTCTGACGAAATTCGAATGACATATACGAGGGATATAGGGATGAATATACATGGTGATATTTTTCAAAAAAAATAAAAAAAATGCCGAAAATGATGCGGGACAGCCCCATTAATCTCATATATATATATATATATATATATATATAGGGAAAAATGTGGCTGCCCCCTTGCTAGCTCCTCCTACCCTATTTTTTCCATTTTTATTTTTTTTGATTTTTCCATGAATATTTATCACTATATCCCTATATTATGTCATTCAAATTTGTTGCGAAACATAAAAAAGGGGGGGGGAATGGGGCGGGGGGAGCTAAGTTAGCTCCCCCTTGAGGGCAACCACATTTAACCTGCACCCACACCCCCACACGCGCCCGCCCGCACGCACGCACATATATGAGAATCTATTATTTCGTATTTTTTTCATGATTTTACCGGAAATAATTAACTTAAACCAGTGATCTGCATTCCTATTCTATTACAGCAAAGATAGGTAATCTAACACACGCTCATGAGCACTGGAACAAGTTCATAAAATGTTTAACCAACAAAGTTGAAGCTCAACTTATCTCCTCCCTGACTTCTACATAAAAATCGAAACTGCAAAACTCAAGTTGCCAGCATGTGGGTTCCATTAGCATTCCTACGTGTGTTTAATGCAAGGGTTACTGAAAAAAACATTTTTAAACTTCTTGTTTAAGCAATTAGTTCCTAATCATCCAAAGTGAATCTGGATAGGTGGAGAGTCACGGACTCGAATCCAAGTGTGATGAAGGGGGCACTCTTCCCTCGGCTTAAGACCGGATGCCCTGTAATCGTCACGCCAATAGAATGCAGCAACTAAGTTCGATGTAGCGAGACCAGCTCCTTCTCTGCTATGCTTATTAAAGAGACCATGTTGTACCCCGTGTGATCTGGGGCCTGCCTGTAAGTATGGTAATCTGCAAAATGCTGTGTGATTATTGCTTTTACCCCTAAATGGGCGTGTGGGTCAAATTTATGATAGGAGTTAATTAACCCACCAGAAGATTGGCGAAGAATGCAACATATATGTCAAGTTCATGGAGAACAAGTAGCAAAATGACACCAAGTATATGTTTTAATTTTATGTAGTGTACTTTACTCGGGTTGCTCCTGTTCATTCCAATATCTGGTGGGCTTTTATCATGACCCTGGTGGAATCCGAAACGTTGTGTGATTCCCACCGAAGTAGCTGTTAATCTTTTGTATTTAATAATAACAATAATTGCAATAATGTTTAATTTGAGATGAGCCTATTTGGCGTGCTGCACGTCTGTTAGTCATGCCTTGAACTAAGACCTGATAAAAATCTTGTAGTAAATGGATTTATGTGATTCGGATCAGGTTGTAGTGAAAGGGAGATTTGAAAACGATGGTATCCATATACCCAAAACACGGTCAAGCAGGCATCAAGAGTTTGTTCACTACTGCCCTGGAGTGCTGAGCACACACCACCAACTCGACGTCATCCTGACCAGAAAAAAGCGTGCATCATCCTATATATCAAGGTCCAACTCCCCAAAATCTGAGATACCTTGGATTGCGGGCATTTCTCGACCATAATATCTAGTAAGAGGGGCCTTATGCCGGCATGAACTATGTAATTGAATAAGCTTTGACCTGCAAGCAAGGTGATATTGGTTGAGTACCTAACGGGTATGAGGACAAGTTGTGATTTACAGTGCGTGCCAACCTTCCCATTCATCAGTTTATGGTAAAGAGATCACATTTGCTCTAGGTAATATGGGCAAGTGCGTAACACTTAAATTCCAGAGGTTGATTAGAAAATAACCAAGAGTTTTCACTGCATGTTTCTCTTTTGTCATGGCTTTGATTTTCTTCTTGGCACTAAAAAATTGGGCATGAGGAGGAATTGTTGATTAGGCATCCTTTGGCTTAAAAGTTTGTATAAACAATTCGAGGCCCTCATGAATCCAAGCTCGTGCGAAGGTGCTACTGATCAAATTAGAGAAGGCCAAAACTACAGCGGGTTTCTCTTTTTTTTCATGGATTACCAGAAATTATTCTTCAGCATGATCTTTTCACCCTGAACTTCTGGGATTTTTTTTTCTAAATAAAATCTGACTACTAGCACATTATGATTGGTGGTATCGTTGATACTACTTACAAAGTCTACTTGAATGCCGTGACACCACCTCGTGTTAAATTCTTTGCTTGACTATTCTTTAGAGAAAAATTCTAACTCAAGAGGTCATCGTGGTTAGAGGTACCAAGCTTGCTTCAATTTGATATCTGTCATAACAGCGAGAGTCGATTGACCATTTCGTGATTGATTGTTCGTACTTAGATGACCTATTGAATCTGGTGCACACAAATGTGGTGTTGGACTTGCCTGATCTCTTACATGGTGGGTGGTTAGACTAACCCCTCCGAACTTCAATTTTCTATTTGGTCGTCGCTTGCTCTCACGGCAATTTGGCAATTTGGCAATTCTGGCTCGAAGATGCCGAAGACTCTGGGACGAACGATCTTTTCCTTTTGAGATCTTCAGATATACTCTCAAGTTTCTTACTGACTCGAATTTCTACTGTGATTGTTTGCAAGACTATCTTCGAAGAAGGGCTCAATGAACCTCAGACCGAGAGGGAAATAGCGGCTTGGATGTGGATTCCTTTTTTAGGAACCAATGCCAAACTCGATTCAATGAACCGTAGATTGAGATATGTTGGCGCGTCTATCAACCACCCGCTTTTAGGAAAACTCTGGGTCTTCGGCAACATCCTCTTCGCTAGTTCTTTAAGTAATGTGTTGGTTTTCTTCCTACTACTAAATGTTGGTTTTGTGTCTTTCTGGGTGGTGTTTTTTTTCTATAACCACCCAAGTCTGTTGGGTTGGTCGGGCATAACGAAGGATGAAAACGGATCGGATATGGATCGGATATGCATATTTTCATATCCATATTCGCTTCACCTATATCGAATACGAATACGGATTCATATATGATTCAGATATGCAATAAGGAAACCATATCCTTAACAATACAGATATGAATCTGAATCCGATATTTATCAAATCCGAATACGGATCGAATAAAGAGTGCACCAGAATACGGATCGAATAAAGAGCTAATCCAAATATGAATCGAATAAAGAGTGAAATCCAAATATGGATCCAATAAACACGGAATCCGCATATGTATCGGATAGAGATCACATACTAATACGAATTGAATATTTGTCAAAGTTCATAATGATTTTAAAAATTGATAGTGAAATATAAATAAGTTGCATCACGACATTAGGGAGCGTCGAGGTGACCTATGTTCTTAACTAGAAGCAAAAAGGAGGATATGGTTTCATAACTTTTACTCGTGCTCATCCTCCAACAAATAGAAGTTTATTAATATGAATAATATATTGTATTATATAACGTATAATACAAATATAATAACACAGGATTGTGGCTTATATTATATTAACTACTATATAAAATAATATTAAATATTGTATTCGAATATCGGATCCGGATTCGGATCCGATATTCAAGCTATTACCATATTCCTATCCGTATTCGGAAATTTTTTATAACACATATCCATATTCGATCGATATTCGATTAATATTCACATACGGATATCCGTATTCAGTAATTTTGCGAATATGATAAGCAGATATTTGAATAATTTCTATATATTTGGTTAAACGTTGCTATAATGGTTGTAGTGCTATTGTTATCTAATCTATATATAACTCATTTGCCTACTAAAAACATTCTGCATAATTAGGTATGCATATTCATGATTATGAATTTAGTTGTGTAATTTCATTCAGCCTCAACAAATCTGTTTTAAGCCCAATAATTGTAGCAACAAGTTTAAGATCAAGGTAAATGTGGTAAATGTTAAGATTATATATTGCATTAGGATTAGAAATTCTAAAGCAATTGGAATCATAATTCTAATAACACTTGAGATTTATTCTATATATATCTTTAAGAGAATAAGATTATGCGTTTGTATTTGGGCTATATACAGAAGAGTGGAGATATTATATCCAAACCACAACCACAAGAGAGAAGAAAAAAAGAGAGGGAGAAATGAGAAAAGAGAAGAGAGAGAAGGAATTGTGAGAGTTGTACTTACTCTTCTTCGTAGCTATTTTTTTCTTCGATGGTTGTGAGAGGTGACGAAACTTCATCACATCACTTATTTATTCTTCATGAGCTTCAATGGTGGTGATTGATTACACATCTAGTTTTTTACCCAAACTATTGGTATCAAAGCGGAGATAGTATCGGTTCATTCCCCAACAAGTGGTTTTTGAGAGAGATTAGACATTGTCAGGAGAACAAAACGCGATAAGGCATATCCAGCTTTGAGATAGTCAAGGAAGAAGCAACATAATGAATGCACATTCCTTGAAAGTCATGCAATGTGGTTATTTGAAGAAGTTAACGAGAGATGTCAAAGGTTTCTATAAACATCGACTAGCAAGAGATTGCGAACATGGAAGGTGATGCGTACATGTTGGAGCTGCAATTATATCCAAGATAAACAATTCGAGAAACGAACAAGTTTTTGGCATCTCTACTATAGAAGTGCACAACAAAGAGAAATGAGTGTGGCTCGCTTTATCATAGGACAATGACATGATCTCTATTCATGAGAAATATGTGGTGCCACATATGGAGGTACAAAATTGAGTTGTGGAAATGTGCAAGAGATGGGGGTACGTTGAGGAGATCCGATGATAGATGCAACACCTAAAAGTGATGAATTTCTCTAAGGAAACTTGTAAAAGTCATGGATACTTGAGTACATCCTCGAGATGATGCGGAGGTTGTTATAAAATATGAAGAATGCGGAAGCAAACATGGAAAAGATAAAGAACAAAATAAGAACGCGGGATTTTAACGTGGAACCCTACTCCGTGAGGAGCGGGATGAAACCACGGGAGAAGCCCTCTAAGGGGCGTGTTTTTCTATTGATTTTCTCAATGAGTATAGGAGGTCTGAGGCTCCTTATATAGCCTTCCCAGAGCCTCCAAGTCCCACCATTGGGCGGTATGGGACTAAACACAGGATGGGGTAAATGGATCTTCTCCACGATCCATTTACCCTGCTACAACTCAATATGGCGCACTACCAAATACTCCAACACTCCCCCTCAAGCTGGAGCATGCAATGCTCAGCTTGGACAAACAGAAATAAACTCAACTCAACGCTACAGGACACTATGGACAATATCAACCCAACGCGCACATGCTGCAGTCGAGGACGTTGCTTCTCATGCCGTGCAGGTGAGGAGGACGAACGGGCTGGAGTGTGAGTCAACTGAAGACTCGGAATCTGACCATCGAGTCTGAACTACGCCTGAAGTCTACTCGTCGGAGAATTGTGTCTCTCCCATCTGACTCAGAGAATGGTGCACTGCTCTGGTGTACCTATGATACCACATGAAAACCCTCTCCCTCAAGGGAATGGTCCTCTGCTCTGGAGTCCCTATGGCTCACATGAAAACTCTGGCCTGACAATTAGAAGAATGATGGGGACCGCGAAACAAAAGATGACAACTTATGCTCATCTGACAATGACCGCACACTCGTGCGTGTCTGAAACTGGAGACTCGGAAGACAATCGTCGAGTCTGAAACCAAACTGTAGAGTCTGATCATCTGGCTGGCCATGTAATCTGGACTGAAGAATATGGATCTGAATCATCTGACAAACTGGCCTGTAGAACTCTACACAATACTCCCCCTTTCTCCCATACTTGTCGGAAAACATGGATGTCGACAAAGTTGGGAGAAGACAACAATGATGGGGAAAACAACATGAACATTCAAAACTTGCGGCTTTTGTTTTTTTTAAGCCGTCATTTTTTCAAACACATTTTTTAAAGCCGATTTTTTATCGGCTTTTCATCTTTTCTTTTCTTTTTTTTTGTATAATTTTTTTGCGTACCACCTTTTTTTTCTTGTATGCGCCTTTTTTTTCTTTTTTTTGCAAAAAAAACATACGGTTTTTTTTATATTGTACGCACCTTTTTTTTTAAATAATCGGCCTACTTGGGCCCAAAACATGCAACACCCGAATAGAGCTTTCTCTCTCTGCCCCCTCTTTCCCCTTTTTTCCCCTCTTTTTTTTAACAACACTGTAGTTTTATTTAGGGTTTCACAGTAACCCTTTCTTTCTTAACCATACCCCGATGGGGTTTTCTGCTTGGACCGCCGCCACGGCAAGGCTTCTGATGCGCGCGGCTGAACAGGAGGGGCCGACGAAGCTGGAGCATGAGCGGTGACCTCTCTTAGGGCTCTTCCGCTGAGGCCACGCCAACTGGGGTGCGATGCTGCGCGCAGGAGCACCGTCTACTGTGGTCGATGCTGTGCGGCGATGCGCGCTATCTGGGGGTGCGATGCCGCCATACGTGATATTTGTCTGGAGGAGGGCTCCAGTTGGGAGATACACCGCCAAGGGAGAGATGGCTAGAGCCTCCGCCTGGAGCACCATGCCGTTCGCCGCCAGAGATGGCACCGCCTGGAGCGTGCCGGGAGCGGCGCTGGGGTGCGTCGAAGGAGAGAGCCGGCGCGGGGATGGTTGCACCCAACGCCGCCTGGGACCGCCGTTGATCTAGGGTTCCCAAGCGTTGATCTCGCTCTGCCAACGTAGCCTGGGATCGTCGCAGATGCATCGCCGAGAGATGCATCGCCGCTGGGACTGGGGGTGGCTCACAACCGCCTGGCGTCGGGCGAGGCTGGTGCCTCTTGAAGGATGATACGACCACCGCCCTGGAGATGGTGCAAACCGTGCATGGAGTTCTTGCACAGGTGGTGGCACCGCCCTCTTTTGCAAAGGGATGGAGATCGAGCAGAAAACAATGAGAGATTAGGGTTCCTACGGAACCCTAGAGTTTTCTCCAACAAATAAACATAATCTTTTAAGAACTGAATACTCAAAAATCGAATCTCGAAAGTAAAACTGAATCTTCAAGAATGAATCCACGAGAATCGAACCCGCTCTGATACCATGTTATAAAATATGAAGAATGCGGAAGCAAACATGGAAAAGATAAAGAACAAAATAAGAACGCGGGATTTTAACGTGGAACCCTACTCCGTGAGGAGCGGGATGAAACCACGGGAGAAGCCCTCTAAGGGGCGTGTTTCTCTATTGATTTTCTCAATGAGTACAGGAGGTCTGAGGCTCCTTATATAGCCTTCCCAGAGCCTCCAAGTCCCACCATTGGGCGGTATGGGACTAAACACGGGATGGGGTAAATGGATCTTCTCCACGATCCATTTACCCTGCTACAACTCAATATGGCGCACTAGCAAATACTCCAACAGAGGTTGTAACATCTAGATATGAATAACACTAACCTGGCCCGATTAAGGTCAATTTGATCCTTTAAAACTATCGATTGGTATTAAATGATCTAAATCAATCCGTAGATCGTTGATCAAAATTCATTTGGGATTAATCGATCAAAAATTGATTGCATCATAATGCATGTCATCGGAAAAACCGTGACGTAATTGAAAACTGTAAACATAATAAGAGAACATCGAAAAAATTGTCTCGATAAAATAAGAACAAGAAAATCGGTCGTTCATAAATCAGAGGTCGTTTGATCATTTAAATCACAAAACAATTATTCAAAAATTAAGATTGTATTTCGTCAATTTCTGTATCGATCTTGGATCATAAAAGTCTAAATTAATATCATTTGATTATCATGCATAAACGGTCAAAATGAGTTATTGTACATCAAAATTCGAGACTCGAGGTGCGAATGCGGACGACTTCAATGTTTCAAATAAGAGAGAGAGACAAAGATTATCTAAAAAAAATCAATTTTCTTTTTCCTGAACAACAACAACTGTAGCATGTCCCTCCCCATGGCCCCAAATCCTTTCCATTTGGCCTAAATCCTGCACATATCAACAACCTAGGCCCCTTCTCTTAAATATATATATATATATATATATATATATATATATATATGGGAAAAATGTGTATGCCCCCTAGGGGGAGCTAACTTAGCTCCCCCCGCCCCTTTTTGACATAATTTTATTATTTTTTTTGAAATCTAAAACCGTGTAAATTCATTATTAAATCCCTATATTATGCTATTAAAATTTCGTACGAAATAGAGACTCCTAGGACCTTCATCCAAACGGGGTCGATTTAAAAAATCCTGTTACCGTTAAAAAATGACTGTCTGGATGAAGGCGGTAGGAGTCTCTGTTTCGCACGAAATTTTAATAGCATAATATAGGGATATAGTGATGAATATTCATGGAAGAAATTTTCAAAAAAAAATAAAAAAATGGTGAAAATGGGGCGGGGGAGCCAAGTTAGCTCCCCCTAGGGGGCAGCCCCATTTATCCCATATATATATATATATATATATATATATATATATATATATATATATATATATATATATATATATATAACACCAAACCCTCTCCTCTTTTCTCTCTACTTCTTCTCCTCAAAATCCACAGAGAAAGCATTTTCCCCTCCTTGATGGAGCTGCTATCCATCAGCTATGAAGGAGCTGCTGCAACCCTCTCCTCCTGCTGGACCTACTCGAAGCAGCTGGGAGCTACTACTGCCTCCTCTATTGCTGCCTGGAGGTGCTCCCAATTGCTGGAGCCTTTTGTAGGTGCTGTCCAAGTAGTTGGACAGCTTTTGTTGCTGCTCCATTGAAGCCAAATCTGCTGCTGGAAATTTCTCCTCCCATGTTGTAGCAGTAGCTGCTACAATTTCCATTGAAGTTGTTGCCTCATATCCCTCCTAGAGCTACTTCTTCAGCCCAACTGTTGCTGCTACTTGAATCAGTAGCTAGAAGAGCCCCCAATTGCTGCAAGATGTTGCCCATAGCAGCCAGAGCTGCTGCTTCAAGCAGCTACCGTGACTACTCCTGGAACTAATGTTACATGCAGGATCAAGCTCCAAATTCCCTCCAAATCTAGAGATCTAGAGGTCCAATCTTCTCCTCCTCTTGCTGCCTTCCATGCATGATTCAAACCTATGAAATGACTCATGAAATTAGATAAGAAGTAGTGTATTATAACGAATTGATCAAGATTTTAAGATCAACTAACTAGCTCAGATCATAGGTTTATGAAATATGAGAGTTTGATGGTAAGTTGCATGCAGTTTAGTATAAAATTTAGACCATTGTTTACATTTGATTACATGTTAAATTGTGAAAGATTAGGGGGGAGGGATAGCATGAAATTAATATACAATTCAAATCACGTATTAGCTATTGTTTCATGCTTAAGAAATATAAAGAATTTGGGGATGAATAGTTTGAAATTAAGTCATATTTCAAACCATGAATAGCTATGAATTATATATATAAATGTGAGAATTAGAGGTGTTTTGCATATAGTAAAACCTAATTTTAGTCCATTTCTTTATCTCTAGTTTTAAGCTTTAAAGATGAAACAATTGGGGATTTAACACTCTATTGAGTCTAATAATAGATCTTTATATAAGCTCCAGATCTCAAGTAAAAGATTTGGGGGTGCTTTAGTAGGAAATTGTGTCAAATTTTAGACCCATTAAAATACTACAGATTTAATGATTTAATAGTTAAGAACTTTGGGGGAAGTTGCATTTTTCTGCTACTGTTTAGCCAAAGATTTTAGTTTATAAATTTGAGAATTTATAATCCAAATTCTATTACTATTGAATTTAAACATGAATGAAAATTTTAGGAGTATGGGAGGTGACTAGGACTAGACTTAATATATTAGAGAGGCATCATGAAACACAACCCCCTTTACACTTTGACTTTTGTGATTGAAACCATGGACATTGAATCGGGTTAAAGCTTGGTCAGATTCTTGCAAAGTGCAAAACTTTATACATAATTATGGAATGAAAGAAGTTAAAATCTGGGCGTTAACAACCGAGAAGAAAAATGCTTTGGTAATGAACTGACATTTTGGTTTAAAAGCTTGTTTGCCAAAGTGAGTAGGATAATATAGTTTATCATATCTGACTTTATTAACAACCTTATGGGGAGGTAAAACTAAGTAACACTATGTTACTTGTTCCAAAGGTTGCAGTAACAACACCCTATCTCTAAATATTTGTCCACAGAGATGATCTCTTCTTTAACATACCATACCGGTTGTAGAGTTCTTTAACCATGTTCTTACCTTTTTAACTCCTCAACCATAGTATTATTTAGAGAGAAATAATTAAGAAACATATGTACTGTCGACCAAGTCAACAATGGGAAATATAATAAAGCAAATAATAAATATGTTTTTGCAATAAATAGAATAATGCCAACCTTTGGCTCTATCATCATAATAATGAATTCAACATAATAGAACTTGATAATACAACAAATCTTTATGCTATATTTATTCGGAATTCAGAATTTCACTCTAACCAGGATCGGAAAAGATTGTATATTTAGCTATCCTATTATCAGTTAAACAACTTTGAAATGCCCGACTGTTTGGGAATACCTTATCAAATGCAAATCAGAATCTATAAAGTTGAAAGGATTGAGGACGGATGGGGAATCAAGTCAAAGATGATGATTCGGTGATGACTGATAAATAAGAGTGCTAGTCATTGGTGACCCTTACACCTGTCTATGTGAGGGTGTAGTGACCCTCAGCTGGGTGGGAGATTGGAAGCCCAATTAGGGCAGCGGTCGCTTAGTCCGTGGGTCTAGGATCCTTGTCTTTTTTTGATTTTTCATGAGCACTCACAGTTTTACGCCTTTATATGATCCACAGGGTTTCTTTTAGACCAGTACCGATGACTCTGTGTTCTTTAGGGTGTCTAGGCTGGAGGAACCTTGATTTTGATTTTTTTACGAGCTTGCCTACCTGTACCAGCCTGACCCATTTTTGTAGTGAATTGTTCTGGAAAGTCTCTCCCTGTCTCAGAGGTGTAGTTTTGGAGTAACACTAGCCCTCTCCTAGATTGTGCTTCCATTGGAAGGGCAAGACAGAAGTCTCTTCGGAGGCTTCCTCATTGCTTGAGTTTGGTTATTGTTCTTGAGAGTTGGTTCCAGCTGAGAGTTGGTTAAGTTAAGGTGGGTGCAGTTGAGCTTGATTTCAGTTTAGGTAGTTATTCTTCCCCTAGTAAGTCCTGGCGAAGAGAAAAGATGATATTATGAGATCATCCTTGTCAGACTATGAGATACTACTACAATTGATAGATGGAGCTAGTGGACGTGTTGGGATATTAGTTAGTATGCATTGTACCTCACCGCATGCCTGCGGAGGCCCCCCAACCCTAAGACTTCCTTACTGCCTTAGAGTCACAGTGTGAGGTCTCACCCAGACCAAGACATATACCATAGGCTATCTACTAAACTTGAGAAATGTCACACGAAAAGAATCAGAACACGAGACACATCATCTACACTTAATAAGATCCATCAACTTACCTCATAAACATCGGAAAGATATCTAGATCACCTCAATCATAATAAGTATTTAATAAATCAAAGAAATTAGTGAATCATTGAGACTTGAAATAGGATGGAGGAAGGAAGGAAATCTTATACGGTCATATATATTGAAAACTTCGATTGTTACATGGGGCTAGTGGATGTATTGGGAACTTAGTTAGGATCTACGTAGTCCCATCAATCCTAAGGTATTCTTCATGCCTTAGAGTCATAGTGTGTTGCCACACTCAGACCAAGATCACAAACTATCTACTAAGCTTGAGAGATTAGACAAAGACAAAGATCAGAACAAAGACTCATCATATATATTACCAAGATCCATCAAACATAAATTATAATTAATGAAAGATGATTGCTTAAATATGAATCATATAATCATTGTCTGAAATGTTAAATATGGGTAATTTATGGTAGGATGAGTAGATCAGGGGATTCACATACAAAAAAACTTCAAAACCAATTTTCATGCAAGTAGCTTGTTAAATTTAATTGTCAAATCCTATCTTCTTGCTTTCTTTTGGAGCAACTAAATTACCTGTTATTTTTTAATTAATTAGACTGAGCTCAACTTTTGTTGATATTCTTTTCTCGATAATACATGGATTGTAAAATAAGCACATGCATTGCATTAATCCGACAACTGAACCTAAGCACCCACAGTTACTCTCGACAGGTACACCTGTTATAGTTTTTGTTCAAGATATTATAAATACTTTTCTTTCTCTTCTACTACAATTTGAGATACATGTACATAATACAATTTCTTTTGTTACATGTAAATTTATATGGAAATTAATGTAATATAAGTTGGTAACACATTATTGATTATGTGGTTTGTTAGTTAAATGTAAATGTCATTTGAACGTGAAAATATTTCCCTCATTTTTGATACCCTAATGCGATCTCCATCAAATAAGATACTACTAGCGATGTGTAAATGAGTATCTCGGATCTGCGGGCGTCATAGTTATGGTATTGGAGCAGTGGTACCCCGCTATATACATTTGTAGTATTGTGGTTCTGATCGCATTAAGTTCTTAGATAGCAACAATCTTTCGACTTGTCATGAGTCCGATAGATAAAATCGTATTCAAAATCGATGACCACCGATGTCATCATTTGCAACTAATTTCCATATTGATCTCAAGAAGAGAAAAACACATCCATAGTTATTCGTGAAAACCAACTATTGTAATTAATGGTATTAGTTCTTATACAAAATCATGCCTTCTAGAGCTGACCTTTCTATGTTTTAATTAGTTTTGGAGCGATGTATGAGATTTGAGATTTCTAGCTTCAGTAGGTAGGGTTGTAGAGGCTGATCCTCCCTGTCACATCCATGAGTCAGGTGGCAAGTTGTTCATTATAAGACTGATAATCAAAGGGTTACCAGTGTTGATTGGTGGTTGATAAACCTACCAATCATCACAACAACTAGTCTGAATTAGTGCAAACACCGAACATTATCCGTTACTTTATATTTAAATGGATACTATTCCGTCCCACATGTTGTACACACTTGCATATAAATTAAGCTAGTAGCCACTCCCAAAATATATTAAATCATACATCTATACTCTTATAAAAATGCTCACTTTATACATAGGTACCCGAATCCTTAAAATTTAAGGCATTACATTTAGATTTACATAAACTTGTAAGTGATTTAAAAGCAACTATCTAAGGAACACCCATGTACTCATGTTACATAAATAGACTACCTTTTATTAATTAATACACTTTTATTATCATAACCAATATGCCATATATACCATATGCAATATCAATCTCATTACTTGGCATACTTAACTTGGATTTAAATCAATAAATATCATACTATAATACAATTCCAAAAAAGTAAGATATAATATGTCGACTACATCATTCCCATCATATCTAAAATTAAAGATATCACCACCACCTACATCATAGCCATATATAAAAAACGTACTTCCTTTCTTTAAATTCTCATTTTTGGTGCGCATGCATGCACACACACACACAGATATATATATATATATATATATATATATATATAGAGAGAGAGAGAGAGAGAGAGAGAGAGAGAGGGTTTGTGCAGTGAGCCCCTTGCTCATTTGAGTTGTGGTGAGCACTAAACATGGGCTCGCCACGTGTATAGGTTAGTTCTATTTGGTAGGAGACGATTTTGGCAATAATAATGTGCTTTGCATTATTAACATAATAGGAATTCAAGTTAAATTATTTCCTTAAAAATATGCGGTAGGTTTTAGTAAAATAAAAAAATCCACGTTTAAATTATTGATGGCATACAATTTATTTATGGAATGATAATTCCACGTATAGATTAGAAAAGGTAAATTACTGATATGAATCAATTTACTGAATACGTAAATTACTAATGCCCATACACAAATTACTGATTACAAATATCCATATTATTGAAAGCATTATGATTGTTACTGAATTTATAGTTATTTAGTACTTCTGAATATGTAGTAGAAGACAATTGAATAGATAAAATGCTTATGTTTATATGAGCAATTACTGAATATTCATGTCCATATTACTAACTCAATGTTATTAATTACTGAAATTATAGTTACAGAATGATTAGTTACTGAAATTATACTTAATAATGTTCATATAGCAATTACTAATTACAAATGTCCATATTACTGAACTCATTATAATTGTTACTGAAGTTATGGTTATTAGTATCCATACATCAATTACTGATTATGTAATTACTAATGTTCATTCAATGATTACTGATTACAATGTCCATATTACTGAACTAATTATGATTGTTACTGACGACATAGTTACTTAGTACTTCTGAATAATTATTAGATAATTCAGTAGAATATTACTAATGTTATACGAAGAATTACTGAATATTTAGGTCCATATTACTGAGTCATTGTGATTAGTTACTGAAATTATGGTTACACATCAATATATTCATTTGATAATTGTATTTGTTATTACCTCTTATATTAGTTACAGAATGATTGATTCTTAATGATATTGTCAAAAATATTCTTCTCGTCTCAGGAAGTATATAACAATTATCAATGTTTCACTTTTTATTTTTTTCATCCACGAATGATGTTGCGAGTTGTAACACATTAGAAGTATTCGGGCATCTGGCATACCTAATATAAAAATGAATTAGTAAACCAGTAGTTGTGAGTTTTAACAATTAAAGAGGAAGCTGTAACAATTATGCAGGCAAAAATTAAATAAAAATGTCGTCTTACTAAATAATGTAAATACATTAGTAACTTAGTATATTTCTAAAGTAATGCATGAAAAGAAACAATTGTGTTAGCGATAGTAACATAAAATATCTTATAGGTAAATTAAGTAAATACGTTAGTAGTTCAGTATATTTTCAAAGTAACATATATAATTGTATTAGCAATAGTAACATAAAATATCTTATAAGTAAAATAAGTAAATACATTAATAACTCAATATATTTTTGAAGTAACGCATGAAAAATAACACTGTGTATAATGTAACTTTTTATTATATGAAATCAAAATACATTCGATAAAAAAACAATTAGAATTACAGATCATGTATCAATTCAAAAAAAAGTGATATTATGAACGTCACTTACTCATATTTCAATCATACTCATCTAATAAATATTACTTATGATCAAAATGAAATGTTCATCCATCATTATTTCTTCTGATATAAACTTCTCACGATCCAAATCCAAACATGATCCAAAATAATCACTAGATACAATCAGTCAGATCCAAATCAAAATGACTAAAAGAAACATATTCTTTCTACTTGTATTGGAGAAAAACGATCGTCTCGCTTTGCAAATCGCTAGATCAAAAATTGCCATATGATTAATCGCCTCTCATTGCAGTACATGTTTCCATACACGTATACTAATTTTAGATTTGCTTAACATTTCCAATTTAGTATTCTTTCCATTCTAATTACGGTTCTTTTTTATAGGGATTGAGAGATTTAAATCGTAGGACCGAAATTAGAGATTCACCAAAACTCAAATGGGCAAATTAGATAAAAATCTTATATATATACAACTTGTGTATGTACTACCCATATCATCTCCTTGTAAATGATATCCCTTCCTTACCATTTCCCCCCAAAAAAATGGATTATTTTGCTCATCACTTTCCCTTTATACAGGAACAGATACCCATGTACTCAACAGACAAGGTGGAATGAATCATCCTCTCACCTCCCAAGTCAAGCACGCAACCTCCGTGGACATCCCCAACACCCTAATTGATATGGAATCTTCGTCTTCGACATAATGAGCATTGAGACATACCAATATCAACCCAGGATCACGTTGTTGCTACTGCTTGTTGTGTCTGATGTAAATATGCCCCGTCCCGAACCATCACGTGCCAAAGCAAAGCCCCTACATCTTCATGGATGCATCTCTATTCAACAAGGGCATCAGATCTATAGATAGGAGGAAAACCACTCCATATGGGGGATCTATTTTTCACAGTGTTTTTGAAATCGGATCGAATCGGTCGGTTCAACCGGTCCGACCTGTGAATCAAGCATGGATTGATACTGTCAACTGGTTTAGTTTGAATTTTAAAATTTAAAGAACTCGTCCGGTTCAACCTATTATTTTTAACCTGATTTAACCGAGGTCAACCAAAGTTGAACCACATTTATTTTTTAATTTATTTAAAAATAATGCTAATAGTGGGAGTTAAACCCATGACCTTTGGATACTAGTTTCAAACTTCTAACCAACTACTATAACATAACTTTTTGCTTGTAATGGGTTTTAAATATAGTTCAACTATTATTATTTTATAAAGAAACTAGTCCAAATAATATATATATATATATATATATATGACATTTGATGGTGAATGCGAACAAATATTTTATGTATAGTGTGAAATATATGCATTGTCTAAGTATTTTATTTATATTTCAAGTATATTTAATTGTATATTATATATTATTTCATTTCAGTTTGACTATCCAACTCAACCACTTTTTTCTCACAGGTCTGATTTAATATAAATTAAAATAATGATGACATCATAATCTGGTTGAACCGGTTTGATTACATGGTTTAACCCGATCTGACCATTTCGATAAGGTTTTCGATTCGGTATCCGTTTCAGCTTCAAAAACATTGAATTTTTGTTACCCTCATCTATATACTCCATAGCTTGAAGAAGATGAGAAGAACTCATCTTCTATAGCTCTTGCACAACCGTACCTAAGTTACCTCGAGGTTGTTGGACACACCACCTAGTACCCAGCCGCATTGTCTTGCTCCCAGCTATGCATTCCTACGTAATCTCTTGTCTGGCTGTGCGCAGCCCCAACACCACCCTATGCTCCATCTGCAGTCCCGCGCCACCTCGTGCTCAGTCGTGCTTAGTTTGTCTTTCCATTTATTTATTTACATTTTAGTGTTATCATTCTCATCAAGTTGGATTTAAGTACTATTTTTCAAAGAAATTTAATGTTTTGTTATTTTTTATTTCAAAGTATTTATTACGCAATTTACTCATTTCTTTATTATATTCTAAAACTTCGCAAAAATTACATTGATTTTCTTAACTTCATTTATTTATTTTATTTTCAAGTTAGTTCCTGAAACTATAAAGTCTTTACCTTTTAACCCCCGAATGTTCTTTTCATCTTTAAAAATATCATAATAATTCAATAGAACTCTAGTAAAATCCCAAAAATAAGTGAACTCTACTAGGTTACATTTATCGTTTAAAATAAGTTTCAATTTGCTTTATGATCTTTTATTATAAAATCAAAAGTACACTTCTATTCTACTTGTTTTAGAAATCAAATTAAGTTTGGAAATTAAGTTGAAGTTACAAATTTACGTAGTCTCTTTGGATTCGAACCTCTACTTGCCTTGTACATTTTGCATTGCCTATTATGCTAGTAGTTGTATTTACCTAAGTTCCCTCGAGGTTGTTGGACACACCACCTAGTACCCAGTCACATTGTCTTGCTCCCATCTATGCATCCCTACGTAATCTCTTGTCCGGTTGTGCGCAGCCCCGCACCACCCTATGCTCAATCTGCAGTCCCGTGCCACCTCGTGCTTAGTCGTGCTTAGTTTGTCTTTCCATTTATTTATTTGCATTTTCGTATTGTCATTCTCATCAAGTTGGATTTAAGTATTATTTTTCAAAGAAATTTAATGTGTTGTTATTTTTTTATTTCAAAGTATTTATTATGCAATTTACTCATTTCTTTATTATATTCTAAAACTTCGCAAAAAATTACATTGATTAACTTTCTTAACTACATTTATTTATTTTATTTTCAAGTTAGTTCCTGAAACTATAAAGTCTTTACTTTTTAACCCCCGAATGTTCTTTTCATCTTTAAAAATATCATAAAAATTCAATAGAACTCTAGTAAAATCCCAATAAGTGAACTCTACTAGGCTACATTTATCGTTTTAAAATAAGTTTCAATTTGCTTTATGATATTTTATTATAAAATCAAAAGTACACTTCTATTCTACTTGTTTTGGAAATCAAATTAAGTTTGAAAATTAAGTTGAAGTTACAAAATTACTTAGTCTCTTTGGATTCAAACCTCTACTTGCCTTGTACATTTTGCATTGCCTATTATGCTAGTAGTTGTATTTTTATTTGTTTGATTTGATTTTTCGTGGAACAACAACGACGCGATAAAATCATCATTTTTAAACATAAAAAAATCTAGTCAACATTTGGCACTGTTGCAAGGGACTACGCAACATCTGCCATTCTTTCCCTTTATTTTTGACTTATAATCCGTGTATTTTTTTCAAGTACTTGAACACCGAAAAGACAATAAAAATCATGCATTTCATTAATTTTTTTCATAAGTAGTGAACTCGTATTTTTTAGGAAGAAATGTAATCTTATTTCTCCCTCCTTTCGCGAGTCGCACACCATCAAGGGAATAAAACATTACAGATATATCACCAGAAGTGCAAGCACTGTTAAGCATCCTTTTCACTTAAGAATTTTAAGTTTTAATTTTCTTGCATTTATTTGTGTTGCGAGTTTAACTGAATTTTTTTATAAGAGTTCTTGATTGCATCATTTTGTTGTCCACTCTCTCTATGACAACCTAATTTGAAGACCACCAAAATCGCTTGTGATCACAAGAAGTTAAGCTTAAAATCCTAGGATAGAGATAAAAATCCTAGGTTCTTGCGGGAAGAACATATTACTTGTGATCTGAGTACTACCCTGGATTTCCCAATCGGAAGAGAATGTCGATTTTTCACAATCTGTCATAGCCAACTCTCTCAACTTTAGGATCAATAACTCTGTGATAACATTTGTTTTGCAACCAAAATTAAAATCGAAAAAAATAACCGCATCTGCAGAAATTAGAGTCGTGTTGGTGAATCAACAATTGACGCACACGCACACGCACGCGCACATGCACGCGCACGCGCCCGCGCCCGCGCACGCGCCCGCGCCCGCGCACGCGCCCGCGCGCGCACGCGCGCGCACACACACACACAGAGGGAATCCACGATGTGTTTCACGTGACCAGCTACGAGCAGATGGCGGTGGAGCCAAACCTCTCCTTCCTAGAAGAGCCAATGCAGATTTGGACCATGCAGTCAAGAGGCTGAGGCAGAAGGAGATCCCTTTGGTCAAGGTCCTGTGACGAAGTCAAGACGTGGAGAAAGCGACATGGGAATCTGAGGCGGACATGAGGGAGAAATACCCTTATCCGTTCACCGGTATGGAACTGAAACCATAGTCAAGTTCCCTTTGAGATTTTTTTTTGGGTTTCGCTCTCTTTGAGATGAAACTGGGAGACTGGGATACAACGGGGTTCGGGTGTTGAAATCGAGTAGAGTCATATTAAGTCTCGAGGACGAGACTTCCTTTGAGATTTTTATGATGTGAAACCCAAAATCCGAGCAGGGACTTAACTGCAAAATCCAGCTGGATCTGGGCTTAATTGCAAATTTGCTTTTATTTCTGTATCCAAAAAAGTTATCCGATAGTCCATTGCGTAGAGCTCGTCGATAGCTTTCCAACGAGTCCAAGAACACAAAAATCCGACTTCGGGAGCCCGAGTTATGGTCATTCGGATCCGAACCCGGATCCGAATCCGGGTTGGACCCGTATATTCCGCCCTCCCCCTTCGTGAACCTCGCCCAAATCGCCCAAACTCTCTTCTCTTCGACCTCCAGCTCCATTGATCCTCCCTCTCCTTCACCAAGGGTCGCTGGAACACCTTGAATCGATGACCCGAAGCCGTGCTCGCGTAGATAAGGTACGATGCCCCCTTCCCTCTTGCTGCGGATTCCACGCCATTTTCGATCGTATATATTTTCCTTTATAACCTTAGTTACATTTTGTGGAAATTCTTGTCATTGGCTGCATTGAAGTGATTTTGATGTTTTGAGGCAACGTACAAACCTCGAGTTCAAGGTATCAGCCTCAAATCTACAACGCCCACGATGTTACCATCTTTGCCTGACCAAGGACATGAAATAAGTGTGACCATCGGATCTCTGTCATATTTGAGAGGGACACCTTCATTACATCTTCTCTGATATGGGACTGCATACCATGATTTCTTAAAAACAAAAAGATGAAACACTAAAAATGGTATACACCAACTCTATAACAATTAAACAGAACAAGTTAGAGCACGCCAAAATTTCTAGAAGAAGGTTTGTGATCATGCAGCCCCTGCCTGTTGGTGGCATTATATATTTGATAACGCTTAAGTCCTTGATTTCCTTGTTAGTCCTATTGGCACTGCACTTCTCTGACTATAGTATCTCTTAGGCGGTTCCTGTTGGGACTCCTTCCCTATTCATCATCTTTCTTGCATTCCCTTCCGATAATTTCACCAGTTGTTTGTGTGATTTACTCGACCACCCAGAATATCCACAAAACATGAATTCAGAATCCCTTACCTCTTGATAATCGTTTGGGAATAATGCCAAGTTTTAAGATATCACTCAAATTCCTCATGCAGAATATATGATTGATAACCCAGTATTGATCAAATGCAAATATGTAAACTAGTCTGTGTGAAGATTTGAGCATGACAATTAGTTAATTGGTTGGACTGAGATGTAGAATTAAATTGTAATGAGTTACAGTTTTGTCCATATGCTTATAAAATATCCATGTAGATATGAGGTTATTGCACCTTACAGATGCAACACAGAATTCGTTACCCATGTAAGCAACTTGATAGTTTTAAGTTGAAATTACCATTTCGTTATATCATGTCTTGGGTGTTCCTACTGGTGGGAGATGGATACAAGGTTTCATATTGTCGTATTAGTGTTACTATGATTAGTTCGTAAGAAATATGAACCTGTCAATTATGATTTCATATATACCCAAGACACCTGTAACTAGAGAATAGAAACGACTCCATACTGCAGTTATGTTCATCCCTAATATTTGTTAGTGGCATGCTGGCATTTGTTTAGTTTTTTTTTTCATTCTGGAAATGCAAAAGATCCGTTGATGCATCTCTTGGCATTTGAATGATGTTAATGCATGTAACCTCTTCCTTTCTCTAAGTATAAACCAGAAACATCTCGATTGGTTACAGTTACGGGGTAAATGAATCTAAACACAAATCCTTAAATTTCCTTGAGCCATTTTTTGTCAAGTTACAGCTGAGTCATGACATATATACGATGATCATCAGTGTAAGCAATTCAAAGTCTCTAAAGGGTACTAGAATCAATCTTGTCCAAGGTAATCATTATCATATGGGTGAGATTTTACGATGAATGATTAGATGGAGTTAGATGCCTTCAAGGGAGGGGCATGCACATTTGGGGCCCTGGGTAGAAGCTTAGATGATCGTGATCTCAACTGCTATTGTAACTGCGATGGTTGGAGTACATGTTGCTTGCCACACCGAGGTGCTAATCCGACGGTGTTGCCTCATACTTGTGTGCTTTAGCCCGATGCTCGAGCGTGGGCCATGTAGTCATGGTTGGTTTACTAGTGCGTGGGCCATGTAGTCATGGTTGGTTTACTAGTGCTTCGCTTGTCACTTAGAGTTAACACTCGTGTACAGGTCAGTGTAGGCCACATTGGCCGGTATTCCGAGTGGGAGCCCTAAGAGGTTAGTTCCGGGAAAATATAGTTAATGAAGTTGGGAATGGGACGTGAATCTCCTGTGCATAAGAAGGACTTGGGTTGTCGCGAGGATTCGTGGGTTGGAATCTAAATTGTGAATCGAGAGTATCATTGGGAAGTGGGGCTATGTGGACGTGTTGGGAACTTAGATAGGATGCACTGTACCCCACCGCACGGCTACATAAGCACCCCCACCCTAGGGTATTCCTTTCTCCTTAGAGTCATAGTGTGAGGTCTCATCCAAACCAAGACCACCTATTATCCACGAAGCTTGGTAAATCATATCCATATCCAGATCAACAATAATAATAATAATGTAATTCGTTGTGAGATTGATTACCTAGTTGTTCTTTTACATACATTTAAATTATATCTTGCTTGTTACCTCTCTACCATGCATGAAGACACATGGCACCACTTGCCATCCATGCACCATGACACATGGCTCATATGCATGATGGAACATGTTGTACATGCATGAGGGCACTTGGTGCACATGCATTGGGACACATGTTAATCTTTGAATGATGACACATATTACTCTTGTGTATTGACACTTGTCTTGTATGTATAACGACACGTATCCCATTATTTGCCCTCCATGTGTCCTACTTTTGCTAATGACACTTAATTATCACTAATTACGGGTAATTAGTACTAATCACGATTAATTAGTCTTAATGATATGATTCTGGTCTAATGAACATAAATCTATAACATTGTGGGCCCTATACTTGTAGTAGCTTCTATTACTTATAAGCTACTACCATACTTCGAAATTACTAGATGTTGTACTATGTTTAATGTGCTACAAAATCCAGAGAACCTTTTAAAGTCATAATTAATCAAGATGGTCTCTGATTTACAAAAAACAAGTTTCAATGAAATCGTTGCATCAAGGCAAAACTATTGAATATGTCAAACGTAAAGTGTGAATACTATCAATCCAATATTTCCTTGAAATAACACTTGTTAATATTCAAAACATAGTATATATAGTGATGTCTTACAAATTCACAACTACTCAAAATGCGCATTACAATTTCTCCCCTACTTGAAATAAATTTCGTTATCGAAATTGAAGTACCTTTGCTAGTTTGAAAATAAGTGGGGATATTGAGATCTCATTTCTTCCTCTCGTTCCCATGTGTCTTCTTCTATTGCATGTCTCCTCTATCTGATACAATTGACACAGGAGCCCCATGTCGGCTAACTATCTCATTAACAAAGATCTTTCCCAAGCGGTCTAGAATGTATGTCATGTTAATGGCTAAGAAATGTGCAGATTTAGTTAATTTGTCTACTATGACCCATATTGCATCGTGATCTCGATTGGTCCTTGGAAATCCTGTAACAAAATCCATAGTAATGTGTTCCCATTTACATTCTGGTATAGGAAGTGGTTGTAATGTACCCGCAGGTCTCAAACGCTCCGATTTAGTTTGTTGGCAAATAGGATATCTAGAAACATATTATGCAATCTCTCTCTTCATGCCAGACCATCAATAGTAATTCTTAAGTTTTCTATACATCTTAGTACTTCTGGGTGCATAGCATACATGGAGTTATGTTCCTCCTCTAGAATCTCAGTCTTTATATCAGATTTCCTCGGAAAACACAATCTTCCTTTAAAGAATAAGGCCACTTGACCATCTATTGTATATCCGGCTTCATCACCTCACTTAATCTTCTCAATCGTTCTAATGATTTCAGAATCATGGACTTGTGTTTCCTTAATTTTTATCATATAATATGGGCCTCACTTGTAAGGATGCTAATAAGGCTCCAGAACTATTTATGGTTAAGTTTGCACGTAACTCTTTCAACTGTAAATACTATGCTCTTAAGTGAGAGAGCTGACCCTTAGACTTTCGACTGAGAGCATCAGCTACGATATTGGCTTTCCCCGGGTAATATTCTATGGAATAATCATAATCTTTGATTAGCTCTAACCATCTTCTTTGCCTTAAATTCAACTCTTTTTGAGAGAAAATATACTTCAAACTCTTATGATCAGTAAAGATTTGACAAGTTTCACCATATAGGCGGTGTCTCTAATTCTTTAAAGCAAATACTATGGCTGCTAATTCAAGGTCACGAGTTGGGTAATTTAACTCATCTTATTTTAGATGCTTAGAAGCATAAACAATCACCTTATCAAGGACGCATCCCAACCAATTACCTTGTCCTGAAGGAAGGCTAAGTATATGTGCTGAGGTGAGACGACTCTTGAGTTCCTTAAAACTCTTCTCGCATTCTTCGTCCCAACAATACTTCACATTCTTACTAGTTAATCTTGTCAATGGTGCGACAATTCTAGAGAAGTTTTCAACAAATCTTCGATAATACCCAGCTAATCCAGAAAACTTCGCATTTCTGATGCATTTATCGGTCGTTCCCATCTAAAAATTACTTCTATATTTGATGGATCTACTGCTATTCCTTCTCCAGATATGATATGGCCAAGAAATGCAACATTCTTCAACCAAAACTCACATTTATTAAACTTTGCATATAATTGGTGTTCCTTCATAGTTTGCAACACAATTCTCAAGTGTTGTCGTCTTCCTTTGTTTTAGAATATAATAGAATATCATCAATAAAATACGATCATGAGCTTGTCCAGATATGGACGGAAAACCCTATTCATCAAGTCCATAAAGGTTGCTGGGGAATTTGTTAATCCAAAAGGCATTATCAAGAAGTTGTAATGTCCATAACGAGTTCTAAAGGCAGTCTTAGGAACATCGTCGACTCTGATTTTTGGCTGATGATACCCTGATCTGAAATCTATCTATGATAACATAGAAGCCTCTTGCAACTGATCATATAAGTTATCTATTATTGGCAGTTGATAGTTATCACGGACAATCACTGTGTTTAGTCTTCTATAATCTATACAAAGTCTCATTGAACCATCTTTCTTCTTGACAAATAAAATAGGAGCATCCCAAGGAGACATACTGGATTGTATAAATCCCTTATTTGTCAACTCCTGCAATTTGGTTTTGAGTTCTTCAAGTTCAGTCGAGGCCATTCTGTAAGGAGCTAAGGCAATTGGATTGGTACCCAGAATGAGGTTAATAGTGAATTCAATTTCCCTATCAGGAGGAACTTCTGGCAGTTCATTTGGAAACACTTCTGGAAACTCCTTCACCCCAGAGATATTTTCTAAACTGATTGCTTCTGCCTTAGTATTAAACACATAAGCAATATAAGAGGAATATCCATTTCTTAACAACTTATGGGCTAAGAGACAGGAGATGACATGGGTAGGATATATCCTTCTTTCTCCATAGAAAGTAAATTCGACATCACCTGGTTTTCTAAAAGTAACGTGCTTCTTATGACAGTCTAGAAGAGCATGATAAGTACTTAAGCAAATCATTCCTATGATAGCATTAAATTCTCTTATCTCCATAGGAATCAGGTCTACTTCAATATAATTTTCTCCTATCTTAACCAAACAATTTCAGAGGACATTCGTAATAATGTCTGGTTCTCCCTTAGGCAATGAAATAGCTAAAGCATGCTTGAGAGTACTTGTTACTTTATCAGCGTATATGGAGAATCTTTGTGAAATAAAAGAATGACTTGCACCAGAATCAATAAGAGTATGTGCACTTTTACCAAAAATAAGTGCTACCTGGTACAACATCATTCGTAGATATCCTCCTCTAAGGTCATAGCAAAAGCTTTTCCCTCTCTTTGGTTTGATCTTTTCTGTGTATTGTTTTTATTTTGTTCCCTTGCAGGTGGAGGACGATGTATAATGATATCACGATTTTCATTTTGTGGTGGTCTTCCCATAACCCTACGGTCTTGGAGAAGTGCGGGACAATTCTGACGTATGTGGTCTAATCTCGCCTCATTGATAACACCCAACGGTCCTCTTGCGGCAACTTCTCGAATGAAATTTTCCACAGTTTGTACATTATGGAAAAGAAAGTGTTCTTTTTTCAGAAGTCCCAAATGTAAATCTATTTGTTTGATTCCCTTGTACTCTAAGGGCTTACCTATTATCATGCCTTGAATTCTCAGCTATTCTTGGTTCTTTGTTCATGGTTCCTCTCCATTGGGGTCTATCTGCAAACCTTTTCTTTCCGTGATCATTGCATTTCCTTCTTTCTATCACCACTCGTTTAGCCCTACGAGCAACCTCCACCAATTTTGCATAATAAATATATCCCGTGGCTGAAACCATTTTTTTAAGTCAATATGCATACTATCTTCTAGACTTCTACACTTTTCTTCCTCTGTTGCAACCAGAGAAGCTGTAAATTTTGAAAGTTCTATGAATTTCTTCTCATATTCATCAAACAAATTGCTCCCCTGAGTAAGGAATAGGAATTCCCTACGTTTCTCCTCATGATAAACCCTTGGGTAATATTTTTCATTGAACTCTTTTTCAAAGATCTCCCATGTTATGTGAGATGGGTTTGGATATTTCATTTTCACCAATGTCCACCAATCATCAACGCTATCTTTCAGTAGAAATATTACTTCAACTTTTGTTCATCCGTACAGTTCATTAGAGCAAATACTTTCTCCATATGTTTGAACCATTCCCTTGCCTTCTTTGGATCAGTGTCTCCTACAAATGGTTCTGCTCCCAACTTCTTTACATGTTCAAGTGGCAACTGGTTCTCAAATTCATGTCTTTTAACAGACTAGGCATCCATGCCTCCTAGTGTTTGAGCTATCAAGGTCAACGTGTCACACGCGTTGTTGTTAACATTCTCCTGACTAGGGCCTTGGGTGGTCGCTTGTGGCTGCTCTGCTGCCATTGTTTCCTATAAAAACAAAACCTCAATTATATCCTTCATCAACATATATCCTCCAATAATGATTTTAGATATCCTCAAGACTATAACATAAATTTTCTTCTAAGTTCAAATTAAATTATGATAACTAAATTATCTTCCAATATTTATAGATCAACTCCTCATATTATTCTTGCTCCATATCTCAAAGTCTTTGCTCTGATCCACAAGTTGTCACGACCCATCCCGCTAATCAGAACGTGCCGCGGCAGAGATCTTTCTTCATCTTTCTCCTCGAAGTACACATGTGGCAAATCTTATCAAATACATATCATCCTTGTAATTAAATTTTACAATACAAAGAAGTGTCTTACACAAGTTCTATTACATCTCCTTACAAAATAAAATAAAAACCAAAAAAATGAAACCACCTCCTGCTAGTGTATTACCAGTCCTTCCTCCTTCTGGTCGTGATTCGATTGATATGTACATAATAATAATATAGAGGGATGAGTCTAAACCCAGTTATGAGCTTAAACCTAGCGAATCGTGATTTGATTGATATGTACATAATAATAATATAGAGGGTCGTGTTACACGCACGCACGCACCCACCCACCCACCCACGCACGCACCCACCCACGCACGCACACACGCACACACGCACCCACGCACCCACGCACCCACGCACACACGCACACACACACACACATATAGCCAAATGTTGAAATATGAGTATCATGCCAAAATCTATGCTGAATACTTTGAAATAGCTTGAAAGAGACTTTATAACAGTAATCATATAAAAAAATGCTAGTTTTGCAATCAAACACTGAAATCACTTCAATAGAAGTAAACTGAAACATAATTATCACTACTAAGCTGTTTGCATTAACCACCACTGTGGCTAAGTTGTCGACTCAGGAACGTTGAAACAAAGCTATGTCATACATGCAGACGGTCCCAAAGACCAAAAACACCATGCATACGGCCCAAAGCCTATAAGTATATAGAATGCGGACCCAAAGTCCTATTGATACCATTTCTAATTGTTGTTTCAGGGTCATATCAAATGACATCACCATATCTTATGGCTAGTTCACGAATTGTATAAAATAGCTACTGTGGTGCTTATTTGCTGATTATGATTCTTTTCCTGCCACTAATAATCTGTACTTTTGCTAATGCAAGCACATAACATCTAATTCATCAACATAAAACAATTTGACATAGCATGCATATTCTGACAACTGGAAACTATTAAGAACTTGAAAACCTATACATGTTGCATTGTGACTGTCCAAACATATCTCTTTCATATAAAGCTAAAATCTAAGTAGTGAAACTTATGTTTCGTGTTCCACAAAGAACTATATGCTTTGAAAACGATCATGATAAACCCCTTAAAACGACATTTGAAAAACTTTCTAAAGACCTGATTTCATATCTACTATATGGTACATGTAATTCATACGTAAAAGCTTTAGAAAATACAATTTCATACTTGCTATCAAAATCATGCATAAAAGCTAAAGATTATTGCTTTAAAATAGCGCTTGAGAATCCCTCACCTGATCACTATCTAACTCGAGTCAGGATCGCCTTCTTTAGTGAATACCGCCTATATCCATCTCATATTTGAATACTACCGCTTGATGACTGGAAGAACCTCGTTACGGCTTCTATCGTGCTCCCGCTAACCGACAGAGCTTCACCGCGACTTCTACCATGCTCCTCCAACACCCTCTACGTCGCTCGGGCTCAAAGGTGGTGAGAGTGGTGTGGGATGGAATGAGTAGAATGAGGAGCTCATGGGTATATATAGGCCTCCATCCCCTTTGCATGTGTGACATGTGTCTGCATCTAAGAAAGGCTTAAGACACATGTTACCTCCCTTGTCACGACCCGTGCCGCTAATCAGGACGTGGCGCGACAGAGATCTTTCTGCTTCTTTTTCCTCAAAGTACACATGTGGCAATCTCATCAAACATGTCATCGTTGTATTTAAAGTTCACATTACAAAGAAGTGTCTTACACAAGTTTTATTACATCTCCTTACAAAACAACAAACAATACAAAAAAACAACAACGAAAACTACCTCCTTCTAGTGTATAAGCAATCCTTTCTCCTTCTGGTCGTGATTTTGTTGATCTGTACATAATTATAATATAAAGGGATGAGTCTAAACCCATTTATGAGCTTAGACCCAATGAAAGGATCTCAAGCTTTTTACATATAGCTAAAAGTTGAAATATGAGCATCATACCGAAATTTTTGTTGAATATTTTGAAATAGCTTGAAAGAGACTTTATGACAGAAATCATATAACAACATGCTAGTTATGCAATTGAACACTGAAATTACTTCAAAAGAAGATGAACTGAAACATAATTATCACTATCAAGCTGTTTGCATTAATCACCACTGTTGCTAAGTTATCGATTCATAAACGCTGAAACAAAGCTAAGTCATACGCGCAGACGGTCTCAAAGACCAAAAACACCATCATACGACCCAAAGCCTATATATATACAGAATGCGGACCCAAAGTCCTCCTGATACCATATCTAATGGTTTGACATATCTAATGGATGTTTCAGGGTCATATCTAATGACATCACCATATCTAATGTCTAGTTCATGACTTGTATAAAATAGCTACTGTGATGCTTATTTTCTAATTCTGATTCTTTTCTTTCCACTAATAATCCGTACTCTTGCTAATTCATTCTCATAACAGTTAATTTATAAACATAAAACAATCTGACATAGCACGTATATTCTTACAACTGAAAACTATTAAGAACTTGAAAATCGATACAATTACATAGTGACCGTTCAAACATGTTTCTTTTATATAAAGCTGAAATCTAATTATTGAAACTTATGTTTCATGTTCCATATAGAACCATATGCTTGAAAACGTGCTATCATGATAAAACACTTGAAACGACGTCTAAAATGCATTCTAAAGACCTGATTTCATATAAACTGTATGGTACTTGCAATTCTCATGTAAATACTTTAGAAAACAAGATTGCATACTTGCTATTCAAAACCATGCATAAAAAGCTAAAGATTATTGTTTTTAAAATAGCGCTTGAGAATCCATCACCTGATCGCTATCGAACTCGAGTTGAGATCGCCTTCTTTAGTGAATACCCCCTATATCCGTCTCAGATTGAGTACTACAGCTTGATGGCTGACAGAACTTCGTTACGGCTTCTATTGCGCTCTCGATAACCGACAACGCTTCGCCGTGACTCCTATCGTGCTCCTCCAACAACCTCCATGGCCTTGTGGGGTTATGGTTATATATAGGCCTCCAACCCCTTTTACATGTGTGACATGTGTAAACATCTAATAGAGGTTTTAAGACACGTGTTACCTCTCTACCATGCATGAAGAAAAATGGAAAATCTTGCCATCCATGCACCATGACAAATGGCTCATGCATGAGAGAACTTGTTGCACAAGCATGAGGCTACACGCCGTACATGCACTAGGACACATGTTAGTCTTAAAATGATGACACAAGGTACTCTTGTGTATTGACACTTGTCTTGTATATATAACGAGACGTGTCCCATGATTTTCCCTCCACGTGTCCTACATTTTCTAATGACACGTAATTATCACTAATGACCGGTAATTAGTACTAATCACGCTTAATTAGTCTTAATGATGATATTATAGTCAAATGAGCATAAATCTATAACATTGCGTTCCCTATACTAGTAGTGGCTTCTACTACTTATAAGCAACATCCATACTTCCAGATTACTAGATGTGGTACTATGTTGGATGTGCTACAAAATCCAGAGAACCTTTTAAAGTCATAATTATTCAAGATGGTTTCTGATTTATACAAAACAAGTTTCAATTAAATCATCGCATCAAGGCGAATCTATTGACTGTGTCAACGTAAAATGTGAATACTATCAATTCAATATTTTCTTGAAATAACACTTCATAATATTAAAAAACCTAGTGTATATATAGTCATATTCTACAAAACTCACAACTACTCAAAACACGTTTTACAATTTCTCCCCTACTTGCAATAAATTTCGTCCTCAAAATTTCAGTACCTTTACTAGCTTGAAAATAAGTGGGGATGTTGACATCTCATTTCTTCCTCTCGTTCCCATGTGGCTTCCTTTAAAGAATAAGACCGCTTGACCATCGGTTGTATATCCGGCTTCATTATCTCCCTTAATCATCTCAATCATTCTAATGATTTCAAAATCATGGACTTGTGTTTCCTTAATTTTATCATATAATATTGATCTCACTTGTAAGGATGCTGATAAGGCTCCAGAGCTATTTATGGTTAACTTTGCATGTAACTCTTTAAACAGTAAATACTCTGCTTTTAAGTGAGATAGCTGTCCCTTAGACTTTCGACTGAGAGCATCAGCTACGACATTGGCTTTCCCCGGGTGATATCTATGGAACAATCATAATCTTTGATTAGCTCTAGTCATCTTCTTTGCCTTATTCAACTCTTTCTGAGAGAAAATATATTTCAAACTCTTATGATCCGTAAAGTTTCTCCATATAGGTAGTATCTCCAGATCTTTAAGGCAAATATTATAGCTGCTAACTCAAGGTCATGAGTTGGGTAATTTAACTCATGTTGTTTTAGCTGTCTAGAAGTATAAGCAATGATCACCTTATCATTCTATAGTAAGACGCATCCCAACCCTTATCTTGAGGCATTGCTATAGATTACATAATTACCTTGTCCTGAAGGAAGGCTAAGTATAGGTGCAGAGATGAGGCGACTCTTGAGTTCCTTAAAACTCTTCTCGCATTCTTCGTCCCTACTATACTTCTCATTCTTCCTAGTTAACCTTGTCAATGGTGCGACAATTCTATTGATGTTTTCTACAAATCTTTGGTAATACTGTTGGACATGTGAGCCCACAACGAGCCATTATGCAATAAATGTTATTGCGAATATCATTCCATGATCTGAAATGAAGAATAAATAATTTGCATAATAGGTCCCTTAGTACAATTAGGGTTATGTACCATGGCCATCTTAATGATCATACAACTGTTGATTCAACTATTGAATTATAGAGGCTGGTGTTTGGATGAATATCTAAAGAGTTAGATTGAGGACTCAACAAGCACCGTCAAATGATTGTTAAGAGATGATCTCCAGCCTGAGTAGGAGATGGCAATCCTTTCTCAATTAGGTTGATATCTGACCGACCTCTTGATGCAGGTCCTCTGCATAGGAATAGAGATTCAGAGGTGTCAGATTAGTTAGGTCAAAGAGTTGACTTAACGAGATCGAGATAACCAAAGTCCTATATCGTATGCTGTCACGATACAGGCACGCATCCTCTAACCGGAGACAGATGTGTTACTATATGTCTGAGTATGTACATTTGGCAGACCAATAGGTTGATGACCCAACCAAGGTCTATATACCGACGCGCTGGTGTGCATATAAGGGAATATGAGTAATACGTTCTCTCAAAGGGATCATACAGGTTCATTTACTGAACCGGAAGGCATGAGCTCACTCATGAGATATTGGGAATAATCAAATTCCGTGCACGGTCGTCTCGCTTTGGAAGCTTGACTAAATTTGTACGTTTGATATATACTTCTGGAAAGTATATGATCAAGACCTAGGTATGATATATGCTTTTGGAAAGTATATGATCGATCAATGATCGAATGAGAAACTTACTGATAAAACCATGAAGTAGATAGTATAAAGTTGATCCAATACTTCAGGTTTATTCTGAGTCTTCCAGTATGCAGGATGTACAGGTATTGGGAATACCTGAGGGTGATGTGATCATAAACGATTGTATAACCATGACGCTTCCATTCCTAGGGAGTGATGAAACGGGTCTGGATTTTAGTGACCCCTCTCAGTAGAGAGGTAATCTGATCTTGGTCCAAATGTTGGACATTGATCTGAATGTGATTCAGATGCAATTAGAAGATTAGATTTGCGGTCTTGATGTAATCAAGCATCTATGGGAGGCCCACGATCTGGATTTGAGATGTGATCTTAATATCCAAGTCACTATACGTGGAACAATACAATCGCGATGTCCTTATCTCCAAGTATTCACGGAGAAAGCGCATTATCCTTCAAAGGGTTCATGATAATTTCATTATTGATATGAGTATCCGAGCATTGAGAAAATGAATAATTAAATATGATTTAATTATCATAAATACTATGAATTTGATTCATATTATAGAGAGAATTATCTTAGATAATTAAATGAGATTTGATTATCAAAGATGTGAATAATGTGAATGTGATTCAGATTATTTGGGCACATGAGAATAGAAACCCAAGATGATTAAATGTGATTTAATTATCGTGGATATGAATTATGTGGATGACCCTATCTATATTAATCATATATATTATAAATGTGATTTATAATATATAAGAGAGAGCAATTTGTAATTTACATTTATTAATTAAATATTGATGTGAATTGGATTCACATTGGACATTAAATTGAAAATGTAATTTACATTTTGTTTTGGGCTGTGAATATGATTCACAAATTTCCAATGGCAAGATTGCAATATTCACAAAATAATTATGAATTATTGTTGTAGAATATTTTACAACAATTGTTGTTGTAATTGGAGATATAAATAACCATGAAATCTTGGATTTCATTGGAGAATCTCACATTCCTAATTGGAATGTGGATGGCTAGCCATTCCAAATTGGAATTGGTGGCCGTCTGTGGCTCTCCATGGAATGTGGAGATTCTCATCTCCATTATCTCCAATTTTGTGATTTAATTTAGGATTAAATAATATTTGATTTATTAAATATATTTAATCTAAATTAAATTAGTTGTTGTGTTTTTTAACCAACAACAATCTTGGCCATCAAAAGAAACACAAATCAATGGGAGCCATTGGATTTGTGTTGTCCCTTGGATTGAGATCCATGGATCCCAAAATGTTATAAAAGGAGAGGCACCCCATTGCTCTTCTTGACACAATGCTATATTGGAGCACATCTCTCTCTTTCTCTCTTTCTTTTTATATGCCTACTCTCTCTCCCTCTCATATGGACGTCCACCATGGATGCCCTAGAGGGAGTTCTCCATCGCCGCAGCGTCATCGTTATGCTGCCCGATCGTTTTCTCGTGGATCTCCGTCTCCTTCGGTGCGCCTCGCTCGTGAAGAAGACGTCGGATCTCGTGTGTCGAGATCAGGAGATCCACCGCTTGGATCATCAACATGGATTGCGAGAAGCACACGATTCATCCCCGCGCTCGCAAGCATCTCCTCCGTCGGATCAGACTTGAGACAGGAGGTCTCTTCGTTTAGAGACTTGATCGCAACCACGCTTCAAGATGTAATCCTATTACTTGTTTGTGGTTTAGACGAAACGATCCGAGAAGTGTTCTTGGATCATGTGGTTTCGTCGCATAAAAAATTTTAATTTCCGTTGCATAGAACAACTAGTGCGACTAGTCGTTCTTCGTCGTATTCGATATGACGCTCAGGCTTCCGTGATGCGCTTAAGGATATAACCATATCCTTCAAGTGGTATCAGAGCCAGGTTGGTGTTTTTGGATACAATCCATTAACCGAGGATGACTTGGGTCCGTTAGGGTTTGCGAAAATTTTCTTACATTTCATTTTCGCATCTCTGTTTTGAGATTATTTTCAGCACTATTTAAATTGTTTAAACACAAAAATAATAATTGGATTTTGTTCCTGTGAATCTCAACGTAATTAAAGAGTTAATTGCAGATTTGAGACGCCTTGAAATGCGTGCAAATCTCTTAGGTTCTGTTTTAAATCAAATTAGCAAAATTTAGAAACTTACTTTGCTTAATTTGGATTTAAATTGATTGATATATGGTATTTTTATTAAGTGAGGGTCACTGCTGAAAATACTTTCCTAATTAAGAACCTATTGATTGTCATTTAATAAATTAATGAAACTAAATTGTTTAATTTCCTGGAATAATTGTGCATAAATATTTGTGAAATATTTGATGATAATTATTTTCTTAAATGACATAGCCTTAATCAATATTTGATTAGATGTGATCTAGATCACTAATTGGTTACATGATCTATATGATCTTCATTCCAACAAACATGTTGCTTGAATATGATTTGGGATTTGTTTAGCGAATCTCATTATAATGTTAATCAAAATTGTTTTGATTATTACTATATGGTATTATTTCGGTTGAAGAACCGATGATCATCTCAAGTACAAATTGATCTATTTGGCATTATCCTTTCCTGAGGTGAATATGATGTCTAGCCGGAGAGCATTGGGGTAGCGGGTTGCAACGTA
Organism: Ottelia alismoides; assembly: GCA_037367405.1. Classification (NCBI taxonomy): domain Eukaryota; kingdom Viridiplantae; phylum Streptophyta; class Magnoliopsida; order Alismatales; family Hydrocharitaceae; genus Ottelia; species Ottelia alismoides. The sequence goes on along the minus strand of JAZKJV010007403.1, from coordinate 545,107 downwards.
TGTGGTCATCCCACTATCGTCGGTACTGTCCATGACAGTGGGTAGGGACTCGATAATGCCGAAGAAATCAAGATGTATTTTTTCTAATTATTAAAATACGAGTTAATATGTATTTGAGATAATACCATAATTCAAGTAACAATAAAGATTGTTTGTTGGATATTAATTGGATCATTAATTTAATATGATTAGATTAATTGGAATCCAATTAAAATTAAAACACTCTATTATGAATAGAGATGTTATTTCCCTTGGAAGAATTTATTATAATGAATTTGATTCATAGTGATTAATTAGAATTTGAATATGATATGGAGGATCACATAAGTGACATCCATGGTCTCCCATCAAGGTGAAGGGTTTCGTCGCTAGGGATTGTATGTAGGAGACGCCTGTCCGAAGTGACAGCTCCTGTCTACAAGCGCATCTGGATCGGGCTCTTTGCTTCTCGAAAGAGTAAGGCCGTATGCGTAGTGACCCCAATGTCGGATCCTCATATTATTGGGGCGATATTGGATTGCGCATAGCGAGTACTATTCCTGTTGACGGTTGGTTCAATTAATGACGGGTCAACATCGCCTTAGGGGTGGTGGGCTCGGGTGTTAAAGACCGAATTGGGAGATGCAAGTTGGACTTGCAAGGGGGAATGCGTTCGCGCTTCTTTTTATCCGAGTTGCAGATTCTCATATTATTGGGATGTAACAAAGATAAGGAAGGAGATCCCAGATCTTGTTTGAGATATAATGGTAAGGATATCTCTTACATTGAAAGTGATTAAGGGAATGAACTTTCAGTGTTGACAAGACAAGACAACTTTGATATAAAATTCCTAAATCAAACTAAAATATGTATATATATAAATATATACACTTATGCAAATTTCTTATTTCAGATAATCCTTCATTAAAACCCACTCAATGATATACTCAATAATAACCAGTAGAATATCATGGATTGTACTCATGATCCAGATATTGTACTTGCAGTTGGACACATAATGTATGTAGTTGCAATATGCAAGTTTCCTCACAATATTGAGGAATGACAATTAAATAGATAATAGGACTACAACCATAGGGTTTGTATGTCTCTATAATCTTGATCTCTCATCGGATGTACTTTGGAAGTGACATGTCGATGATAATTGCAATTGTCAATTAATCCTTATAAAATCTAAGAAGATATTCTGGCATACATATGTGCTCTTGACATTTATCATGTATGACATGGTTCACTGCAACATGCAGAATGGTAGCTCTATAAGAGATGATGTATTCAAAATGTTTGAATACCTACCTGAACCAATGTTTCAAGAGTTTAGATGGATGTAGATACGATGAGTGTCATCATTCTATTGTATATACTCTACTCATTCATGAAGCTTCATAATATTCATATTGTATGAATTTAATGAAGCATGTATAAATGTTTAAATTCTCTTACATTGAATTCTTTTGAGTTCAACATAAGAAATCCTTAGTCTTAAGCAATGGTTGCTTATAGATAAAGGGAGCGCAGTGGAAGCATGGGTCGGACCCCGAGTAAGAAGGAAAGTCAAAGTGTTGACCGTACTTCTATGACTTTCATATGGCATCCAAAGAGTTGGATGAATGCCAATACTGCAATAAGTTGATGTGTTGATAGTATGACTATTAAGTCTGTCTAGAATCCTTAAAGAAGGACTCGGATAGAGCATCAGAATAATCTACATAAATTATTAATATTGACTTGCTTATTGAATAAGATAAAGTCTTGTAATTGTATCTCAATCTTCTACAACACTTGCAATGGGTTGCATATGTTTTAGAAGACTAGAAAATTTGATCTTAAGGCTTATAGTCATCCACATAGATATTGATGCAATTGTTGCAACAATCTCTATTGGATTGAAAGGCTTCATAATTTCAGTGGGAGAATCCTTAATCTTAGAGAATGTCTTTATGACCTAGATATTATAATACACTCATTGTTTATTTCTAAATGTTGGAAATAAACACAAATTCTATAATAAATCTATCATAAAGAGTTATGATGGAGATATTTCAGATAGTAATCTAAAATCTAGTGGACTCCACTAAATTAGAAAATTAATGAATGATTCATTAACATTTCTAATACTGAAATTAAACCTTAAATAGGAGGATTAAGATCATTTGACAATGATCTAGCATGAAGCCTTGGACATTTGTCTATTGATTTGATCAATAGACTAGTAAGAGATAAAACTTTAAAATGCCTAAAATTTCAAAACTTACATACTTATGAATATTGTATTCAAAGTAAAAATGTCCAATACACCCGTCTTTGGGAACGGTGTAAGATGTCAAGGTATTCAGGATTTCATACATATTGATGTATGCAGATCATTTATATCATAGTAAACATTATGGATATGTGATATCTTATGATATTAGATTTCTTCTCTTCACCTAAGAAACCTTTGAAATGTTCAAAGATTTCACAATTTTGGTTTAGAACCAAAGTTTGAAGAAAGATAAAATGAATTTGATCTAACCCAGGTAGCTTGTATCTGTTAGATAAATTCAAAGAATACCTTATGGAGATATGAATATCATTTCTATCTCACTCCTCCCGATAAACCTAAACTCAATAGAGTTGTAGGGAGATACAATGGGACCATGTGTGACATGATTTGATCAATGATGAATTTTAGCATAATTTCCTCTTAGTTTCAAGGTATATATGTAGTAGAGAGTACATTATATATCCTTAATGAGATTCCATGCAAGTAAGCTGGAATTAAGCACTAGAGAGTGCAACTTCATTAGGAAAATAAAGGATGGTATTGGATACCTACTTTATGACCTTGAGATTCTTAAAATATCTCATCTCAGAGAATGTGATTCTTAGAGGTTGAGACTCTTGAGAATCAAGATGAAAATGAAGTGTAGGAACTCATTTAATCTTGGGAAGATGATGAGGCTCCTGAAATTGGAAACTAAAAGGACAATTAAAGATGAAACACTAATTCCTCTTCAATGAGTTTGAGGATGGATTCCATGTGACAATGATCGGATTTCATGTGATGAAGTCTCTAAGGATCATGACATAGAAAGATGGATGTTAGCAATAAAGTCTAAAGTAGACTTCATATATACAAGTGTTGTATATGGACCCTCGAAGATCCACCTATATGGGTAAGACCCATAAAGGTGTAAATGGATCTTCAGGAGAAAGAAATCAAGATTGCATTCCTCTATGAATACCTCTCTGAGGATATTCACATGAAGTAGCCCCAGGGCTTCATGGTTGAGAAAAGCAATATGTAAAAGCTAAGGAATCCATCTATGGACTCAAATAAGCTTCTTGAAGTTGGACCATAAGATTTGATGAAATTATAAATGTTATGATTTCAGATAGAATCTGGATGAGCCATGTGAAGCTTAATGAGAGTGCCTTTGTGTTTATCGTGCTAAATGTAGATAATGTCCTAATCATTTGGAATAAAATAAGAATGATAATAAGTGTTTTATAGGCTGGCTATTCCATATCTTGAAATATAATTTCAAAGATACCTCTTAGATCTTAGTTCTGAAGTTGTTTAGAAGCAAAGAGAAGAGGATATTGGAACTGTCACATTTGTAGTACACCTTGGACATATTCTATTCTTAGAAATTCCAAGAAAGACTTCCATCCATTAAGATATGGTACTAACCTATCTAAAGGGATAGCACCTCAAAGAGTTGAGGAAGTGAATGCTAGAACTACTTGCACTTGTGCATTAGTTACGAGAAGCTGAGTGTATACTAGATAAATACAAAAGCCAGATATCTGCCATGTAGTGGGAATAGTAAACTGTTACTAATCCTACTATGGAGATAAAACACTTGATTGCAGTAATAACTATATATTCAAAGATGACAAAACTTAGAAATAGTGATCTCAAAGTCTTATCCTCAAAAAGTTTAAAACCTTGTAGATAGTGCTCTATAAGGATCTCAACTGTAGATACCTTAGGAGATAGAGGTCTCCAGGAATAAGGGTATTCTGATAAGGATTATGGAAATACTGGTTATGATAATTATTAAGGTATAGTGTCAAGGACACTATAGCCAACAAGATTGAGTATTGGATGCATAAGATGCAACATTCGCATTAGATGCGAGCACTGTTACTGGGGATATGCAAGTGCCGTAAAAGGACTTGGCGTAGTCTCGCGGGAACAGAGTGACTGATCAGCTTACCTAGCTTTTTTTCTTAATAGCCTATGATTGTCACATGAGTGTGGGTTTAAATGATTAGCCCATTAATGGCTCTTTGGGCTAGTGGGAGATTGTTGGACATGCGAGCCCACAACGAGCCATTATGCAATAAATGTTATTGCGAATATCATTCTCTGATCTGAAATGAAGAATAAATAATTTGCATAATAGGTCCCTTAGTACAATTAGGGTTATGTACCATGGCCATCTTAATGATCATACAACTGTTGATTCAACTATTGAATTATAGAGGCCGGTGCTTGGATAAATATTTAAAGAGTTAGATTGAGGACTCATCAAGCACCGTCAAATGATTGTTAAGAGATGATCTCCAGCCTGAGTAGGAGATGGCAATCCTTTCTCAATTAGGCTGATATCTAACCGACCTCTTGATGCAGGTCCTCTGCATAGGAATAGAGATTCAGAGGTGTCAGATTAGTTAGGTCAAAGAGTTGACTTAACGAGATCGAGATAACCAAAGTCCTATATTGTATGCTGTCATGATATAGGTACGCATCCTCTGACCGGAGACATATGTGTTACTATATGTCTTAGTATGTACATTTGGCAGACCAATAGGTTGATGACCTAACCAAGGTCTATATACCGGCGCGCTGGTGTGCATATAAGGGCATATGAGTAATACAATCTCTCAAAGGGATCATACAGGTTCATTTACTGAACCGGAAGGTATGAGATCATTCATGAGATATTGGGAATAATCAAATTCCGTGCACGGTCATCTCGCTTTGGAAGCTTGACTAAATTTGTAGGTTTGATATATACTTTTGGAAAGTATATGATCAAGACCTAGATATGATATATGATTTTGGAAAGTATATGATCGATACCAACTCCCAATGATCGAATGAGAAACTTACTGATAAAACCATGGAGTAGACAGTATAAAGTTGATCCAATACTTCGGGTTTATTCTGAGTCTTCCAGTATGCAGGATGTACAGGTATTGGGAATACCTGAGGGTGATGTGATCATAAACGATTGTATAACCATGATGCTTCCATTCCTAGGGAGTGATGAAGCGGGTCTGGATTTTAGTGACTCCTCTCAGTAGAGAAGTAATCTGATCTTGGTCCAAATGTTGGACATTGATCTGAATGTGATTCAGATGCAATGAGAAGATTAAATTTGCGGTCATGATTTAATCAAGCATCTAGGGAGGCCCGCGATCTGGATTTGAGATGCGATCTTAATATCAAAGTCACTATACGTGGAACAATACAATCGCCCTATCCTTATCTCCAAGTATTCATGGAGAAAGCACATTATCCTTGAAAGGGTTCAAGATAATTTCATTGTTGACATGAGTATCCGAGCATTGAGAAAATGAATAATTAAATATGATTTAATTATCACAAATAATATGAATTTGATTCATATTATAGAGAGAATTATCTTAGATAATTAAATGATATTTTATTATCAAAGATGTGAATAATGTAAATGTGATTCATATTATTTGGGCACATGAGAATAGAAACCTAAGATGAATAAATGTGATTTAATTATCGTGGATATGAATAATGGGAATGATCCTATCTATATTAATCATATATATTATAAATGTGATTTATAATATATAAGAGAAAGCAATTTGTAATTTACATTTGTTAATTAAATGTTGATGTGAATCGGATCTACATTGAACATTAAATTGAAAATGTAATTTACATTTATTTTGGGTTGTGAATATGATTCACAAATTTCCAGTGGCAAGATTGCAATATTCACAAAATAATTATGAATTATTGTTGTAGAATATTTTACAACAATTGTTGTTGTAATTGGAGATATAAATAACCATGAAATCTTGGATTTCATTGGAGAATCTCACATTCCTAATTGGAATGTGGATGGCTAGCCATTCCAAATTGGAATTGGTGGCTATCCATGGCTCTCCATGGAATGTGGAGATTCTCATCTCTATTATCTCCAATTTTGTGATTTAATTTAGGAGTGAATAATATTTGATTTATCAAATATATTTAATCTAAATTAAATTAGTTGTTTTGTTTTTTTAACCAACAACAATCTTGGCCATTAAAAGAAACACAAATCAATGGGAGCCATTGGATTTCTGTTGTCCCATGGATTGAGATCCATGGATCCCAAAATGTTATAAAAGGAGAGGCACCCCATTGCTCTTCTTGACACAATGCTATTGGAGCACATCTCTCTCTCTTTCTCTCTTTCTTCTTATACGCCTACTCTCTCTCCCTCTCATATGGCCGTCCACCATGGATGCCCTAGAGGGAGTTCTCCATCGCCGCAGCGTCGTCTCCCTCTCATATGGCCGTCCACCATGGATGCCCTAGAGGGAGTTCTCCATCGCCGCAGCGTCGTCGTTATGCTGACCGATCGTTTTCTCGTGGATCTCTGTCTCCTTTGGTGCGCCTCGCTCGTGAAGAAGACGCCGGATCTCGTGTGTCAAGATCAGGAGATCCACCGCTTGGATCATCAACATGGATTGCGAGAAGCACGCAGTTCCTCCCCGCGCTCCCAAGCATCTCCTCCGTCGGATTGAACTTGAGATAGGAGGTCACTTCGTTTAGAGACTTGATCGCAACCATGCTTCAAGAGGTAATCCTATTACTTATTTGTGGTTTAGACGAATCGATCCGAGAAGTGTTCTTGGATCATGTGGTTTCGTCGCATAAAAATTTTTAATTTCCGCTGCATAGAACAACTAGTGTGACTAGTCGTTCTTCATCGTATTCGATACGACGCTCACGCTTCCGTGATGCGCTTAAGGGTGTAACTATATCCTTCAAATACCCTGCTAATCAAAGGAAACTTTGGATTTCTGATGCATTTATCGGTCATTCCCATCTAAGAACTGCTTCTATCTTTGTTGGATCTACTGCTATTCCTTCTCCAGATATGACATGGCCTAGAAATGTAACCTTCTTCAATCAAAATTCACATCAATTAAAATTTTCATATAATCGGTGTTCCTTCAGAGTTTGAAGCACAATTCACGTATCATGGAACCATCTTTCTTCTTGACAAATAGAACAAGAACACCCCAAGGAGACATACTGCATTGTATAAATCCCTTATCTGTCAACTCCTGCAATTGGGTTTTGAGTTCTTTAAGTTTAGCTAGGGCCATTCTATAAGGACTAAGGCAATTGGATTAGTACCCGGAATGTGGTTAATAGTGAATTCAATTTCCCTATCAGGAGGAACTCTTGACAGTTCAATTGGAAACAAAACTGGAAACTCCTTCACCACGGAGATATTTTCTAAACTGATTGCTTCTGCCTTAGTATTAAATACATAAGCAATATAAGAGGAATATCCCTTTCTTAACAACTTCTTGGCTAAGATAAATAAGACGACTTGGGTAGGATATATCCTTCTTTCTCCACAGAAAGTGAATTCGACATCACCAGATTTTCTAAAAGTAACGTGCTTCTTATGATAGTCTAGAAGAGCATGATATGTACTTAAGCAATCCTTCCTATGATAGCATCAAATTGCCTTATCTCCATAGGAATTAGGTCCACTTCAATATAATTTTCTCCAATCTTAACCAAACAATTACGGAGGACATCCCTAATAATTTCTAGTTCTCCCTTAGGAAAAGAAATTGCTAAAGCATGCTTGAGAGTACTTTTTACCTTATCAGCATATACGGAGAATCATTGTGAAATAAAAGAATGACATGCACCAAGATTAATAGGAGTATGTGCACTTTTTACCAAAAATAATAGTGGTACCTGATACTACATCGTCTGTAGATATGGCCTCCTCTAAGGTTAAAGCAAAAGCTTTTCCCTCTCTCTGGTTTGATCTTTTCTGTGTAATGTTTTTGTTTTGTTCCCTTGCAGGTGGAGGACGACGTATAACGATATCACGATTTTCATTTTATGCTAGTCTTCCCATAACCCAACGGCCTTGGACAAGTGCGGGACAATTCTGACGTATGTGGCCTATGTCGCCACATTGATAACACCCAGCGGTCTTCTTGCGGCAACTTCCTGGACGATACTTTCCACAGTTTGTACATTGTGGAAAAGAAGTGTTCTGTTTTCAGAAGTCGCAACTGTAAATCTATTTCTTTGATTCCCTTGTATTCTAAGGGCTGACCTATTATCTTGCCTTGAATTCCCAGCTATTCTCGATTCTTTGTTCATGGTTCCCCTCCATTGGGGTCTATCTACAAACCTTTTCTTTCCGTGATCATTGCATTTCCTCCTTTCTATCACTACTTGTTCAGCCCTACGAGCAACCTCCACCAATTTTGCATAATCAGTATATCTCGTTGCTGAAATCATTTTTCTCTAAGTCAATATGCATACCATCTTCTAGACGTCTACACTTTTTTTCCTCTGTTGCAACCAGAGAAGCAATAAACTTTGAAAGTTCTGTGAATTTCTTCTCATATTCATCAAATAATTGCTCCCCTAAGTAAGGAATAGGAATTCCGTACGTTTCTCCTCTTGATAAACCCTTGGATAATATTTTTCATTGAACTCTTTCTCAAAGATCTCCCATGTAACGTGAGATGGGTTTGGATATTTCATTTTTACCGATGTCCACCAATCATCAGCGCTATCTTTCAGTAGAAATATCCTATACTTCAACTTTTGTTCTTCCGTACAATCCATTAGAGTAAATATTTTCTCCATATGTTTGAACCATTCCCTTACCTTCTTTGGATCAGTGTCTCCTACAAATGGTTATGCTCCCAACTTCTTTACATGTTCAAATGACAACTGGTGCTCAAATTTATGTCTTTTAACGGACTGGGCAGCCATGCCTCCTAGTGTTTGAGCTATCAAGGTCAACGTGTCATATACATTGTTATTGTTATCATTCTCCTGACTAGGGCCTTGGATGGTCTCTTGTGGCTGCTCTCCTGCCATTGCTTCCTATAAAAATAAAACCTCAATTAGATCCTTCACCAACATAAATCCTTCAACAATGATTCCAGATATCCTCAAGACTATAACATCAATTTTCTTCTAAGTTCAAATCCAATTATGATAACTAAATTATCTTCCAATATTTATATATCAACTTCTAATACAATTCTATCTCAAGATCCTAAAACCTTTGCTCTGATACCACAAGTTGTCACAATGCATCCCCCTAATCAGGACGTGTCATGACAGAGATCTTTCTGCTTCTTTTTCCTCAAAGTACACACGTGGCATTCTCATCAAACATATTATCGTCGTATTTAAAGTTCACATTACAAAGAAATGTCTTACACAAGTTCTATTACATCTCCTTACAAAACAACAGACCATACAAAAAAATGAAAACCACCTCCTTCTAGTGTATAAGCAGTCCTTTCTCCATCTGGTCGTGCTTCTGTTGATCTGTACATAATTATAATGTAAAGGGATGAGTCTAAACCCATTTATGAGCTTAGGCCCAGTGAAAGGATATCAAGCTTTTTATATATAGCTAAAAGTTGAAATATGAGCATCAAGTTGAAATATAGCTAAAATTTTTGCTGAATATTTTGAAATAGCTTTAAAGAGACTTTATGACAGAAATCATATAACAAAATGCTAGTTTTGCAATTGAACACTGAAATCACTTCAAAAGAAGATGAATTGAAAGATAATTATCACTATTAAGCTGTTTGCATTAATCGCCATTGTGACTAAGTTATCGACTCAAGAACGTTGAAACAAAGCTAAGTCATATGTGCAGACGGTCCCAAAGACCAAAAACACCCTGCATACGGCCCAAAGCCTATATGTATACAGAATGCGGATCCAAAGTCTCTTGATACCATATCTAATGGTTTGCCATATCTAATGACTGTTTCAAGGTCATATCTAATGACATCACCATATTTAATGGCTAGTTCATGACTTGTATAAAATAGCTACTGTGGTGCTTACTTTCTGATTTTGATTCTTTTCTTTCCTCTAACAATCCGTAGTCTAGCTAATTCAAGCTCATAACAGCTAATTCATGAACATAAAACAATATGACATATCATACATTTTTGACAATTAGAACTATTAAGAACTTAAAAACCGATCCATATTGCACAACAACTGTGCAAAAGATATTTCTTTATACAAAACTCAAATTTGAGTAGTGCAACTTATGCTTTGTGTTCCACATAGAATTATATGAATGAAAATGTGTTATCAGGATAAAACACTTGAAATGACGTCTGTTATACGTTCTAAGGACCCGATTTCATATAAACTATATGGTACTTGCAATTCTTATGTAAATGCTTTAGAAAACACGATTGCATACTTGCTATTCAAAACCATGCATGAAAAGCTAAAGATTATTGTTTTTAAAATAACGCTTGATAATCCCTCACCTGATCGCTATCTAACTCGTGTCGGGATCGCCTTCTTTAGTGAATACCCCCTATATCCGTCTTAGATTGAGTATTACAGCTTGAAAGCTGACAGAACTTTGTTACGGATTTTATTGTGCTCTCGGTAACCGATAGCGCTTCGCCGCGACTTCTATCGTTGTCCTCCAACAACCTCGACGGCCTTGTGGCTCTCAGGTGGTGAGAGGGGAGTGGGATGTAGTGAGTAGAATGGGGAGGTCATGGGTATATATAGGCCTCCAACAGCTTTTACATGTGTGACATGTGTCAACATCTAAGGGTGGTTTTAAGACACATGTTACCTCTCTACCATGCATGAAGACACATGGCAACACTTGCCATCCATGCACCATGGTACATGGCTCATGCATGAGAGAACTTGTTGCACAAACATGAGGCTACATGCCTTACATGCAGTAGGACACATGTTAGTCTTAGAATGATGACACATGATACTCTTGTGTAATGACATTTGTCCCGTATGTATAACGACAAATGTCCCATGATTTGCCCTCCATTTGTCCTACTTTTTCTAATGACACTTAATTATCAATAATGACGGGTAATTAGTACTAATCACGCTTAATTAGTCTTAATGATGTGATTATGGTCTAATTAGTATAAATCTATAACATTGCGGGCCCTATACTAGTAGTGGCTTCTACTACTTATAAGCTACTACCATAATTCCAGATTACTAGATGTGCTACAAAATCCAGAGAACCTTTTCAAGTCATATTTATTCAAGATGTTCTCTGATTTATACAAAACAAGTTTCAATCAAATCGTTGCATCAAGGCGAATCTATTGACTGTGTCAACGAAAAGTGTGAATACTATCAATTCAATATTTTCTTTAAATAACACTTGATAAAATTCAAAAACATAGTGTATATATAGTCATATTCTACAAAACTCACAACTACTCAAAACACGTATTACATCTCTACCATGCATGAAGACACATGGCAACACTTCCCATCCATGCACCATGACAACTGGCTCATATGCATGAGGGAACATGTACATGCATCAGGGCACATGGTGCACATGCATTAGGACAAATGTTAATATTTGAATGATGACACTTGTTACTCTTGTGTATTAACACTTGTCCTATATGTATAATGACACGTGTTTCATGATTTGCCCTCCATGTGTCCTACTTTTGCTAATGACACTTAATTATCACTAATCATGGGTAATTAGTACTAATCATGATTAATCAATCTTAATGATATGATTATGGTCTAATGAGCATAAATCTATAACATTGTGGGTCCTATACTTGTAGTAGCTTCTTCTACTTATAAGCTACTACCATACTTCCAAATTACTAGATGTGGTACTATGTTTAATGTGCTACAAAAACCAAAGAACCTTTTAAAGTCATAATTATGCAAGATGGTATATGATTTACACAAAACAAGTTTCAATGAAATCGTTCCATCAAGGCGAAACTATTGAATATGTCAAACGTAAAGTGTGAATACTATCAATCCAATATTTTCTTGAAATAACACTTGCTAACATTCAAAACATAGTATATATAATGATGTTCTACAAAATTCACAACTACTCAAAATGCATATTACATTGACAGTGTCAAACGTAAAGTGTGAATACTATCAACCCAATATTTCATTGAAATAACACTTGCTAACATTCAAAAACATAAAGACAGGGTATTATCTAGTCCATAAAGGCAGTTGGGGCATTTGTCAATTCAAAAGGCATTACCAGGATTTCGTAATCTCCATAACGAGTCCTAAAGGCAATCTTAGGAACATCTTCGACTCTAATTTTTTGCTGATGATACCCTGATCTCGAATATATCTTGAAAACACAGAAGCCTCTTACAGCTGATCAAATAAGTCATCTATTCTGGGTAGAGGATAGTTATTGCGTACAGTCACTCTGTTTAGCCTTCTATAATCTATACAAGGTCTCATGAAACCATCTTTCTTCTTGACAAATAGAACAGGAGCACCACAAGGAGACATACTGGATTGTATAAATCCCTTATCTGTCAACTCTTGCAGTTGGATTTTGAATTCTTTAAGTTCAGTTGGGGCCATTCTGTAAGGAGCTAAGGCAATTGGATTGGTACCTAGAATTAGGTTAATAGTGAATTCAATTTCCCTATCACGAGGAACTCTTGGCATTTGGAAACACTTCTGGAAACTCCTTTACCATAGAGATATTTTCTAAACTGATTGCTTCAGCGTTAGTATTAAACACATAAGCAACATAAGAGGAATATCTCTTCCTTAACATCTTCTGGGCTAAGAGACAGGAGATGACATGGGAAGAATATATCCTTCTTTCTCCATAGAAAGTGAATTCGGCATCACCTGGTTTTCTAAAACTAACATGCTTCTTATGACAGTCTAGAAGAGCATGATATGAACTTAAGAAATCCATTCCTATGATAGCATTAAATTCCCTTATCTACATAGGAATCCGGTCTACTTCAATATAATTTTCTCCTATCTTAACCAAACAATTTCGGAGGACATCCCTAATAATTTTTGGTTCTCCCATAAGCAAAGAAATTGCTAAAGCATGCTTGAGAGTACTTGTTACTTTATCAGCATATATGGAGAATCTTTGTGAAATAAAAGAATGACTTGCATCGAAAGTAATAAGTATATGTGCACTTCTATCAAAAATAATAGTCATACCTTATACAACATCATCTGCAGATATGACCTCCCCTAAGGTCATAGCAAAAGCTTTTCCCTCTCTCTGGTTTGATCTTTTCTGTGTATTGTTTTTCTTTTGTTCCCTTGCAACTGGAGAACGACGTATAACGATATAATGATTTTCTTTTTGTGCCGGTCTTCCCATAAGCCTACGGTCTTGGACAAGTGTGGGACAATTCTGACGTATGTGGCCTATCTCGCCACATTGATAACACCCAGTGGTCCCCTTGCGGAATCTTCCTCGGTGAAACTTTCAACAATTTGTATATTGTGGAAAAGAAAGCGTTCTGTTTTCAGAAGTCCCAACTGTAAATCTATTTGTTTGATTCTCTTGAACTCTAAGGGATGACCTATTCTCAGTTCTTTCTTCATGGTTCCTCTCCATTGTGATCTATCTACAATCTTTTTCTTTCCGTGATCATTGCATTTCCTTTTTTATATCACTATTCTCTATCGTGTTTTTCTAAAGCTTTAAAGTAGGAATTGCAAGTACCGTATACTAGATAGGCAATCAAGAATTTATAAAGTATTCCAAACATCGTTTCAAGTGTTTTATCTTGATATCATGTCTTCAAGCATATATTTCTTTTCGGAACAAAACATAAGTTTCATTACTCAAATTGGAGATTTATAAAAAGATATAGGTTTTGGACGGTTACTATGCATATGCATATGTTTTCAAGCTTTTAATAGTTTCCAATTATAAGAATATGGATGCTATGCCAGCTTGTTTTGCGTTAATGAATTTGTTGTTATAAGCATGAATTAGCAAATATGGATTATTAGTGGAAAGAAAAGAATCATAACCAGAAAGTAAGCACCACAATAGCTATTTTATACAATTCATGAACTAGCCATTAGATATGGTGATGCCATTAGATATAACCCTGAAACAAGCATTAGATATGGCAAAGCACTAAGGTATCAAGAGGATTTTTGGGTCTGCATTCTGAATACATACAGGCTTTGGACCGTATGCTGGGTGTTTTTGGTCTTTGGGACCGTCTGCGCGTATGACTCAGCATTGTTTCAGCGTTCATGAGCTGATAACTCAGCCACAGTGGTGTTTAATGCAAACAACTTAATAATGATAATCATGTTTCAGTTTACATCGATTTCAGCGTTTAATTGAAAACTAGCATGTTTTTATGATTATTGTGACAAAGTCTCTCTCAATTTATTTTAAAGCATTCAACACAAAATTTAGGCATGATACTCATATTTAAATTACAAGTATGTTAAAGCATTATATGCAAGTTCAACAAATTTGAGTTTTATAAAGAAATATGTTTTGCGATATTACTATGCAATATGGATTGGTTTTGAAGTTCTGAATAGATTCCAGTTGTAAGAATATGCATGCTATGACAGATTGTTTTATGTTCATGAATTAGCTGTTATGAGCATGAATTAGCAAATAGAGATTATTAGTGGCAAAAAAAGAATCACAATCAGAAAGTAAGCACCACAGTAGCTATTTTATAGTCATGAACTAGCCACTAGATATGGTGATGTCATTAGTTATGACCCTGAAACAATCCTTAGATATGACAAACCATTAGATATGATATTAAGAGGACTTTGGGTCCGCATTCTGTATACATATAGGCTTCGGGCCGTATGCAGGGTGGTTTTAGTCTTTGGGACCGTCTGCGTGTATGACTTAGCTTTGTTTCAGCGTTCATGAGTCGATAACTTAGCCACAGTGGTGATAGATGCAAACAGCTTAATAGTGATAATCATGCTTCAGTTTACTTCTTTTGAAGTTATTTTAGTGTTGATTTAAAAATTAGCATGTTTTTATATGATTACTGTCATAAAGTCTCTTTCAAGCTATTTTAAAGTATTCAGAACAAATTTTGAAATGATACTCATATTTAACTTACATGTATGTTAAAGCAAAATATATGAGTTATTCCAGCATTTAGCTATATGTGAAAAGCTTGAGATCCATTCATTGGGTCTAAGCTCATGTTGAGTTTAGACTCAGCCCTCCTTTGTTTATTATTATTTACGACATACCCGAGCAAGAATCTTAGAAGGAACAAGGATACTCCAAGTAGCGGGAGGTTGTAACGAGGTTTTGGATCCTTTGGTAACTTTTGTACTTTAAGATCGAGTTATGAAATTTAGAAGAATCATGGTGTGTAGTTGGTGTGTTTGAAGACTTCTTGTATGTAAACAAAGCAGCTATTTTATAAGAGAGATGTTTTTGCACTCATGAAGAGTATATTTTGTTGACTGATTTCATGTTTCGTAAAGGATTTTTTTTGGAATTGATGCTCGCTCTGTTATGATATAAGAAGAGAATGAATGGATTTTTCTTATGTCGCATCCATCTTGGATAGTAGGGCGGGTCGTGACATGTACATAATAATAATATAGCAGGTTGAGTCTAAACCCATTTATTAGCTCAGACCCGGTGAATGGATGTCAAGCTTTTTACATATGTAGCCAAATGTTGAAATATGAGAATCATGCAAAATTTATGATGAATACTTTGAAATAGCTTGAAAGAGACTTTATGACAGTAATCATATAAAAAGAACATGCTAGTTTTGTAAAGGCTGAAATCACTCCAATAAAAGTAAACTGAAATATGATTATCACTATTGAGCTGCTTGCATCAATCACCATTGTGACTGAGTTATTGGCTCATAAACACTGAAACAAAGCTGAGTCATACGCGCAGATGGTCCCAAAGACCATAAACACACTGCATACATTCCAAAGCCTATATGTATACAGAATGTGGACCCAAAGTCCTCTTGATACCATATGTAATAGTTTACCATATCTAATGGCTGTTTCAGGATTTTATCTAATGACATCACCATATCTAATGGTTAGTTAATGACTTGTATAAAGTAGCTACTGTGGTGTGGCTAGTTAATGGTTAGTTAATCACGAACAAAAGGAGGAGGGACTGTTTATACATTAGTAGGATGTGGTTTTCGTTTTTTTTTGTACTGTATGTTGTTTTGTATGGAGATGTAATAGAACTTGTATAAGACACTTCTTTGTAATATGAATTTTAAATACAAGTATGAATTGTTTGATGAGATATGCCACGTGTACTTTGAGGAGAAAGGAGAAGAAAAGATCTTTGTCGCGACACGTTCTGGTTACAGGACGGGTCGAGACAACTTGTGGTATTAGAGAAAAGGTTTTAGGATCTTGAGCAGAATTATATTAGGAGTTGTTCTATAAATATTGGAATATAATTTAGTTATAATAATTTGATTTGAACTTAAAAGAAAATTGATGTTATAGTATTGAGGATATTTGGAAATTTTTAGTGGAGGAATTATGTTGACGAAGTATCGAATTGAGGTTTTATTTTATAGGAAACAATGGCAGCAGAGCAGCCACAAGCGACCACCCAAGGCCCTAGTCAGAAGAGTGATAACAAAAACAACGTGTGTGACACGTTGACCTTGATAGATCAAACGCTAGGAAGCATGGCTGCCCAGTCCGTTAAAAGACATGAATTTGAGCACCAACTACCATTTGAACATCTAAGGAAGTTGGGAACAGAACCACTTGTAGGAGACACTGATCCAAAGAAGGCCAAGGAATGGTTCAAGATGGAGAAAATATTTGCTCTAATGGATTGTATAGATGAACAAAAGTTGAAATATGCAATATTTCTGCTGAAAGATATCACTAATGATTGGTGGACATTGGTGAAGATGAAATATCAAAACCCATCTCAAATTAAATGGTAGATCTTTGAGAAAGAGTTCAATGAAAATATTACCCAAGGAGAAATATAGGGAGTTCCTATTCCTTACTCCGGGGAGCAATTTGTTTCATAAATATGAGAAGAAACTCAGAGAACTTTTAAAGTTTACTACTTGTCTGGTAGCAACAGAGGAAGAAAAATGTAGACGTCTTGAAGATGGTATGCATATTGATTTGAAGGAAACGGTTTCGACCATGAGATTTATTGATTACGCAAAATTGTGGAGGCTGCTCGTAGGGCTGAACGAGCAGTGATAGAAAGAAGGAATGGCAATGATCATGGAAAGAAAAGGTTTGCAGATAGACCACAATGGAGGGTAACAATGAACAAAGAACCGAGAATAGCTGCGAATTCAAGACAAGATAACATGTCTGCCCATAGAGTTCTAGGAACAAATAGATTCACAGTTCAGACTTCTGAAAACAGAACACTTTCTTTTCCACAATTTACAAACTGTGGAAAGTATCATCCTGGAAGTTGCCGCAAGGGGATCACTGGGTGTATCAATGTGGCGAGATAGGACACATATGTCAGAATTGTCCCACACTTGTCTAAGGCCATAGGGTTATGGGAAGACCGACACAAAATGAAAATCGTGACATCGTTACATGTCGTCCTCCAGCTGCAAGAGAACAAAATGAAAACAATACACAGAAAAGATGATCAGGTACCACAATTATTTTTGGTAAAAGTATACATACTCTTATTGATTCTGGTAAAAGTATACATACTCTTATTGGTAAAAGATAGAAGGATATATCTTACTCATGTCATCTCCTGTCTCTTAGCCAAGAAGTTGTTAAGGGATATTTCTCTTATGTTGCTTACGTGTTTATTACTAAGGTAGAAACAATCAGTTTAGAAAATATCACTGTAGTGAAGGAGTTTCCAGAAGTGTTTCCAAATGAACTTATAGGAATTCCTCCTGATAGGGAAATTGAATTCACTATTAACCACATTCCAGGTACTAGTCCAATTGCCTTACCTCCTTACAGATGGCCCCAACGGAACATAAAGAATTCAAAATCCAACTGCAGGAGTTAATAAATAAGGGATTTATACAATCCAATATGTCTCCTTGGGGTGCTCATGTTTTATTTGTCAAAAAGAAAGATGGTTGTTCCAAAAGACTTCGGATAGAATATATCACGACCTGTCCCACTAATCAGAACCTGCCGTGACCGAGATCTATCTTCTCCTTTATCCTCAAAGTACACATGTGGCAATCTCATCAAACATATCATCTTTGTATATAAAATTCACATTACAAAGAAGTGTCTTACACAAGTTCTATTACAACTCCTTACAAAACAACATACAATACAAAAAACAATGAAAACCATCTCCTTCTAGTGTATAAGCAGTCCTTCGTCCTTCTAGTCGTGATTCTGTTGATCTGTACATAATTATAATATAAAGGGATGAGTATAAACCCATTTATGAGCTTAGACCCAGTGAAAGGATCTCAAGTTTTTTACATATAGCTAAAAGTTGAAATATGAGCATCATACCAAATTTTATGCTGAATACTTTGAAATAGCTTGAAAGAGACTTTATGACAGTAATCATTGGACACTCAACACTGAGATCACTTCAAAAGAAGATAAACTGAAACATAGTTATCATTATCAAGCTATTTGCATTAATCACCACTGTGGCCAAGTTATCGACTCATGAACGCTGAAACAAAGCTAAGTCATACACGCAGACGGTCCCAAAGACTAAAAACAACATGCATACGGTCTAAAACCTATATGTATGCAGAATGCGGACCCAAAGTCCTCTTGATACCATATCTAATGGTTTGCCATATCTTATAGCGGTTTTAGGGTCATATCTAATGACATCACCATATCTAATGGCTAGTCCGTGACTTGTATAAAATAGCTACTGTGGTGCTTACTTTCTGATCCTGATTCTTTTCCTACCACTAATAACCCGTAATCTTGCTAATTCAAGCTCATAAAAACTAATTCATGAACATAAAATAATCTGACATAGCATGCATATTCTGACAACTAGAAATTTTTAAAAACTTGAAAATCGATACATATTGCATAGCGACTGTTCAAACATGTTTATTTTATATAAAGCTCAAATCTAAGTAGTGAAACTTATGTTTCGTGTTCCACAAAGAACAAAATGCTTGAAAACGTGCTATCATGATAGAATACTTGAAAGGACATTTGAAATACTTTCTAAAGACCTGATTTTATATAAAATATAGGTACTTGCAATTCATATGTATATGCTTTAGTAAACACGATTGCATACTTTCTATTCAAAACCACAAATAAAAACTAAAGATTAATGCTTTAAAATAGCGCTTGAGAATCCCTCACCTGATTGCTATCTAATTCGAGTCGAGATCGCCTTCTTTAGTGAATATCCCCTATATCCATCCAAGATTGAGTACTACAGCTTGATGGCTGAAAGAACTTCGTTACGGCTTCTATTGCGCTCTCGTTAACCGGCAGAGCTTCACCGTGACTCCTATCGTGCTCCTCCAACAACCTTGACGACCTTGTGGCTCTAAAGTGGCGAGAGGGGTGTGGGATGAAGTGAGTAGTATGGGGAGGTCATGGGCATATATAGGCCTCCAACCCCTTTGCATGTGTGACATGTGTCAACATATAAGGGATGCTCTAAGACACATGTTGCCTCTCTACCATGCATGAAGACACATGGCGGCACTTTCCATCCATGCACCATGGCACATGGCTCATGCATGAGAGAACTTGTTGCACAAGTATGAGGCTATACTAGGACACATGTTAGTCTTAGAATGATGAGACAAGGTACTCTTGGGTATTGACACTTGTCCTGAATGTATAACGACACGTGTCCCATGATTTGCCCTCCATGTGTCCTACTTTTGCTAATAACTCTTAATTATCACTAATGTTGGGTAATTAGTACTAATCACGCTTAATTAGTCATAATGATGTGATTATGGTCTAATAAATATAAATCTATAACAGTGTGGGTCCTAAACTAATAGTGGCTTCTACTACTTATTTGCTACTACCATGCTTCCAGATTATTAAAGATGGTCTCTGATTTATACACAACAAGTTTCAATGAAATCATTGCATCATGGCGAATCTATTGACTGTGTCAAACGTAAAGTGTGAATACAATCAATTTAATATTTCCTTAAAATAACACTTGATAACATTAAAAAACATAGTGTATATATAGTCATATTCTTCACAACTACTTAAAATGCGTACTACAATTTCTCCCCTACTTGCAATAAATTTCGTCCTCGAAATTTAAGTACCTTTGCTATCTTGAAAATAAGTGGGGATATTGAGATCTCATTTCTTCCTCTGGTTCCCATGTGGCTTCTTCTATTGTGTGACTCATCCACAAAACATTAACTTAGGGAATCTTCTTTGTACGAAGCTCTTGTACTTTATAATCTAGAATTTCCACATGAACCTCCTCGTATGATAAATCTTCCTTCAATTGATCATCTTGGGGTTGTATCATATGGGTTGGATCTGGAATATACTTCCGAAGTGTGGGGACATGAAAGACATCATGTATCCTTGCTAGTTCAGATGGAAGTTGAAGACGATAGGCCACACTTCCAATTCTTTTTGTGATCTCGCAAGGGCCAATGTATCTTGAGCTTAGTTTCCCTTTCTTCACGAATCTGATTAGGCCTTTCCATGGAGATACTTTCAGGAATACATGGTCTCCTACTTGAAATTCTAAGTCTCTCCTTCGCTTATCTGTATAACTTTTCAGTCTGCTTTGCGCTGCCTTCAAGCATCTCTTGATTTCCTCAACTTTTTCTATTGTGCTTTGTATTAAATCAGGTTGAACCAATTTTCGTTCTCCAACCTCACTCCAACAGATAGGTGTTCTATATGGTCTACCATATAAGGCTTCGTAAGGTGCCATCCCAATACTAGCATGATAGCTGTTATTGTATGCAAACTCTATAAATGAGAGATGTTCATCCCAGTTTTCTTTAAAGCTCAGTGCACCAGCTCTAAGCATGTCTTCTAGAGTCTGGATAGTTCATTCTGATTGGCCATCTGTTTGAGGATGAAATGTTGTACTAAATGCCAACTTTGTTCCCATAGCGTTATGTAAGCTTGGCCAAAGCTTGGAAGTGAATCGTGGATCTCTATTAGATACAATTGACACAGGATCCCCATGACGGCTAACTATCTCATTAACAAAGATCTTTCCCAAGCGGTCTAGAATGTTTGTCATGTTAATGGCTAAGAAATGTGCAATTTTAGTTACTCTATCTACTATGACTCATATTGCATCGTGACCTCGACAGGTCCTTGGAAATCCTGTAACAAAATCTATAGCGATGTGTTCCCATTTCCATTCTGGTATTGGAAGTGGATGTAATGTCTCCGTAGGTTTCAAACGCTCCGGTTTAGTTTGTTGGAATATAGGACATCTAGAAACATACTCTGCAATCTCTCTCTTCATGCCAGTACACCAATAGTAACTATTAAGCATTCTATACATCTTAGTACTTTCTGGGTGCATAGTATACATGGAGTTATGTGCCTCCTCCAGAATATCAGTCTTTATATCAGCTTTCTTCGTAACACACAATCTTCCTTTAAAGAATAAAACCCCTTGACCATCTAGTGTATACCTGGCTTCATCACCTCCCTCATTCTTCTCAATCATTCTAATGATTTTAGAATCATGGACTTGCATTTCCTTAATTTTATCATATAATATGGGTCTCACTTATAAGGATGCTAATAAGGCTCCAGAGCTATTTATGGTTAACTTTGCACGTAACTATTTCAACTGTAAATACTCTGCTTTTAAGTGAGATAGCTGACCCTTAGACTTTCAACTGAAAGCATCATCTACGACATTGGCTTTCTCCGGGTGATATTCTATGGAACAATCACAATCTTTGATTAGCTCTACCCATCTTCTTTGCCTTAAATTCAACTCTTTCTGAGAGGAAATATATTTAAAACTCTTATGATCCGTAAAGATTCGACAAGTTTCTCCATATAGTTAGTGTCTCCAGATTTTTAAGGCAAAGACTATTGCTGCTAACTCAAGGTCGTGAGTTCGGTAATTTAACTCATGTTGTTTTAGCTGTCTAGAAGTATAAGCAATCACCTTATCATTCTGCATTAAGACTGTATCCCAGCCCTTGTCTTGAGGCATCACTATAGATTACAAAATTACCTTGTCCTGAAGGAAGTCTAAGTATAGGGGCTGAGGTGAGACGACTCTTGAGTTCCTTAAAACTCTTCTCGCATTCTTCGTCCCAACTATACTTCACATTCTTCCTAGCTAATCTTATCAATGGTGTGCGGAATTTCTAGAAGTTTTCAACAAATCTTCGATAATACCCAGTTAATCCAAGGAAACTTCGTATTTCTGATGCATTTATCAGTCGTTCCCATATAGAAACTTCTTCTATTTTTGATGGATCTACTGTTGTTCCTTCTCCAGATATGACATTGCCTACAAATGCAACCTTCTTCAAATAAAACTCACATTTATTAAACTTTGCATATAATCGATGCTCCTTCAGAGTTTGAAGCACAATTCTCAAGTGTTTTCTATGTTCTTCCTCTATTGTAGAATATACTAGAATATCATCAATAAGTACGATCACAAACTTATCCAGATATGGACGGAAAACTCTATTCATCAAGTCCATAAAGGCAGCTGGGGCATTTGTCAATCCAAAATGCATTACTAGGAGTTCGTATTGTCCATAACAAGTCCTAAAGGCAGTCTTAGGAATATTTTCAACTCTAATTTTGAGCTGATGGTACCCTGATCTCAAATCTATCTTTGAAAACATAGAATCCCCTTGAAATTGATCAAATAAGTCATCTATTCTGGGTAGAGGATAGTTATTGCGGACAGTCACTCTGTTTAGTCTCCTGTAATCTATACAAAATCTCATGGAACCATCTTTCTTCTTAACAAATAGAACAGGAGCATCCCGAGGAGACATACAGGATTGTATAAATCCCTTATCTATCAACTCCTGCAATTGGGTTTTGAGTTCTTTAAGTTCAACTGGGGCCATTTTGTAAGGAGCTAAGACATTTGGATTGGTACCCGGAATGAGGTTAATAGTGAATTCAATTTCCCTATCTGGAGGAACTCCTGGCATTTCAATTGGAAACACTTCTGGAAAATCCTTCACCATAGAGATATTTTCTAAACTGATTACGTCGGCCTTTGTATTAAACATATAAGCAATATAAGAAGAATATCTCTTCCTTATCAACTTCTGGGCAAAGAGACAGGAGATGACATAGGTATGATATATCCTTCTTTCTCCATAGAAAGTGAATTCGACATCACTTGGTTTACTAAAAGTAACATGCTTCTTATGACAGTCTAGAAGAGCATGATATGTACTTAAGCAATCCATTCCAATGATAGCATCAAATTCCCTTATCTCCATAGGAATCAGGTCTACTTCAATATAATTTTCTCCTATCTTTACCAAACAATTTCGGAGGACATCCTTAATAATTTCTGGTTCTCCCTTAGGCAAAGAAATTGCTAAAGCATGCTTGAGAGTATTTGTTACTTTATCAGCATATATAGAGAATCTTTGTGAAATGAAAGATTGACAATAAGAGTATGTGCACTTTTATCAAAAATAATAGTGGTACCCGATACAACATCATCCGCAGATATGGCCTCCTTTAAGTTCATAGCAAAAGCTTTTCCCTCTCTCTAGTTTGATCTTTTCTGTATATTGTTTTGTTTTGTTCCCTTGCAGGTGGAGGATGACGTATATTAATTATCACTAATGAAGGGTAATTAGTACTAATCACACTTATTTAGTCTTAATGATGTGATTATGGTCTAATGAATATAAATCTATAACATTGTGGGCCTTATACTAGTAGTGGCTTCTACTACTTATAAGCTACTACCATACTTCCAGATTATTAGATGTGGTACTATATAGGATGTGCTACAAAATCCAGAGAACCTTTTAAAGTCATAATTATTCAAGATGGTCTCTAATTTATACAAAATAAGTTTTAATGAAATCGTTACATAACGGCGAATCTATTGACTTTGTCAAACGTAAAGTGTGAATACTATCAATTTAATATTTCCTTAAAATAACACTTGATAACATTCAAAAACATAGTGTATATATAGTCATATTCTAAAAAACTCACAACTACTCAAAACGTGTAATACAATTTCTTCCCTACTTGCAATAAATTTCGTTCTCGAAATTGAAGTACCTTTGCTAGCTTGAAAATAAGTGGGGATATTGAGATCTCATTTTTTCCTCTCGTTCTCATGTGGCTTCTTCTATTGCATGACTCCTCTATAAATGTTTAACTAGGGAAATCTTCTTTGTACGAAGATCTCGTACTTTATAATCTATCTCTGAGATCCTTGGGGACCCGTGACCAAAATTTCTACAAGAACCTCCTCGTATGATAGATCTTCCTTCAATTGAATATCTTGGGGTTGTATCATATGTGTTAGATCTGTAATATACTTCCTAAGTGTGGAGACATGAAAGACATCATGTATCCTTGCTAGTTCAGATGGAAGCTGAAGACGATAGGCCACAATTCCAATTCTCTCTATGATTTCGAAAGGGCCAACATATCTTGGGCTTAGTTTCCCTTTCTTCCCGAATCTGATTAGGCCTTTCCATGGATATACTTTCAGAAACACATGGTCTCCCACTTGAAATTCTAAGTCTCTCCTTCGCTTATCTGCATACCTTTTCTGTCTGCTTTGCGCGGCCTTCAAGCATCTCTTGATTTCCTCACTTTTTCTATTGTGCTTTGTATTAATTCAGCTTGAACCATATTTCGTTCTCCAACCTCACTCCAACAGATAGGCATTCTACATGGTCTACCATCTAAGGCATCTAAGGAGCCATCCCAATACTAGAATGATAGCTGTTATTGTATGCAAACTCTATAAGTGAGAGATGTTCATCCCAACTTTCTTTAAAACTCAGTGCACAAGCTCTAACCATGTCTTTTAGAGTCTGGATAGTCCATTCTTATTGGCCATTTGATTGAGGATGAAAGGCTGTACTAAGTGCTAACTTTGTTCCCATAGGTTTATGTAAGCTTGGCCAAAGTTTAGAAGTGAATCATGGATCTCTATCAGATACAATTGACATAAGAGCCCCATGATGGCTAACTATCTCATTAACAAAGATCTTTTCCAAGTGGTCTAGTCTGTATGTCATGTTAATGGCTAAGAAATGTGCAGATTTAGTTAATCTGTCTACTATGACCCATATTGCATCGTGACCTCGACGGGTCCTTGGAAATCCCGTAACAAAATCCATAGTATTGTGTTCCCATTTCCATTCTGATATAGAAAGTGGCTGTAATGTGCTTGCAAGTCTCAAACGCTCTGGTTTAGTTTGTTGGCATATAGGACATCTGGAAACATACTCTGCAATCTCTCTCTTCATGCAAGACCACCAATAGTAACTCTTAAGTGTTCTATAAATCTTAGTACTTCTTGGGTGTATAGTATACATGGAGTTATGTGCCTCCTCCAGAATCTCAGTCTTTATATCAGATTTCCTCGAAATACACAATCTTCCTTTAAAGAATAAGACTCCTTGACCATCTCCTCAATCTTCTCATCATTCTAATGATTTCAAAATCATGGACTTGTGTTTCCTTAATTTTATCATATAATATGGGTCTCACTTGTAAGGATGCTAATAAGGCTCCAGAGCTATTTATATTTAACTTTGCACGTAACTCTTTCAACTGTAAATACTCTGCTTTTAAGTGAGATAGCTGACCCTTAGACTTTCGACTGAGAGCATCAGCTACGACATTGGCTTTCCCCAGGTGATATTCTATGGAACAATCATAATCTTCGATTAGCTCTAACCATCTTCTTTGCCATAAATTCAACTCTTTCTGAGAGAAAATATACTTCAAACTCTTATGATCTGTAAAGATTCGACAAGTTTCACCATATAGGTTGTGTCTCCAAATCTTTAAGGCAAATACTATAGCTTCTAGTTCAAGGTCATGAGTTGGGTAATTTAACTCATGTTGTTTTAACTGTCTAGAAGCATAGGCAATTACCTTATCATTCTGCATTAAGACGCATCCCAATCCCTGTCTTGCGGCATCGCTATAGATTACATAATTACCTTGTCCTGAAGGAAGGCTAAGTATATGTGCTGAGGTGAGGCGACTCTTGAGTTCCTTGAAAATCTTCTCGCATTCTTCGTCCCAACTATACTTCACATTCTTCCTAGTTAATCTTGTCAATGATACGTCAATTCTAGAGAAGTTTTCTACAAATCTTCGATAATACCCAGCTAATCCAAGGAAACTTCGGAATTCTGATGCATTTATTGGTCGTTCCCATCTAAGAACTGCTTCTATCTTTGATGGATCTAATGCTATTCCTTCTCTAGATATGACATGGCCTAGAAATGCAAACTTCTTCAGCCAAAATTCACATTTACTAACAATACATATAATCGGTATTCCTTCAGAGTTTGAAGCACAATTCTCAAGTGTTCTCTATGTTCTTGCTCTGTTTTGGAATATACTAGAATCTCATCAATAAATTCGATCTCGAACTTGTCTAGATATGGACGGAAAACCCTATTCAACAAATCCATAATGGCAGCTGGGGCATTTTTCAAACCAAAAGGCATTACCAGGAATTCATAATGTACATAACGATTCCTAATGACAGTCTTAGGAACATCTTCGACTCTAATTTTTTAGCTGATGATACCCTAATATCAAATCTATCTTTGAAAACATAGAAGCCCCCTGCAATTGATCAAATAAGTCATCTATTCTGGAGAGAGGATAGTTATTGCGGACAGTTGCTCTGTTTAGTCTCCTATAATCTATACAAAGTCTCACGGAACCATCTTTTTTCTTGACAAATAGAACAAGAGCACCCCGAGTAGACATACTGGATTGTATAAATCCCTTATCTGCCAACTCCTGCAATTGGATTTTGAGTTCTTTAAGTTCAGCTGGGGCCATTCTATAAGAGCTAAGGTAATTGGATTGGTACCCGGAATGAGGTTAGTAGTGAATTCAATTTCCCTATCAGGAGAAACTCCTACCAGTTTAATTGGAAACACTTCTACAAACTCCTTCACAACGGAGATATTTTCTAAACTGATTGCTTCTGCCTTAGTATTAAACATATAAGCAATATAAGAGGAATATCCCTTTCTTAACAACTTCTGGGCTAAGAGACAGGAGATGACATGGGTAGGATATATCATTCTTTCTCCATAGAAAGTGAATTCGACATCACTTGATTTTCTAAAAGTAATGTGCTTCTTATGACAGTATAAAAGAGCATGATATGTGCTTAAGCAATCCCCTATGATAGCATCAAATTCCCTTATCTCCATAGGAATCGGGTCTACTTCAATATAATTTTCTCCTCTCTTAACCACACATTTTTGGAGGACATCCCTAATAATTTCTGGTTCTCCCTTAGGCAAAGAAATTGTTAAGCATGCTTGAGAGTACTTGTTACTTTATCGGCATATATGGAGATTCTTTGTGAAATAAAAGAATGACGTGCACTAGCAAAAGCTGTAACGCCCCACCTCGACGGGAGCGCATCTCAACACCCATTCACATTATTACCCAACAACAAGAGGAGATCCCGGGGTTAGGATCGGAAACAAGTAGTCAACCCCAAAAGACAATCTCCAAAATAAAATGAGAGAGTCGAAGATCCGTTACCTATGATGGCGCACGTCTCTGATCCGCTTGCTTGATTGCTCTATCAAGAGTCCGATGAGAGAAGTGCCCCTTTTGCTTGCAATGGCGCTCCTCCTTTTCCTATTGTCGCGAAGCTTCGCAGCTTGCACCGATCTCCCTTTGGTTCTCTAGAGAAGGAGAGGGAAAAAGGGATAAGAGAACGACTTGGGGAGGAGGAAAAGAATGGGTTAGGGTTTGGAAAGGAGTAGGAATGAGGGGAGATGAAGGGTGTGGGTCTTTATATAGTTGAGGATTAAAATCTTAGTTTTAGAAACCCTAAAATAGCCCTAATCCGTAATTAATTAACCAAAACTCGTAACCATCAAATCCCCTCAATATCCCTGACCCATCTTCACCAAAACAGGCATATCTCCCACATACGAACTCGGAATTACGTGCTTTCAGGCTCGTTGGAAAGCTTGCGACGAGACGCTTCTTTTGAGTATAATATTGATTAGGTTTTAAAACTTCAGAAAAATCCGAAAATTACGGGGTGTTACAAAAGCTTTTCTGTGGTTTGATCTTTTCTGTGTATTGTTTTTATTTTGTTCCCCTGTAGGTGGAGGACGACGTATAACAATATCACGATTTTCATTTTGTGCTAGTCTTCCCATAACCCTACAGCCTTGGACAAGTGCGGGATAATTCTGACATATGTGGCCTATCTCGCCACATCGACAACACCCAGCGGTCCCTTGCGTTCCCCTGTTTGTACATTATGGAAAAGAAAGTGTTCTGTTTTCAGAAGTCCCAACTGTAAATCCATTTGTTTGATTCCCTTGTACTCTAAGGGCAGACCTATTATCTTGCCTTGAATTCCCAGCTATTCTTGGTTCTTCGTTTATGGTTCCTCTCCATTAGGGTCTATCTACAAACCGTTTCTTTCCGTGATCATTGCATTTCCTTCTTTCTATGACTACTCGTTCAGCCCTACGAGCAGCCTCCACCCATTTTGCATAATCAATATATCTCGTGGCCGAAACCATTTCCTTTAAGTCAATATGCATACCATCCTCTAGACGTCTACACTTTTCTTCCTCTGTTGCAACCAGAGAAGCAATAAACTTTGAAAGTTCTGTGAATTTCTTCTCATATTCATCAAACAAATTGCTCCCCTTAGTAATAGGAATTCCCTACATTTCTCCTCCTGATAAACCCTGGGTAATACTTTTCATTGAACTCTTTTTCAGCGATCTCCCATGTAATGTAAGATGGGTTTGGATATTCAATTTTCACCGATGCCCACCAATCATCAGCACTATCTTTCAATAGAAATATTGTATACTTCATCTTTTGTTCATCCATACAGTCCATTAGAACAAATATTTTCTCCATATGTTTGAACCATTCCTTTGCCTTCTTTGAATCCGTGTCTCCTACAAATGGTTCTGCTCCAAACTTCTTTACATGTTCAAATGGCAACTGGTGCTCAAATTCATGTCTTTTAACAGACTGGGCATCCGTGCCTCCTAGTGTTTGAGCTATCATGGTCAACGTCTCATACACGTTGTTGTTGTTGTTGTTGTTGTTGTTGTTATCATTCTCCTGACTAGGGCCTTCGGTTGTCGCTTGTGGCTGCTCTGCTGCCATTGTTTCCTATAAAAATAAAACCTCAATTAGATTCTTCATCAACATAAATCCTCCAATAATGATTCCAGATATCCTCAAGACAATAACATCAATTTTCTTTTAAGTTCAAATCAAATTATGATAACTAAATTATCTTCCAATATTTATAGATAAACTCCTAATATAATTATTGCTCAAGATCCTAAAACGTTTACTCTGATACCACAAGTTATCATGACCCGTCCCCCTAACCGGAACGTGCCGTGACAGAGATCTTTCTGCTTCTTTTTCCTCAAAGTGTACAAGTGGCAATCTCATCAAAACATATCATCATTGTATTTAAAGAGTACATTACAAAACAAGTGCCTTAAACAAGTTGTCATTACATCTCCTTACAAAACAACATACGGTACAAAAAAACAACGAAAACCACCTCCTTCTGGTGTATAAACAGTCCTTTCTCCTTCTGATCGTGATTCTGTTGATCTGTACATAATTATAATATAAGGGATGAGTCTAAAGCCATTTATGAGCTTAGACCTAGTGAAAGGATCTCAAGCTTTTTACATATATCTAAAAGTTGATATATGAGCATCATATCAAAATTTTTGCTAAATATTTTGAAATACCTTGAAAGAGACTTTATGACAGTAAACATATAACAACAAGCTAGTTTTGCAATTGAACATTGAAATCACTTCAAAAGAAGATAAACTGAAACATAATTATCACTATCAAGCTGTTTGCATTAATCAGCACAATGGCTAAATTATCGACTCATGAAAGCTGAAACAAAGCTAAGTCATACACGCAGACGGTCCCAAAGACCAAAAACATCGTGCATACGGCCCAAAGCCTGTATGTATAAAAAAATGCAGACCCAAAATCTTCTCGATACCATATCTAATGGTTTGCCATGTCTAATGGTTGTTTCCAAGTCATATCTAATGGCATCACCATATCTAATGGCTAGTTTATGACTTGTATAAAATAGCTATTGTGGTGCTTACTTTCTGATTCTGATTCTTTTCCTGTCACTAATAATCCGAAGTCTTGCTAATTAAAGCTCATAATAAAATTCATGAAAAAAATAATCTGACATAGCATGCTTATTCTGACAATTGGAAACTATTAAGAACTTGAAAACTGATACATATTGCATAGTGACTGTCCAAACATGTTTCTTTTATATAAAGCTCAAATTTAAGTAGTGAAATTTATGTTTTGTGCTCCACAAAGAACAAAATGCTTGAAAAGGTGCTATCATGATAAAACCCTTCAGAGGACATTTGAAATACTTTCTAAATACCTGATTTCATATCAACTGTATTGTACTAGCAATTCATATGTAAACACTTTAGAAAACAAATTGCATACTTGTTATTCAAAACCATGCATAAAAGCTAAAGATTATTGCTTTAAAATAGCGCTTGAGAATCCCTCACCTGATCGCTATCTAACTCGAGTCGGGATCGCCTTCATTAGTGAATACCCCCTATATCCGTCTTAGATTGAGTAGCACAACTTCATGGCTGATAGAACGTCGTTACGGCTTGTATTGCGCTCTCGGTAACCGAAAGAGCTACGCCGTGACTCCTATCGTGCTCCTCCAACAACCTCAACGGTGTTATGGCTCTAAGGTGGTGAGAGGGGTGTGGGATGGAGTGAGTAGAATGGGGAGGTCATGGGTATATATGGTCTCCAACCCCTTTTACATGTGTGACATGTGTCAACATCTAATGGAGGTTTTAAGACACATGTTACCTCTCTACCAGGCATGAAGACTCATGGCAACACTTGCCATCCATGCATCACGACACATGGCTCGTGCATGAGAGAACTTGTTGTACAAGCATGAGGCTACATGCCTTACATGCATTAGGACACATGTTACTCTTAGAATGATGATACATGGTACTCTTGTGTATTGACACTTGTCCTGTACGTATAACGACACGTTTCCCATGATTTGTCCTCCGTGTGTCCTACTTTTGCTAATGACACTTAATTAGCACTAAGGACGGGAAATTAGTACTAATCATGCTTAATTAGTCTTAATGATGTGATTATGGTTTAATGAGTATAAATATATAACATTGTGGGCCTTATACTAGTAGTGGCTTCTACTACTTATAAGCTAGTATCTCACTTCCATATTACTAGATGTGGTACTATGTTGGATGTTCTATAAAATCCAGAGAACCTTTAAAACCATAATTATTCAAGACGGTCTCTGATTTATACAAAACAAGTTTCAATGAAATCGTTGCATTAAGGCAAATCTATTAATTGTGTCAAACATAAAGTGTGAATTCTATCAATTCAATATTTCCTTGAAATAATACTCGATAACATTAAAAAAATATTGTATATAATAGTCATATTCTACAAAACTCACAACTACTCAAAACACGTATTACAATTGTAGAAGTTGCGTCGGAGCTCTGTCAATTACTGGGAGCACGATTGAAGTCGTAACGATGTTCTGTCAGCACACCAGAACCTCTTCATTCCTACCAAATCGACCCCACACCACACACTCACCACCTCAGATCCAAAGAGATGCGGAGGATCTTCGAGTAGCATGGTAGAAGTCGCAACGAAGCTCTGTTGGTTATAGGGAGCACGATAAAAGTTGTAACTATGTTCTGTCATCACCCTAGAACCTCCTCATTCCTACCCATTCGTTCCCACACCATACACTCACCACCTCAGAGCCAAAGTGATGTAGAGGGTGCTGGAGGAGCACGGTCGAAGTCATAACGATGCTCTGTCGGTTATCGGGAGCATGATAGAAGTAATGAAGTTCTGTCAACACGCTAGAGTTCAATATGAGACAGATATAGGAGGTATTCACTAAACTAGGCGATCCGACTCGAGTTATATAGCTATCAGTTGAGGGATTCTCTAGTGCTAATTTAAGCAATAACGTTTTTCCATTATGTGTCGTTTAGACAAGTATTACATAATAAGTATGCAATCATGTTTTCTAAATATTTTACGTATGAATTGCAAATACCATATAGTCGAAATGCATCCGGTTTTTAGAAAGTATTTCAAACGTCGTTTCTAGTGTTTTATTTTGATAGCACATTTTTAAGCATACAATTCTTTTCGGAACACAAAACATATGTTTCACTACTCAGATTTTAGCTTTATATAAAGAAAAATGTTTTGGACGGTTATTATGCAATATGCATCGATTTTCAAGCTCTCGATAGTTTCTAGTTGCAAGAACATGAGAATTTGTTTCAATTCATGAATTGGCTATTATGAGCATGAGTTAGCTAATACAGATTATTAGTGGCAAGAAAAGAATCAGAATATCAAAAGTAAGCACCATAGTAGCTATTTTATACAAGTCGAGAACTAGTCATATGATATGGTGATGTCTTTAGAGATATGGCCATGAAATAACCATTAAATATGGCAAACCATTAGATGTGGTAACAAGAGGACTTTGAGTCCGCATTACGTATACATATTATCTTTGGGCCATATGCAGGGTGTCTTCGATCTTTGGGACCGACTGCTCATATGACTCCAATTTGTTTCGGTATTGATGAGCCCGATAAATTAGCCACAATGGTGATTGATGCAAAAAAAGCTGAATAGTGATAATTACATTTCAGTTTACTTCTTTTTAGAAAGTTTAGGTGATTTCCATGTTTTATTGCAAACTAGCATGTTTGAATATCGATATTATCATAATGTCTCTTTCAAGATATTTGAAAGCATTCAGCTCAAGATTTTGGTATGATATTCGTATTTATCTTGCAGATTATTTAAGCATTCATCTATGCAAGTTATTTCAACATTTTTCTAATATATGTGAAGAGCTTGATATCCATTCACTAAGTCTAAGCTCATAAATGGGCCTAGACTAATCCCTCTATATTATTATATACAGATCAGCCGAATCACGACCGAAAGGAGGAAGGACCGTATATATACTAACAGGTGGTGGTCTCGTTTTTTTTGTTTTTTCTTGTATTGTCCGCTGTATTTCTAAGGAGATGTATTAGAACTTGCGGAGAACATTTCTTTGTAAAGTAAACTTCAAATACAATGAATGATGTATTTGATGAGATTAGCCACTTTGGTATTTTGAGGAGACAAGCAATGAAAGATCTTTGTCGCGGCACCTCCCGATTAGCTGGACGGGCCATGATAAGTTTCGTGTAAATCAGAGACCATCTTCAATTGTTATGAATTTAAAAAGTTCTCTTTGATTTTGTAGCACGTCCGACATAGTACCACATCAAGTAATTTGGAAGTATGGTAGCAACTTATAAGTAGTAGCAGCTACTACTAGTTAAGTAGGGCCGAAGAAGTTTGTGTTGCGATTGAGGGCTCAAGTTAGGCCCAAGCCCAACATGTTGAACATGCCAATAATCCCCAATAACAGACCCTGGGTGGACAGGTCTTGGTCCCGGGATGTTACAGATTTGTGCTTATTAAATCGTAATCATGTCATTAAGGCTAATTAAGCGTGATCAGAACAAATTAATCGTTATTAGCAATAATTAAATATCATTAGCAAAAGTAAGACACTTAGAGGGCAAATCATGGGACACCCGTCGTTATATAGACAGGACATGGGTTAACACACGAGTAACATGTGTGATCATTCAAGAATAACATGTGTCCTAATGAGAGCTATGAGTCACGGTACTTGGATGGGAAGTATTAGCAGGAATGAGAGGTGACATGTGTCTTAGAGCCTCCCTTGAGTGGTAACACATGTCATAGATATAAGGGGCTTGGAGGCCAATATATACCCAGAACCTCCTAAATCCAACCTATTCAACCCCACACCACACACTCATCACCTCAGAGCCAAAATATAGAGGGTTGGAAGAGTAGAAGTTGCAGCGGAGCTTTGTCGGTTATCGGGAGCACGATAACAGTCGTAACAATGTTCTGCCAACACACCAGAACCTCTTCAGTCCTTCCTATTCGACCCCACACCACACACTCACCACCTCGGAGACAAAGAGATGCAAAGAGTGTTGGAGTAGCACAGTAGAAGTTGCGGGGAAACTCTGTTGGTTACCAGGAGCATGATAGAAGTCATAACTATGTTCTGTCAGCAACCCAGAACCTCCTCATTCCTACCCATTCGTTCCCACACCGGACACTCACCTCCTCAGAGCCAAAGCGACGTAGAAGGTGTTGGAGGAGCATGGTAGAAGTCGCAAAGAAGCTCTATCGGTTACCGGGAGCATGATAGAAGTCATAATGAAGTTCAGTAAACACGACAGAGTTCAATACGAGATAGATATAGGAGTTATTCACTAATTGTGGCAATCCCGACTCGAGTTTTATAGCTATCAAGTGAGGGATTCTCAAATTCTACTCTAAGCCATAATATTTTTCCATTACGTGTGGTTTAAACAAGTATTGCACAACAAGTATGCAATCATGTTTTCAAATGCTTTTACGAATGAATTGCAAGTACCCTATAGTAGATATGTAATCAGATTTTTAGAAAGTATTTCAAACGTCATTTCTAGCGTTTTATTTTTATAGCACCTTCTCAAGAATATAAATTTTTCCATAACCCAAAATGTAAGTTTCACTACTCAGATTTGAGCTTTATATAAAGAAAAATGTTTTGGACTGTTACTATGCAATATGAACCGATTTTTAATACAGATAATTAGTGGAAAGAAAAGCATTAGAATCACAAAAGTAAGCACCATAGTAGCTATTTTATACAAGTCAAGAACTAGTCATAAGATATGATGTTGTCTTTAGATATGTGGCTATGAAACAACCATTATATATGGCAAACCATTATATATGGTAACAAGAGGACTTTAGGTCCGCATTATGTATACATATTATCTTTGGACCAAATGCAGGGTGTCTTTGATCTTTAGGACTGACTGCTTGTATGTCTCAACTTTGTTTCAATGTTCATGAGCCGATAAATTAGCCACAGTGGTGGTTGATGCAAAAAAAGCTGAATAGTGATAATTACATTTCAGTTTACTTCTTTTTAGAAAGTTAAGGTGATTTCAGTGTTTAATTGCAAACTAGAATGTTTGAATATCGATATTATCATAAAGTCTCTTTCAAGCTATTTGAAAGCATTCTCCTCAAGATTTTGGTATGATATTTTACAAGTTATATATGCAAGTCATTTCAACATTTGGCTAATATATGTGAAGAGCTTGAGATCCCTCTATATTTTTATGTACATATCAACCGAATCACGACCAAAGGATCGTATATACACTGACTGGAGGAGGTCTCGTTTTTTTTGGGTTTTTTTCTCTTGTATTGTCTAATGTGTAATAAAACTTGTGTAAGACAGTTCTTTGCAAAGTAAACTTCAAATACAATGATGATGTATTTGATGAGATTAGCCACTTGGGTATTTTGAGGAGACAGGTAAGGAAGGATCTTTGTTACGACACCTCCCGATTAGTGGCACGGGCCATCTGACAAAGTAACCCATCAAGTAATTAGGAAGTGTGGTAGTAACTTATAATTAGTAGAAGCTACTACTAGTTAATTTTGGGCTGACAAAGTACCCAGGAAGTTTAGGAATTTTGGGCTGTGATTGAAGGCTCCTGTTTGGCCCAAGCCCAACATGTTGAACGAGCGAATAATCCCCAAAAGCAGTCCGAGTGGATCGGTCGAAGGCTTGGTACATTACAGATTTGTGCACATTAGACCATAATCATGTCATTAAGACTAACTAAGCATGATCAGAACAAACTAACTGTGCTTAGAAATAATTAAGTATCATGAGCAAAAGATACATGGAGGGTAAATCATGGGACAAGTGTCACGACCCATCCCGCTAACCAGAACGTGCTGCAACAGAGATCTTTCTGCTTCTTTTTCCTCAAAGTACACATGCGGCAATCTCATCAAAGCATATCGTCGTTGTATTTAAAGTTCACATTACAAAACAAGTGTCTTACACAAGTTGTCATTACATCTCCTTACAAAACAACAAACAATACAAAAAACAACAACGAAAACCACCTCCTTCTAGTGTATAAGCAGTCCTTTCTCCTTCTGGTCGTGATTATGTTGACCTGTACATAATTATAATATAAAAGGACAAGTCTAAATCCAATTATGAGCTAAGACCTAGTGAAACGATCTCAAGCTTTTTACATATAGCTAAAGTTGAAATATGAGCATCATACCAAAATTTTTGCTAAATATTTTTAAATAGCATGAAAGAGACTTTATGACAGTAATCATATAAAAACGTGGTAGTTTTGCAATCAAACACTGAAATCACTTCAAAAGAAGATAATCTGAAACATAATTATCACTATCAGCTGTTTGCATTAATCACCACTGTGTCTAAGTTATCGACTCATGAACGCTGAAACAAAGCTAAGTCAAACACGCAGACGGTCTCAAAAACCAAAAATACCCTGCATACGGCCCAAATACTATATGTATACAAAATGCGGACCCAAAGTCCTCTTGATACCATATCTAATGGT
Source organism: Ottelia alismoides (assembly GCA_037367405.1). Lineage (NCBI taxonomy): Eukaryota > Viridiplantae > Streptophyta > Magnoliopsida > Alismatales > Hydrocharitaceae > Ottelia > Ottelia alismoides. The sequence goes on along the minus strand of JAZKJV010007403.1, from coordinate 508,303 downwards.
TTGCCATATCTAATGGCTGTTTCAAGGTCATATCTAATTACATCGACATATCTAATGGTTAGTTCATGACTTGTATAAAATAGCTAATGTGGTGCTTACTTTCTGATTTTGATTATTTTCCTGCCACTAATAATCCGTAGTCTTGCTAATTCAAGCTCATAATAGCAACTTCATGAAAAAAACAATCTGACATAGCATGCATATTCTGACAACTGGAAACTATTAAGAACTTGAAAATCGATACATATTGCATAATGACTGTCCAAACATGTTTATTTTATATAAAGCTCAAATATAAGTAGTGAAATTTATGTTTCGTGTTCCACATAGAACAAAATGCTTGAAAACGTGCAATCATGATAAAACCCTTGAAAGGACAATTGAAATACTTTCTAAAGACCTGATTTCATATCACCTGTATGGTACTTGCAATTCGTATGTAAACGCTTTAGAAAACAAGATTGCATACTTGTTATTCAAAACCATGCATAAAAGCTAAAGATTATTGCTTTAAAATAGCGCTTGAGAATCCCTCACCTGATCGCTATCTAACTTGAGTCGGGATTGCCTTCTTTAGTGAGTACCCCCTATATCCGTCTTAGAATGAGTACCACAACTTGATGGCTGACAGAACTTCGTTACAGCTTCTATTGCGCTCTCGGTAACCGACAGAGTTTCGCCGTGACTCCTATCGTGCTCCTCCAACAACCTAGACCGCCTTGTGGCTCTAAGGTGGTGAGAGGGGTGTGGGATGGAGTGAGTAGAACGGGGAGGTCATGGGTATAAATAAGCTTCCAACCCCTTTTACATGTGTGACATGTGTCAACATCTAAGGGAGGTTTTAAGACACATGTTATCTCTCTACCATGCATGAAGACACATGGCAACACTTGCAATCCATGCAGCATGAAACATGGATCATGCATGAGAGAATTTGTTGCACAAGCATGAGGCTACATGCCTTACATGCACTAGGACACATGTTAGTCTTAGAATGATGACACATGGTATTCTTTTGTATTGACACTTGTCCTGTATGTATAACGACACGTGTCCCATGATTTACCCTCCATGTGTCCTACTTTTGCTAAAGACACTTAATTATCACTAATGACGGGTAATTAGTACTAATCATGCTTAATTAGTCTTAATGATGTGATTATATTCTAATGAGTATAAATCTATAACATTGTGAGCCTTACACTAGTAGTGTCTTCTACTACTTATAAGCTACTACCATATATCTAGATTACTAGATGTGGTACTATGTTGGATGTGCTACAAAATCCAGAGAACCTTTTAAAGTCATAATTATTCAAGATGGTCTCTGATTTATACAAAACAAGTTTCAATGAAATAGTTGCATCAAGGTAAATCTGTTGACTGTGTCAAACGTAAAGTGAGAATACTATCAATTCAATATTTCCTTGAAATCACACTTGATAACATTCAAAAACATATTGTATATATAGTCATATTGTACAAAACTCACAACTACTCAAAACACGTATTACAATTTCTCCCCTACCTGCAATAAATTTCGTCCTCAAAATTTAAGTACCTTTATTATCTTGAAAATAAGTGAGGATATTGAGATATCATTTCTTCCTCTCGTTCCCATCTGGCTTCATTTATTCCGTGACTCCTCCATAAAACTTAAACTAAGGGAATCTTGTTTGTACGAAGCTCTTGTACTTTATAATTTAGAATTTCTACAGGAACCTCCTCGTATGATAGATTTTCCTTCAATTGAATATCTTGGGGTTGTATCATATGGGTTGGATCTGGAATATACTTTCGAAGGGTGGAGACATGAAAGACATCATGTATCCTTGCTAGTTCAAATGGAAGTCGAAGACAATAGGCCACACTTCCAATTCTCTCTGTGATTTCGTGAGGGCCAATGTATCTTGGGCTTAGTTTCCCTTTCTTCCCAAATCTGATTAAGCCGTTCCATGGAGATACTTTCAGGAACACATGGTCTCCCACTTGAAATTCTAAGCCTCTCCGCTTATCTGTATAACTTTTCTGTCTGCTTTGAGCTGCCTTCAAGCATCTCTTGATTCCCTCAACTTTTTCTATTGTGCTTTGTATTAATTCAGGTTGAACCAATTTTCGTTCTCCTACCTAACTCCAATAGATAGACGTTCTAACTAGTCTACCATATTAGGATTCATAAGGTGCCATCCCAATACTATCATGATATCTGTTATTGTATGCAAACTCTATAAGTGAGAGATCTTCATCCCAGCTTTTTCTTTAAAGCTCAGTGCACAAGCTCTAAGCATGTCTTCTAGAGTCTGGATAGTCCTTTCTGATTGGCCACATGATTGAGGATGAAAGGTTGTACTAAATGCTAAGTTTGTTCCCATAGCTTTATGTTAGCTTGGCCAAAGCTTAGAAGTGAATCGTGGATCTCTATCAGATACAATTGACACAGTAGCCCCATGATGACTAACTATCTCAATGACAAAGATCTTTCCCAAACGGTCTAGACTGTATGTCATGTTAATGGCTAAGAAATGTGCATATTTAGTTAATCTGACTACTATGACCCATATTGCATCGTGACTCCATAGTGATGTGTTCCCATTTCCATTATGGTATAGGAAGTGGCTGTAATGTCCCCGCAGGTCTCAAACGCTCCGGTTTAGTTTGTTGGCATATAGGACATTTGGAAACAAACTTTACAATCTCTCTCTTCATTCTAGACCACCAATGGTAACTCTTAAGTGTTCTATACATCTTAGTACTTCCTGGGTGCATAGTATACATGGAGTGCCACCTCCAGAATCTCAGTATTTATATCAGATTTCCTCAGAACACACAATCTTCCTTTAAAGGATAAGACCCCTTGACCATCTATTGTATATTCGGCTTCATCACCTCCCTTAATCTTCTCAATCATTCTAATGATTTCAGAATCATGGACTTGTGTTTCCTTGATTTTATCATATAATATGGGTCTCACTTGTAAGGAAGCTAATAAGGCTCCAGAGCTATTTATGGTTAACCTGCACGTAATTCTTTCAACTGTAAATACTCTGCTTTTAAGTGAGATAGCTGACCCATAGACTTTCGACTGAGAGCATCATCTACGACATTGGCTTTCCCCGAGTGATATTCTATGGAACAATCATAATCTTTGATTAGCTCTAACCATCTTCATTGCCTTAAATTCAACTCTTTCTGAGAGAAAATATACTTCAAACTCTTATGATCAGTAAAGATTCGACAAGTTTCACCATATAGGTAGTGTCTCTTAATCTTTAAGGAAAATATATAGTTGTTTGTTCAAGGTCATGAGTTGGGTAATTAACTCATGTTGTTTTAGCTTTCTAGAAGCATAAGCAATCACCTTATCATTCTGCATTATGATGCATCCTAGCCCTTGTCTTGAGGCATCGCTATAGATTACATAATTACCATGTTCTGAAGGAAGGCTGAGTATAGGTGCTGAGGTGAGGCGACTCTTGAGTTCCATAAAACTCTTCTCGCATTCTTCATCCCAACTATACTTCACATTCTTCCTAGTTAACCTTGTCAATGGTGCGGCAATTTTAGAGAAGTTTTCTACAAATCTTCGATAATACACTGCTAATCCAAGGAAACTTCGGATTTCTGATGCATTTATTGGTCGCTCCAATCTAAGAACTGCTTCTATCTTTGATGGATCTACTGCTATTCCTTCTCCAGATATGACATGGCCTAGAAATGCAACCTTCTTCAACCAAAATTCACATTTATTAAACTTTACATATAATCGGGATTCCATCAGTGTTTGAAGCATAATTCTCAAGTGTTCTCTATTTTCTTCCTCTGTTTTAGAATATACTAGAATATCATCAATAAATACGATCACGAACTTGTCCAGATATGGACAGAAAACCCTATTAATCAAATCCATAAAGGCAGCTGGTGCATTTGTCAATCCAAAAGGCATTACCAGGAATTCGTAATGTCCAAAACGAGTCATAAAAGTAGTCTAATGAACATCTTCAACTCTAATTTTGAGATGATGATATCCTGATCTCAAATCTATCTTTGAAAACATAGAAGCCCCTTGCAATTGATCAAATAAGTCATCTATTTTGGGCAGAGGATAGTTATTGCGGACAGTCCCTCTGTTTAGTCTTACAAAGTCTCATGGAACCATCTTTCTTCTTGACAAATAAAACAGGAGAACCCCAAGGAGACATACTGGATTGTATAAATCCCTTATCTGTCAACTGTTACAATTGGGTTTTGAGTTTTTTAAGTTCAGCTGGGGCCATTTAGTAAAGAGCTAAGGCAATTGGATTGGTACCCGCAATGAGGTTAATAGTGAACTCAATTTCCCTATCAGGAGGAACTCTTGGCAGTTCAATTGGAAACACATATGGAAACTCCTTCAGAACGGATATATTTTCTAAACTGATTGCTTCTGCCTTAATATTAAACACATAAGCAATATAAGAGGAATATCCCTTTCTTAACAACTTCTCGGCTAAGAGACAGGAGATGACATGGGTAGGATATATCCTTCTTTCTCCATAGAAAATGAATTCGACATCACCTGGTTTTCTAAAAGTAACGTTCTTCTTATGACTGTCTTGAAGAGCATGATATGTACTTAAGAAATCCATTCCTATGATAGCATCAAATTCCCTTATCCCCATAGGAATCAGGTCTACTTCAATATTCTTTTCTCCTATCTTAACCAAACAATTTCGGAGGACATCCCTAATAATTTCTGGTTCTCGCTTAGGCAAAGAAATTGCTAAAGCATGCTTGAGAGTACTTATTACTTTATCATCATATATAGAGAATCTTTGTGAAATAAAGAATGACTTGCACCAAAATGAATAAGAGTATGTACACTTCTACCAAAAATAATAGTGGTACCTGATGCAACATCATCCGCAGATATGGCCTCCTCTAAGGTCAAAGCAAAAGCTTTTCCCTCTCTCTGATTTGATCTTTTCTTTGTATTGTTTTTATTTTGTTCCCCTGCATGTGGAGGATGACATATAACGATATCAAGATTTTCATTTTGTGCTGGTCTTCCCATAACCCGACGGCCATTGACAAGTGCGGGATAATTCTGACGCATGTGGCCTATCTCGCCACATTGATAACACCCAGCGGTCCCCTTGCGGCAACTTCCTGGATGAAACTTTCCATTGTTTGTACATTGTGAAGGATATGGAAAATTATCCTCAAGCGCATCACGGAAGCGTGATCGTCGTATCGGATACGCCGAGGAACGACTAGTCATACTAGTTGTTCGGTGCAGCGGAATTTAAAAAATTTTTAAACCGATGAAACCACATGATCCGAGAACCATTCTCAGATCGTTTCATCTATAACCACAACAAGTATAATGCAATACCTCTTGAAGCGTGGTTGATCGAGTCTCTAAGAGAAGAGACCTCCTGTCTCAAGTCCGATCGTCGGCGAGACCGCTTGCGAGCGCGGGGATGAACCGCGTTGTCCTCGCAATCCAAGAAGATGATCCAAGCATGGTTGCTCCTGATCTCGTCGCACGAGATCAAACGTCTCCTTCGTGAGAGGAACTCTCCAAGAAGACGGAGAACCGAAGAACGTCGAAGCGGCGGCGCGGTGGCGAAGGCGACGACGGTTCTCTCCTCTAGGGTATGGTGGACGGCCACCAACAAGAGAGGGAGAAAGGGCTGTCGTGTGTGAGAAAGAGAGAGAGAGTTTGTGCTTCAATAGCATGTGTAAAGAGAGAGCCAAGTATGCCTCTCTATTTATAGGGTTTTGGGATCCATGGATCTCAATCCATGGGACAAATAAAATCAATGGATGAGATTGATTTATGTTCATCCAATGGCTGAGATTGTTGTTGTCAAAAGCAACAAATTTAGGTCAAAATATATTTAATAAAATCAAATATAATTTGCTCCTAAATTAACCCAACAAATAAGGAGAGAAGACACATGGAGATTTCATCTCCATGTGCCTTCCATGTAGGCGCACACCCACTCCAATTAGGAGTGGTGTGCCGCCCACCATGGATTGCATGGAGATTTCAATCTCCATGAGATTGCAAATCTCCATGTAATCTCTCTTATTTATTTGCAACAAAATAATTTGGGTTTTATTTCTCAAAAATAATTCATAATTATCTTTGAGGAAATTGCAATCTAGCCATGGAATAATTGTGAATCATATTCACAACCCAAAACAACATGTAATTCATATTGTTAATTAATTACACAATGTGTATCCAATACACATCATAATTAATCAACACATATAAATTATAATTAACTCTCTCTAATACATTATAAATCACATTTATAATATATTATGAATAATTGGATATTTCTATCCACATTATTCTTATCCACATTAATTAAATCACATTTAATTAAATTGGATAATTTCTTCACACATTCAAGATGATTAAATCACATTTAATCATTATTTCTTCATTGCTTAGATCTTATGGAATTATTCTTGAACCCTTCAAGAATAATGCAATCTCTCCGCAGATACTTGGAGATAAGGACAGGGCGATTGTATTGTTCCACGTATAGTGACATGGATATTGAGATCATATCTCAAATCCAGATCGCGGGCCTCCCATAGATGCTTGATTAAATCAAGACTGTAAATCTAATCTTCTCATTGTATCTGAATCACATTCAGATCAATGTCCAACACTTGGACCAAGATCAGATCACTTCTCTACTGAGAGGAGTCACTAAAATCCAGACCCGTTTCATCACTCCCTAGGAATGGAAGCGTCATGGTTATACAATCGTTTATGATCAAATCACCCTCAGGTATTCCCAATACCTGCACATCCTGCATACTGGAAGACTCAGACTAAACCCGAAGTATCGGATCAACTTTATACTGTCTACTTCATGGTTTTATCAGTAAGTTTCTCATTCGATCATTGGGAGTTGGTATCGATCATACACTTTCCAAAAGTGTATATCATACCTAGTTCTTGATCATATACTAAAAGTATATATCAAACCTACAAATTCAGTCAAGCTTCCAAAGCGAGACGACCATGCGCATGGAATTTGATTCATCCCAATATCTCATGAGTGAGCTCATGTCTTCCGGTTCAGTAACTGAACCTGTATGATCCCTTTGAGAGATCGTATTACTCATATGCCCTTATATGCACACCAGCGCGCCGGTGTATAGACCTTGATTAGGTCATCAACCTATTGGTCTGCCAAATGTACATACTTAGACATATAGCAACACATCTGTCTCCGGTCAGAGGATGTGTGCCTATATCATGACAGCATATGATATAGGACTTTGGTTATCTCGATCTCGTTAAGTCAACTCTTTGACCTAACTAATCTGACACCTCCGAATCTCTATTCCTATGCAGAGGACCTGCATCAAGAGGTCGGTCAGATATCAGCCTTCAGAGATAGGATTGCCATCTCCTACTCAGGCTGGAGATCATCTCTTAATAATCATTTGACGGTGCTTGATGAGTCCTCAATCTAACTCTTTAGATATTCATCCAAGCACCAGCCTCTATGATTCAATAGTTGAATCAACAGCTGTATGATTATTAAGATGGCCATGGTACATAACCCTAATTGTACTAAGGGACCTATTATACAAATTATTCATTCTTCATTTCAGATCAGGGAATGATATGTGCAATAACATTTATTGCATAATGGCTCGCCGTGGGCTCGCATTTCCAACAATCTCCCACTAGCCCAAAGAGCCATTAATGGGCTAATCATTTAAACCCGCACTCATGTGACAATCATAGACTATTTGGAAAATAGCTAGGTAAGCTGATCAGTCACTCTGTTCCCGCGAGACTACGCCAAGTCCTTTTACGGTACTTGCATATCCCCAGTAACAGTGCTCGCATCCAATGCGAATGTTGCATCTTATGCAACCAATACTCAATCTAGTTAGTTACAGTGTCTATGACACTACAACTTAACAATTATCATAACCAGTATTTCCATAATCCTTATCAGAATATCCTTATTCCTGGAGATCACTATCTCTTAAGGTATCCACAGTTAAGACCTTTTAGATCTCTATCTATAAAGTCTTAAGTTTTTGAAGATAAGACTTTGAGATCACTATCTCAAAAAATCTTGTTATCTATGAAGATTTTGTTATTACTGCAACCAAGTGTTTTATTCCCATAGTAGGACTAGTAACAGTTTACTACTCCCACTGCATGGCAGCCATCTGGCTTTTGTACACATCTAGCACACACCCGGCTTCTCAGAACTGATGCCCAAGGGCAAATAGTTCTAGCATTCACTTCCTCAACTCTTTGAGGTGCTATCCCTTTAGATAGGTCAGTACCATATCTTAAGGGATGGAAGCCATTACTGGAATTTTCCATAAAATGGAATATGTCCAAGATGTACTATAAATGTGACAGTCCCATTATCCTCTTCTCTTTGCTTCTGAACTACTTCAGAACTAAGATCTGAGAGGCATCTTTGAAATCATATTTCAAGTTATGGAACAACCAGATTATAAAACACTAATTATTATCCTTATATCATTTTCAAATGATTAGGATATCATCTACATTTAGCACGATGAACACAAAAGCACTCCCACTAAGCTTCATATGGTTCATCAAGATTCTATCTGAAATCATAACATTTATAATTTCATCAAATCTTATGATCCAACTTTAAGAAGCTTATTTGAGTCCATAGATGGATTCCTTAGCTTGCACACCTTGCTTTCCTTAACCATGAAGCCCTGGGGCTACTTCATGTGAATATCCTCAAAGAGGTATTTGTAGAGGAATGCAATATTGACTTACATCTTGAAGATGCAATAGTCAAGTTGTGTAGCTAAGGTTAGCAATATTCTGACGGTTTTAAGCATGGTCACCGAAGAGCAAGTCTCATTGCAAGCAATGTCTTCTCTTCCAGTGTGTAGCTTATGGCTACGAACCGTGCTTTGAAGATCTCTACCTTCTCATCAGGTTCCCTGTCTCTTGAAGATCCATTTACACCTTTACAGGTCTTACCCATATAGGTGGATCCTCGAGGGTCCATATACAACACTTGTATATGAAGTCTACCTTAGACTTTTATTGCTATCCATCTATCCATGCTATGATCTTCAGAAGCTTCATCACATGAAGTTCGATCATTGTCAGATTTCTCTAACACATGGAATCCATCCTCAAACTTATTTGAAGAGGTATTAATGTTTCATCTTTAATTGTCCTTTTAGTTTCCAATTTCAGGAGTCTCATTATAAATGAGTTCCTACACTTCATTTTCATCTTGATTCTCAAGAGTCTCAACCTCTAAGAATCACATTCTCGAAGATGAGATATTTTAAGAATCTCAAGGTCATAAAGTAGGTATCCAATACCATCCTTTATTTTCCTAATGAAGCAACACTCTCAAGTGCTAGATTCCAACATACATGGAACCTTATTAAGGATATACATTGTAGTCTCTACTACACATATATACCTGGAAACTAAGGGATAATTATGCTAAAATTCAACATTGATAAGATCATGTCACACATGATCCAATTGTATCTACCTATAACTCTTTTGAGTTAAGGTGTGTTAGGAGGATTGAGATAGAAATGATATTCATATCTCCATAAGGTATTCTTCGAATTTATCTAGTAGGTACTTGCTACCTAGATTAGATCAAATTCATTTTATCTTCCTTCAAACTTTGGTTCTAAACCAAAATTAATGAAACCTTTGAAATATTCAAAGATTTCTTAGATGAAGAGAAGAAATCTCATATCATACATAATCATCAATGGATATCACATATCCACAATGTTTACTATGATATAGATGATCCGCATACATCAATATGTATGAGATCCTGAATACCTTGGCATCTTACACCATTCCCGAAGAAGGGTGTATTGGACATTTTTACTTTGAATACAATATTCATAAGTATGTAACTTTTGAAATTTTAGACATTCTAAAGTTTCATCTCTTACTAGTCTATTGATCAAATCAATAAACAAATGTCCAAGGCTCGATGCTAGATCATTGTCAAACGATCTTCATCCTCCTATTGATCTTACAGAGGTTTTAATTCAGTATTTAGAAATATTAATGAACCATTCATTAATTTTTCTAATTTAGTGGAGTCCACCAGATTTTAGATTACTATCTGAAATATATCCATCATAACTCTTTATGATAGTTCTATCTCAGAATTCATGTTTATTTCCAACATTTAGAAATAAACAATGAGTGTATTCTAATATCTAGGTCACAGAGACATTCTCTAAGACTAAGGGCTCTCCCACTGAAATTAACAAGTCTATTAATCCAACAGAGATTGTTGCAACAGTTGCATCAATACTCACGTGGATAACTATAAACCTTTAAGATCAAATTTTCCAGTCTTCTAAAACATATGCAACCCATTGCAAATGTCATCAGAAGATTGAGATACAATTATTTGACTTTATCTTATTCAATAAGTAAGTCAATATCAATGATTTATGTAGATTACTCTGATGCTCCATCCGAGTCCTTTTCTAAGGATTCTAAACAGACTTGATAGTCATACTATCAACACATCAACTTATTGCAGTATTGGCATTCATCCAACTCTTTGGATGTCATATGGAAGTTACAGAAGTCCAGTCAACTCTTTGACTTTCCTTCTTTCTTGGGTCCAACCCATGCTTCCATTGCGCTCCCTTTATCTATAAGCAACCATTGCTTAAGACTAAGGATCTCTTACAATAAATTCAAAAGAATTCAAATGTAAGATCATTTCAACATTTATACTTGCTTCATTAAATTCATACAATATGAATATTATGAAGCTTCATGAATGACTAGAGTATAGATAGTAGAATAATGACACTCATCATCTACATCCATCTAAACTCATAAAACATAGGTTCAAGTAGGTACTCAAACAATTTGAATACATCATCTCTTTGTAGAGCTACCATTCTACATGATGCAGAGAACCATGTCACTCATGATTAAATGTCAAGAGCACATATGTATGCCAGAAAATCTTCATTGATTTTATAAGGATTATTTGACAATTGCGATCATCATCGACATGTTACTTTCAATGTACATCCAATGAGATCAAGAATATAGAGACATACAAACCCTAGGGTTGTAGTCCTATTATCTATTTAATTGTCATTCCTCATTAGTACGAGGAGACTTGCATATTGCAACCACATACATTATGTGTTCAATTGCAAGTACAATATCTGGATCATTGAGTCCAATCCAAGATAATTTACTGGTTATTATTGAGTATATCATTGAGTGGGTTTTAATGAAGGATTATCTGAAATAAGAAATTTGCATAAATATATAAATTTATATTTTACTTTGATTTAGGAATTTTTATATCAAAGTTGTCTTGCCATGTCAACATTGAAATTTCATTCCCTTAATCACTTTCAATGTAAGAGATATACTTACCATTATATCTCAAGCAAGATCTGGGATCTCCTTCCTTATCTTTGTTGCATCCCAATAATATGAGAACCTACAACTCGGATAAAAAGAAGCGGGAACACATTCCGCCTTGCAAGTCCAACTTGCATCTCCCAATTCGGTCTTTAACACCCGGGCCCACCACCCCTAAGGCGATGTTGACCCGTCATTAATTGAACCAACCGTCAACAGGAATACAACTCGCTATGCGCAATCCAATATCGCCCCAATAATATGAGGACCCGATACTGGGGTCACTACGCATACGTCCTTACTCTTTCGAGAAGCGACGAGCCCGATCCAGATGCGCTTGCATACAGGAGCTGTCACTTCGGACAGGCGTCTCCCACATGCAATCCCTGGCGACGGAACCCTCCGCCTTGACGGGAGACCATGGATGTCACTTATGTGATCCTCCATATCATATTCAAATTTTAATTAATTATCGTGAATCATATTCACATAATTAATTCTTCCAAGGGATTATTATCTCTAATCATATTAGAGTATTTCAATTGGACATAATCAATTTAATCATATTAAATTAATTATCAATCCAATTCAATCAATCAAACTTGATTATTTTACTTGAATACATATATGGTAATATCTCAAAATACGTATTAATTCGAATTTTAATAATTAGAAAAATACATCTTAATCCCTCGGACATTATCCCGGCCCTACCCGCTGTCATGGCCAGTACCGACGAGAGTGGGACGGACCACATACGTTGCAACCCGCAACCCCAATGCTCTCCGACTAGGCACCATATCCGCCTCGGGAAAGGATAATGCCAAATTGATTAATTTGTACTTGAGATGATCATCGGTTCTTCAACCGAAATTGTACCATATAGTAATAATCAAAACATTTTTGATTATAAGGAAATTTGCTAGACAAATTCCCAAATCCTATTCAAGCATCAAGTTTGAAAGATTGTGGTTTCCAATTATGATTTAGATCACATCTTAATCAATTATTGGTTAAGGCAATGTCATTTAAGGGAATAATTATCATCAAATATTTCACAAATATTTATGCACAATTATTCTAGGAAATTAAACAATTTAATTTCACTAAATGATTAAATGACAATCACCAATCAAACATTAAGTTTGATGAATGTGTTTCCAATTAAGATTTAGATCAAATCTAATCAATTAATTGGATGAGGCCAAGTCAATTATGTAAATAATCATCTTCAAATATTTCACAAATATTTTTCATGATTATTTCACGAAATTAACAATTAATTTCACTAATTGACAATCACTTGGTTTTTGATTAGGACTGTAATTTCAGCAGTGACCCCTTCTTACTAAAATTAGCATATCTCAATCATATTAAATCCAAATTAGACAAAATCAATTTTCATAGATTGCTAATTTGATTTAGGACAGAATCCAAGTGATGTTACACGCATTTCGAGGCAAGTCTAAACAGTAATTAACATTTTAATCACGTTCAGATCTACAGTTCCCGCAACAGTGTATACATGTTCATTAAAACAACCATATCTAGAGCATACGAAATCCGATTTACGTAAACTCAGTTCCTATGGTTTCCTTATTTAATGGGGAACAAAATACAAGTATTAAATTCGTGTTTAAACAATTTAAACAGTGCCGAATTTATTTACTAAACAGATCTGCGAAATCAAATGCGATAAAAACTTTCGCGACCTTAACGAACCCAAGTCGTCCTCGGTTTTTCGAATCATATTCGAAACCGTCGACCTAAGGCTCTGATACCACTTGAAGGATATGGAAAATTATCCTCAAGCGCATCACGGAAGCGTGATCGTCGTATCGGATACGACGAGGAACGACTAGTCATACTAGTTGTTCGGTGCAGCGGAATTTAAAAAATTTTTAAACCGATGAAACCACATGATCCGAGAACCATTCTCAGATCGTTTCATCTATAACCACAACAAGTATAATGCAATACCTCTTGAAGCGTGGTTGATCGAGTCTCTAAGAGAAGAGACCTCCTGTCTCAAGTCCGATCGTCGGCGAGACCGCTTGCGAGCGCGGGGATGAACCGCGTTGTCCTCGCAATCCAAGAAGATGATCCAAGCATGGTTGCTCCTGATCTCGTCGCACGAGATCAAACGTCTCCTTCGTGAGAGGAACTCTCCAAGAAGACGGAGAACCGAAGAACGTCGAAGCGGCGGCGCGGTGGCGAAGGCGACGACGGTTCTCTCCTCTAGGGTATGGTGGACGGCCACCAACAAGAGAGGGAGAAAGGGCTGTCGTGTGTGAGAAAGAGAGAGAGAGAGTTTGTGCTTCAATAGCATGTGTAAAGAGAGAGCCAAGTATGCCTCTCTATTTATAGGGTTTTGGGATCCATGGATCTCAATCCATGGGACACATAAAATCAATGGATGAGATTGATTTATGTTCATCCAATGGCTGAGATTGTTGTTGTCAAAAGCAACAAATTTAGGTCAAAATATATTTAATAAAATCAAATATAATTTGCTCCTAAATTAACCCAACAAATAAGGAGAGAAGACACATGGAGATTTCATCTCCATGTGCCTTCCATGTAGGCGCACACCCACTCCAATTAGGAGTGGTGTGCCGCCCACCATGGATTGCATGGAGATTTCAATCTCCATGAGATTGCAAATCTCCATGTAATCTCTCTTATTTATTTGCAACAAAATAATTTGGGTTTTATTTCTCAAAAATAATTCATAATTATCTTTGAGGAAATTGCAATCTAGCCATGGAATAATTGTGAATCATATTCACAACCCAAAACAACATGTAATTCATATTGTTAATTAATTACACAATGTGTATCCAATACACATCATAATTAATCAACACATATAAATTATAATTAACTCTCTCTAATACATTATAAATCACATTTATAATATATTATGAATAATTGGATATTTCTATCCACATTATTCTTATCCACATTAATTAAATCACATTTAATTAAATTGGATAATTTCTTCACACATTCAAGATGATTAAATCACATTTAATCATTATTTCTTCATTGCTTAGATCTTATGGAATTATTCTTGAACCCTTCAAGAATAATGCAATCTCTCCGCAGATACTTGGAGATAAGGACAGGGCGATTGTATTGTTCCACGTATAGTGACATGGATATTGAGATCATATCTCAAATCCAGATCGCGGGCCTCCCATAGATGCTTGATTAAATCAAGACTGTAAATCTAATCTTCTCATTGTATCTGAATCACATTCAGATCAATGTCCAACACTTGGACCAAGATCAGATCACTTCTCTACTGAGAGGAGTCACTAAAATCCAGACCCGTTTCATCACTCCCTAGGAATGGAAGCGTCATGGTTATACAATCGTTTATGATCAAATCACCCTCAGGTATTCCCAATACCTGCACATCCTGCATACTGGAAGACTCAGACTAAACCCGAAGTATCGGATCAACTTTATACTGTCTACTTCATGGTTTTATCAGTAAGTTTCTCATTCGATCATTGGGAGTTGGTATCGATCATACACTTTCCAAAAGTGTATATCATACCTAGGTCTTGATCATATACTAAAAGTATATATCAAACCTACAAATTCAGTCAAGCTTCCAAAGCGAGACGACCATGCGCATGGAATTTGATTCATCCCAATATCTCATGAGTGAGCTCATGTCTTCCGGTTCAGTAACTGAACCTGTATGATCCCTTTGAGAGATCGTATTACTCATATGCCCTTATATGCACACCAGCGTGCCGGTGTATAGACCTTGATTAGGTCATCAACCTATTGGTCTGCCAAATGTACATACTTAGACATATAGCAACACATCTGTCTCCGGTCAGAGGATGCGTGCCTATATCATGACAGCATATGATATAGGACTTTGGTTATCTCGATCTCGTTAAGTCAACTCTTTGACCTAACTAATCTGACACCTCCGAATCTCTATTCCTATGCAGAGGACCTGCATCAAGAGGTCGGTCAGATATCAGCCTTCAGAGATAGGATTGCCATCTCCTACTCAGGCTGGAGATCATCTCTTAATAATCATTTGACGGTGCTTGATGAGTCCTCAATCTAACTCTTTAGATATTCATCCAAGCACCAGCCTCTATGATTCAATAGTTGAATCAACAGCTGTATGATTATTAAGATGGCCATGGTACATAACCCTAATTGTACTAAGGGACCTATTATACAAATTATTCATTCTTCATTTCAGATCAGGGAATGATATGTGCAATAACATTTATTGCATAATGGCTCGCCGTGGGCTCGCATTTCCAACACATTGTGGAGTAGAAAGTGTTCTGTTTTCATAAGTCCCAACTGTAAATCTATTCGTTTGATTCCCTTCTATTGTAAGGGCTAACCTATTATCTTGCCTTGAATTCCCTGCTATTCTTGGTTCTTTGTTTATGGTTCCTCTCCATTGGGGTCTATCTGCATACCTTTTCTTTCTGTGATCATTGCATTTCCTCCTTTCTATCACTACTCGTTCAGCCCTACGAGTAGCCTCTACCAATTTTGCATAATCAGTACATCCTGTGGCCTAAACCATTTCCTTTAAGTCAATATGCATACCATCTTCTAATGTCTCCACTTTTCTTCCTCTGTTGCAACCAGAGAAACAGTAAACTTTGAAAGTTCTGTGAATTTCTTCTCATATTCATCAAACAAATTGCTCCCCTGAGTAAGGAATAGGCATTCCCTACGTTTCTCCTCCAGATAAACCCTTGGGTAATATTTTTCATTGAACTCTTTCTAAAAAATCTCCCATGTAATGTGAGATGGGTTTGGATATTTCATTTTCACTGATCTCCCCCAATCATCAACGCTATCTTTCAGTAGAAATATTGTGTACTTCAACTTTTGTTCATCCGTACGATCCATTAGAGCAAATATTTTCTCCATATGTTTGAACCATTCCCTTGCCTTCTATGGATCAGTGTCTACTAAACCCTAAACCCTAAAACATGCTAGTTTTGCAATCAAACACTGGAGTCACTTCAAAAGAAGATAAACTGAAACATAATTATCACTATAAAGCTGTTTGCATTAATCACCATTGTGGCTAAGTTATCGACTCATGAACACAAAAACGAAGCTAAGTCATACACACAGATGGTCCCAAAGCCCAAAAACACCTTTCATACGACCCCAAGCCTATATGTATACAGAATGCCGACCCAAAGTTCTCTTGATACCATATCTAATGGTTTGCCATATCTAATGGATGTTTCAGGGTCATATCTAATGACATCACCATATCTAATGGCTAGTTCATGACTTGTATAAAGTAGTTACTGTGGTGCTTACTTTCTTATTCTGATTCTTTTCCTGCCATTAATAATCCGTAGTCTTGCTAATTCAAGCTCATACTAGCAAATTCATGAAAAAACAATCTGACATAGCATGCATATTCTGACAAATGGAAAACTATTAAGAACTTGAAAACGGATACATATTGCATAGTGACTGTCCAAACATGTTTCTTTTATATAAAGCTCAAATCTAAGTAGTGAAAGCGTGCTATCATGATAAAACCTTTGAAAGGACATCTGAAATACTTTCTAAAGACCTGATTTCATATCAACTGTATGGTACTTTCAATTCATATGTAAACGCTTTAGAAAACATTATTGCATACTTGTTATTCAAAACCATGCATAAAAGCTAAAGATTATTGCTTTAAAATAGCGCTTGACAATCCCTCACATGATCGCTAACTACTCGAGTCAGGATTGCCTTCTTTAGTGAATACCCCCATATCCATCTTAGATTGAGTACCACAACTTGATGGCTGACAGAACTTCATTACAGCTTCTATTGCGCTCTTGGTAACCGACAGATCTTCGTCGTGACTCCTATCGTGCTCCTCTAACAACCTCGACGGCCTTGTGGCTCTAAATTGGTGAGAGGGGTGTGGGATGGAGTAAGTAGAATGGGGAGGTCATGGGTATATATAGGCATTCAACCCCTTTTACATGTGTGACATGTGTCAACATCTAAGGGACGTTTTAAGACACATGTTATCTCTCTACCATGCATGAAGACACATGGCAACACTTTCCATCCATGCACCATGACACATGAATCACGCATGAGAGAACTTGTTGCACAAGGATGAGACTACATGCCTTACATGCACTAGGACACATGTTAGTCTTAGAATGATGACACATGGTACTTTTGTGTATTGACACTTGTCCGCTATGTATAACGACACGTGTTCCATGATTTACCCTCCATGTGTCCTACTTTTGCTAAAGACACTTAATTATCACTAATGATGGGTAATTAGTACTAATCACGCTTAATTAGTCTTAATGATGTGATTATGTTCTAATGAGTATAAATCTATAACATTGTGGGCCTTACACTAGTAGTGGCTTCTACTACTTATAAGCTACTACCATATATCCAGATTACTAGATGTGGTACTATGTTGGATGTGCTACAAAATCCAGAGAACCTTTTAATGTCATAATTATTCAAGATGGTCTCTGATTTATATAAAACAAGTTTCAATGAAATAGTTGCATTAAGGAGAATATATTGATTGTGTCAAACGTAAAGTGTGAATACTATCAATTCAATATTTCCTTGAAATAACACTTGATATCATTCAAAAACATAGTGTATATATAGTCATATTGTACAAAACTCACAACTACTCAAAAGGCGTATTACAATTTCTCCCCTACTTGCAAGAAATTTCGTCCTCGAAATTTTAGTACTTTGCTAGCTTGAAAATAAGTGGGGATATTGAGATCTCATTTCTTTCTCTCATTCCCAAGTGGCTTCTTCTATTGTGTGACTCCTCCATAAAACTTTAATTAAGGGAATCTTCTTTGTACGAAGCTCTTGTACTTTATAATATAGAATTTATACAGGAACCTCCTCGTATGATAGATCTTCCTTCAATTGAATATCTTGGAGTTGTATCATATGGGTTTGATATGGAATATACTTCCGAAGGGAGGAGACAAGAAAGACATCATGTATCCTTGCTAGTTCAGATGGAAGTCAGAGACGAAAGGCCACACTTCCAATTCTCTCTGTGATTTCGTGAGGGCCAATGTATCTTGGGCTTAGTTTCCCTTTCTTCCAATGGTCTCCCACTTGAAATTCGAAGTCTCTCCTTCGCTTATCTGCATAACTTTTCCATCTGCTTTGCGCAACCTTCAAGCATCTATTAATTCAGGTTGAACCGATTTTCGTTCTCCAACCTCACTCTAATAGATAGGCGTTCTACCTTGTCTACCATATAAGGCTTCATAAGGTTGCATCCCAATACTAGCATGATAGATGTTATTGTATGCAAACTCTATAAGTAAGAGATGCTCATCCCTGATTTCTTTAAAGCTCATTGCACAAGCTTTAAACATGTCTTCTAGAGTCTAGATAGTCCATTCTGATTGGCCATCTGATTGAGGATGAAAGGCTCTACTAAATGCTAACTTTGTTCCCATAGCTTTATATTAGCTTGGCCAAAACTTAGAAGTGAATCGTGGATCTCTATCAGATACAATTGACACAGGAGCCCCATGACGGCTAACTATCTCATTAACAAAGATCTTTCCCAAGCGGTCTAGACTATATGTCATGTTAGTGGCTAAGAAATGTGCAGATTTAGTTAATCTGTCTACTATGACCCATATTGCATCGTAACCTCGACGGGTCCTTGGAAATCCCGTAACAAAATCCATAGTGATGTGTTCCCATTTCCATTCTGGTATAGGAAGTGGTTGTAATGTGCCCTTAGGTCTCAAACGCTCCGGTTTAGTTTGTTGGACATATAGGACATTTGGAAACATACTATGCAATCTCTTTCTTCATGCCAGACCACCAATAGTAACTCTTAAGTGTTCTATACATCTTAGTACTTGATGGGTGCATAGTATACATGGATTTATGTGCCTCCTCTAGAATCTCAGTCTTTATATCAGATTTCCTCGAAACACACAATCTTCCTTTAAATAATAAGACCCCTTGACCATCTATTGTATATCCGGCTTCATCACCTCCCTTAATCTTCTCAATCATTCTAATGATTTCAGAATCATGGACTTTTGTTTCCTTGATTTTGTCATATAATATGGGTCAGACTTGTAAGGATGCTAATAAGGCTCTGAAGCTATTTATGGTTAACTTGCACGTAACTCTTTCAACTGTATATACTCTGCTTTTAAGTGAGATAGCTGACCCTTATAATTTCGACTGAGAGCATCAGCTACGACATTGGCTTTCCCCGGGTGATATTCTTCGGAACAATCATAATCTTTGATTATCTCTAACTATCTTCTTTGCCTTAAATTCAACTCTTTCTAAGAGAAAATATACTTCAAACTCTTATGATCAGTAAAGATTTGACAAGTTTCACCATATAGGTAGTGTCTCCAAATCTTTAAGGCAAATATATAACTATTTGTTCAAGGTTATGAGTTGGGTAATTTAACTTATGTTGTTTTAGCTGTCTAGAAGCATAAGCAATGGCCTTATCATTCTGCATTAAGACGCATCCCAGCCCCTATCTTGAGGCATCTCTATAGATTACATAATTTCCTTGTCCTGAAGGAAGGCTAAGTGTAGGTGCTGAGGTGAGGCGACTTGAGTTCCTTAAAACTCTTCTAGCATTCTTCATCCCAACTATACTTCACATTCTTCCTAGTCAACCTTGTCAATGGTACGTCAATTCTAGAGAAGTTTTCTACAAATCTTTGATAATACCCAGCTAATCCAAGGAAACTTCGGATTTCTGATGCATTTATCGGTCATTCCCATCTAAGAACAACTTCTATCTTTGATGGATCTACTGCTATTCCTTCTCCAGATATGACATGGCCTAGAAATGCAACCTTCTTCAACCAAAATTCACATTTATTAAACTTTACATATAATCAGTGTTTCTTCAGAGTTTGAAGCACAATTCTCAAGTGTTCTCTATGTTCTTCCTCTATTTTAGAAAATACTAGAATATCATCAATAAATACGATCATGAACTTGTCCAGATATGGACGAAAAACCCTATTCATCAAATCCAGAAAGGCAGCTGGGGCATTTGTCAATCCAAAAGGCATTACTAGGAATTCGTAATGTCCAAAACGAGTTATAAAGGCAGTCTTATGAACATCCTCAACTCTAATTTTGAGCTAATGATACCCCTGATCTCAAATCTATCTTTGAAAATATAGAAGCCCCATGCAATTGATCAAATAAGTCATCTATTCTGGGCAGAGGATAGTTATTGCAGACAGTCACTCTGTTTAGTCTCCTGTAATCTATACAAAGTCTCATGGAACCATCTTTCTTCTTGACAAATAGAACAGGAGCACCCCAAGGAGACATACTGGATTGTATAAATCCCTTATTTGTCAACTCTTACAATTGGGTTTTGAGTTCTTTAAGTTCAATTGGGGCTATTCTGTAAGGAGCTAAGGCAATTGGATTGGTACCCGGATTGAGGTTAATAGTGAATTAAATTTCCATATCAGGAGGAACTCCTGGCAGTTCAATTGGAAACACTTCTGGAAACTCCTTCACCACAGTGATATTTTCTAAACTGATTGCTTCTGCTTTAGTATTAAACACATAAGAAATACAAGAGGTATATCCATTTCTTAACAACTTCTGGGCTAAGAGAAAGGAGATGACATGGGTAGGATATATCCTTCGTTCTCCATAGAAAGTGAATTCGACATCACCTGGTTTTTTAAAAGTAATGTGCTTCTTATGACAGTCTAGAAGAGCATGATATGTACTTAAGACATACATTCCTTTGATAGCATCAAATTCCCTTATCCCCATAGGAATCATGTCTACTTCAATATAATTTTCTCCTATCTTAACCAAACAATTTCGAAGGACATCCCTACTAATTTTTGGTTCTCCCTTAGGCAAAGAAATTGATAAAGCTTGCTTGAGAGTACTTGTTACTTTATCAGCATATATGGAGAATCTTTGTGAAATAAAAGAATGACTTGCACTAGAATCAATAATAGTATGTGCACTTTTACCAAAAATAATAGTGGTACCTGACACAGCATCATCCGCAGATATGGCCTCCTCTGAGGTCATAGCAAAAGCTTTTCCCTCTCTCTGGTTTGATCTTTTCTGTGTATTGTTTTTATTTTGTTCCCTTGCAAGTGAAGGACGACATATAATGATATCACGATTTTCATTTTGTGCTGGTCTTCCCATAACCCGACGGCCTGGGACAAGTGCGGGATGATTCTGACTTATGTGGCCTATTGATGAATCCACATTTCATCTTCTATCATTTTGGCCTCAAAGACCTTAGTAAATACATGTAAATACCTTTAATGCATGCATTTTAGCATCCATCCATCATTGTGTAAATAGTGTTAAAATTGCAGTTTTAATGCGAAAATTATAGAATAAAAAAGGAAAGGAAAAATAATAAAATATTATAGATATTTTTTGACCTGAAATCCTGAGACCTAGGCATCGCGATAAGTATGTCGACAAGGAATAAAGTAGGGGGAGATAAGGGCTAAACTACCAAAAGAAATCCCTTTTATTTAATTAATTCTTTATTCATTTTTGGGACCTATTTTTAGTTCCACTTTTTATACAAATAAAGATACTATGAACATGAGAGTTGTATAAAATAAAATATAGAAAAATGCAAAATTTATTTCACCCAAAAGTAATGTGCAGAGAAAGAGTTATGATCTGAATAAGATTCCAAAATCACAATTTCCCATACCTATATCTTTCAAATAAAAACTCAAAAACTATCAAACTCACTTTAATCGTATATAATTCTTAATAAGCTATTTAATGAAGGTAGTTTCATATTTTTTGGAGTTACGGTGCAAAAGTTAGATTTTGGACCCCTAACGTGCAATAGTTTATGTTTTTTTCTTTCTTTTGTATAGATTCCATTTTAAGCTCTTTTCTCTAGATTTCAATTTTATTTTGTTAGTTCTATATTATAATTTCCATTAAAAATATAAAATCAATTAAAAAATATAAAATAAAAAAGATACAAAAATAGATCTTCTCTATACAAGTCAATTTGGCTTGTATTCTATCTTTAGCGTTTTTTATTTATCTTATAAAATTAAAAATCAACAAAAAATTCCAAGTTTTGTATTATTAACAAGAAAAAAACTAAAAATCATAAAAATCCAAAATGGGTATTTTATACCTTCAAAAAAATATGTTTTTAATTAACATCTTTTGAAAAAAAAATTTTGTTCTGCAATATTCTGGATAACATTATTTTGAGAAAGTTTTATAATTTGAGTTTTTATTTTGAGGTATCTTACTATTTATTTCAAACATATTTTTATTGGGAAAGACCTCTCTTTTTTTAATTAGTACACATGAACATGAAGACAATCACTAGTCTCCAAAAAATTTGAAATAGTCCACTCCCATTGGTGGAGGCCTCCTCCAATAGCCGTCACCTCTTCCACTCCTCCACCAATAGCGATCATCTCTTCCATTCCTCCACCAAATAAAAGAGCTTCAACTCCAATTTTATGAAATCATCCACCATTTTTGCAAGTGTTCTCTAGCTCCCCATTTCCTTTGTGACAAAGAGGTTGTGGGCATGAGCCAGCTTCCATTAGTGTGATCCCTTGGTGTTCAAGTTCCATTGTACCATGAAGTTCGTCTCCGTCAAGCCTCTTCACCGCCGGAATCGAGGCCAAGACCGATCATGCTTGTCGGAGCACTGATCATCCCAGGCGATTTCATCCACTTGATGCGTTTTTCTTGTTCTAGTGTAGAGATAATTTAGTTTTAATTAGTTCTTGCTTTTCTTATTTTTAGTGTAAGACACACCATTTTCTGCATCCTCATTTGTCGCGGCTAATCACCTCACTGCTGCCTTCATCCACTTCTTCGTACTCGCTTCACGCAACCTCAACCAACTCCGGGCACGCACGGTTGCTGGAGACCTTATCCTTCCACCGTTTTCATAGGAGAACCCATACACCCCATATTTTTGTGTGTGCGTAACGCAAGCCGAGCCTACGCTCGAGTTATCATTTCTACTCGCAGGTATACATCTGAACGTGCTACAGCCGCACCACCATCTCTCGCATAGAGCTCTACGTCGTAGCACTTCGTCGGCCCTCGGATTGGCTTTTTTTGTTATTGTTTTTCGAAGGAAGAAGAAGAATGGAGGGGTGGATAGCAGCCACCGTTGGATCTATCCCCCTCCTTCTAATCTTAACCACCCAACCAAGGGGTAGAAGTTTTATTCATAAGCCCTCACCATTTTGAAATTTCACGCAAATCCCCTTATTGTCAAAGAGCAGCTTGACGCCACATGGATTAGTGGGACATTTTGCAATCATGCCCCCTCATTTTTGGTATATTTCAGGAAGTTTTTGAGTATCTTTTGAACTGCAGTTTCGTTCTTATATTTTCATTTGTACCCCTGCACTTAAACACTCATAAATCATTCATTTGACTTTGTTTTCTATGAATTTTTTTGTTAGAAAGCTGCTTTAAACATCTAGATCGTGTCAAAATTTCAAAATATTCTGATGTACGAGCTATTAATGGCGGATTTTTGAACTCAAGATACTGATTTGGTGTATTTTGCTAATAACTCTTTAAATACTTGATATCATTTATGGATTTTTGGTTATGTTGTAGAAATTTAGTAGGACCAAGGTTGTGTTCAAATTTCATCAAAAGATATTGCGATTTGTGTCCTGTAAAATTTCTACAATATTTCGAGTGATTTATTTATTTCTTAAGCATCTTTCATCTATTTGAAAATCTAAAAATATGTCCGTGTGCCCCTAAGTTTGTTCTCCAATCGGAGATTTTTGTTGTTTTTTTTCCTATTGGTTGATTAGTAAAAAAATTCAAAATCATCATTTCTACCTTCCTGCTGTCTTTTATTTTTAGTATATTCATTACATCTCAGAAAAATACCAAAAAAATATTGTAGCTTTCTCTCATCTATATCTATATCATATTCGAAAGGCATTTAGTAATATTTGGTTTAGTGTCCAAAAACCCAAAAACACTTCAAAACTTGCAAAAATCACTAAAAATTGAAATATTATCAAAAACCCAAAAACAAAGTCCTATTTTCTTTGATATAATCTTCTCTATATAGAAAAAATATAAGTATAATTTTAAGACTTGATTTTGAACTATTGGTAGTATTTTTTCGAGTGTCCTATTTGCCTTATTTTTCCTAGTTTAGAATTCCCCATTTTATTTTATTACTTGCTCTTTTCTAAAAAAAATCTTAAAACATTTGCAAAATTAATTAAAACACAAAAATAGAAAAAAAATAAAAACCCACAAGAATTGCCTCGATCTACCTCTTTACTTCATGTGTTCGACATTCTACATTACTTGCCCTATACACATATTTTGTAGAGTTATAATAAATTTTAACTCCACACTTTGATTTTCATTACTTGATATTCTTTGTGGGTTAATTCTTGATCAAATTCGGATTACTTAGCTTTCAACACATCGACTGTGTTCCCGCCTTGTGTGGAATATACGACCGCCTGATTTTTGGGTTTATCAAATGTCCCCCTATACTTGCCTTTGCTAGTCCCTAGCAAACACTTATGCAATAAATGCAGAAAAAGAAAAACAAAGAAAAGAAAAAGAAGAAAGATGGATAAAATTTAATGATGAAACTTGTCTTCACAAAATCAAAGTTTAAATCTTAAGTCGGACCTTTAGAATTTTAGTGCGAGCGGAACCTTAATGAGAACCGGACTTGAAATCCTACATCCTTTTCCTAAAACTCTGCTCAACTCTCCTCAATAGCCAGGTCAGAAATATTTCAACCCATACGCAAAACCTTACGATTATGAATCTGACGTGTACAATGTAAGTGATGGTGGCTCTCCTCAACTAAAATGACAAAGAGACTGGCTTCTCCAATATGACAACCCAATGATTCCCCAATCCAACAACTCATTCCTCAAGGAGCGGGGTATTCCCTTTGAAGTTCAAGTGGCAACCAACTCAAGAGGAGGGGGTGAAGAGAAGAATGGATGGTAGCCAATGTATCTACCTATCCTAGGATGCAAGACCAGTGTAGTCAAGTCATTCAGCTGCAGGCTCACATGATTTGACTTTGAAGCTCAAGCTTGCTTACTTGACTATACACATATGTACACTCCGACATGCATTTTTATTTTTGTACAGGCCTGTCCACTTTTTTGGAGTTTTTGATTTTTGCATTTTTTGAATACGATATACAATAACATTTACATTGGGAATTTTTCCTCTTGAGCCAGTAGACTATCCCTCTTTTGAAGCTTTATTGCAACCCACAATCTTCTGTCCTCAAAACTCATCATCACCGGATGGGTTGGGGTGCACATCCCTCCATAGAGGAGGACAAGTGTTTCCGCTTGTGTGCGTCTCATACCGGCAAATCCAACCCCCTCACTACTCCAATTGAGTTGAGCCAAATGGAAGGTGCAGGTGTCCAAGTTAGGTCATTATCAACAAGAGTCGTGCGTGTGCTCCAAAATACTCTACCTAGGCAGTCAAGAATCCATTGAACCAAGTCTTGTGATCCTCAAAGAATTAAGTCAACAAGACCTGAAGTACCTCAATTCCAGTTCTTATAAGGTTCCTGTTAATTAGGTAGATTTAAGGTCCAACCAAACTCCAATCTTCCGATTTTACTTAGACTCGTTCAACTATCAAACTCAATCCAAAAAATGCTCATGCTATACAAATGCTATACAGAAAATATTTTTGTGATGCAATTTTCAAATATTTTGAACTTTTTATGGATTTTTGAAAAGATGATGCATATGCATTTTTTTTAGATTTTTCAAAAAGATTTTTCAAATGTTTTTAATATTTTTGATTTTGCAAATGTTTTGGGATTTTTGTTAACAAAAAGATTTTGGCCAAAAACTAGGTGCAAATATTTGACGGGGATGCATCTTATGTTTACAAGAAGTAGATTAAGGATTTACAAAGGGTAAGTGCTCAATTTTATAGAATAATACATAAAGAATTTTAATGTGAGATGTATGTCTTCCTCAAACTTATTTGACAAAGGTTTTTCAGACAATTTTGAAAACTATAGTTCAAAATAATTTTTACAAAAACATGTTACAAAATTTTTTTACAAACATTTACATACATTTGAAATTCATTTTGCAAAGGTTTTCCAAACAAAATATATAGATTTTCCAAATATTTTTGCAACCATTTTTCAAATCATTTGCAAATCATTTTTCAAACATTTTATCTTACACAAAGAAAATATTTTTTACAATCAAAATGTTTTACAAAGGTTGAAAACATGTAACAAAACATTTTCCAAATAGTTTTCAAAAGATTTTTCACGAAGATTTTCAAACTATTTTTCAAACATTTTGCAAAAAAATATTTTCACCTGATTTATTAACCAGTAAATACAAAAATAATTTGAGGAATAATCAAAATCTTTTTATTAAAGTTTTTAATGAGTATAATAGCCATATTTATTAAGAAAATACAAAAGTACGAGTTATGGCTAAAGTACATACACAGTATATACGACCCCCCCATACTTATCTTGAGCTATGTCCTCGTAGATCGGAAGGAAAAAAAGAAGATAGAACTCGTACTGAGTATAGAAAAGTCTAAAGAATAATTGAATAAGAGATGAATGAATGAATGGGAAGTTGACCGTCCCCCCTATTCTTAGGATCAAATAATCCTAAGTATAGCAGACTGTACACAAGGCAGGGAGGGTCAAGGGTGGGAATGAATAGATCGTACTCAGATTGTCTCCCCCTATACTTAGGGTATGATATCTCTAAGTATAGACAAGAAGAGGAGACAATGGAGAGGATTAAAGAATAGAATCAACTTGGGGTGCACACCCCCCATACATAGGACAAAGTACATCCTAAGTATCGAAGACTGACAAAAAGGCGCGACACCGTTCTGATAGATAACGAAGATAGAAAGGGAAAAGAAGAAAAGAAGAAAAAAAAGAATTAACAGATCACATCTCAGTGTGTGCATCCCCCTATACTTAGGACAAGGTACGTCCTAATTATAGCAAAATCATAAGATGACAACGGGGGGTAGACATAAAGAAAGAATGAATGAATGATATGGACATATGGATCTATGCATAGGTGATCAATGTTGAGGTACCTCTCAACAAGCGCTAGAGTTTACGCCCCTAGTTGGGCGCAAATGCTAGGATAATGCCGTATCGAGGTTCAATACGGTACTATGAGGTGAATATCGTACTGTCACTGCAGTCTCAGTGAGAGAACCACAACGAACTCAACAGAGAAAATGATGACACCCAGGTAAACAATCAAGCGGGTGTTCGCTATCGGGTAAAGATATGGGAAGATGAAATCGGGATCCGATAGCACAAAAGAAATTGTCAGCTCAAAATCTGAATGGAGTGAAATGAAAGAGCCGAAGAAGTCGAACATGGAGAAGGAAGGATCTGTCAGTGAATCCTCCACGTCAATCACCATCTCAAATGATAATGAAGATCAAGATCACGGGACTCACTAAAAAGACTGATATCCGATGCATATAACGTAGATAAATCAGCGAAATCATCGAATACCTCAAGATCGGGTCATCCTCACGAGGGTCGTTGAGGAGAGAAACATCCAACTCATGATCAGAAATATCAGAAAACTCAGTCTCGTAATCCAACAGATCGGATGCACTCCCAGAAAGTGAAACCAAGTACATAGGGTCCGTGGCATCCTCACGCAGATAACCCTCGGGGAGTAATGCCGAATCATTAGGAAACTGAGGATCGATGCTGTCAAATATCAAGTCCTCCAAAAAAATATCGACCTCATCAACTGGGAGGACACATGGCTCAAATACAAGACTATCTATGTCTTTCAAATCAAGAATCGGTCCCTCCTCAAGCTCTGTCTGCTGAGATGGATCAAACTGCATATCGAATCTGAGAAAATCTCGTGAAGAAAAGACACTGAATTAATTGGGCATGGACACTGAATGATTCAAAGGATGGTTGAGATGTGGGTTCTACCTCTATTACTTGGGCTCCTAACAAATCTCGAGTCCAAGAATCTTCTATGTGAAAGAGTGGGACTGGCTCAAAATCTGACTGTAAATCCAATGGGCCCTCAACCAATGTCCGGCTCTGGGAACTCACAGTAGTAGTCAACACATCCATCATATGAAAAGTAGAAGCATCCATATCCTATGATTAGTGTGTGATGTCTGAATCTGCATGATTTGTCACATACTCAACATGTGTCATCTCTCCCTCATGTGTTGTCCCGAATAAATCATCTCGCGTATATGAAATGTCTGAATGTGTTCCCAAGATGGTCTCAAATAAATCCAGGTCGGGGTTGCGGTGTGAACCACCACATGAGGTAATAACATATGCAATCTGTTCTGCGGTCATCCCCCTCACGGAGATCTGGACTAAGTCAGTCATCGAAAATCCATGATCCAGAAATTGCCTCAAAAGATCAAGTAACCTCGACCACGAATCTCTCAATGGCTCTTGGGGGTCAACTAAAAAATCAAGAATGCAAGACCGCATCATATCAACTCTACGCAGGGGGTAAAATCTCTGCAAAAATAATGATTGTAAATCTCCCCACATAGTAATCTTACTTCCCAACTCTCTATGCCTTCTCAAAGCTCTAGTCTGAAGTGAGAAAGGGAAGGTCATCAACATCAGATCTTCAGAAGTGATATCAAGGTATGATCGTGATTCATAAAAATCCTCAAACTCAGATATATGAATATATGGTTCCTCCTACACTCCTCCTGAAAATTTTGTCATTAGAATAATGAACTCTAAATCCAAAACGAAGGGGCTCTCTTTCTTCACCTTTCTCCTCAAATTACGCTTGTGGCAAATCTCATCAAATACATAGCATCCTTGTATTTAAAGTTCATATTACAAAGAAGTGTCTAACACAAGTTCTATTACATCTCCTTACAAAACCTCATACAGTAAAAAAACAAAAACCACCTCCTTCTAGTGTATAAGCAGTCCTTTCTCCTTCTGGTCGTGATTCTGTTGATCTGTACATAATTATAATATAAAGGGATGAATCCAAATCCATTTATGAGCTTAGACCCAGTGAAAGGATCTCAAGCTTTTTACATATGCTAAAATTTGAAATATGAGCATCATACTAAACTTTTTGCTAATTATTTTGAAATAGCTTGAAAGAGACTTTATGACAGAAATCATATAACAACATGCTAGTTTTGCAATTGAACACTGAAATCACTTCAAAAGAAGATAAACTAAAACATAATTATCACTATCAAGCTGTTTCCATTAATCACCACTGTGGCTATGTTATCGACTCATGAAAGCTGAAACAAAGCTACGTCATACACGCAGACGGTCCTAAAGATCAAAAATACCCTGCATACGGCCCAAAGCCTATATGTATATAGAATGCAGTCCCAAAGTGTTCTTGATACCATATATAACGGTTTGCCATTTCTAATGGCTGTTTCAAGGTCATATCTAATGACATCACCATATCTAATGGCTAGTTCACGACTTATATAAATAACTACTATGGTGCTTACTTTCTGATTTTGATTCTTTTCTTGCCACTAATAATCTGTACTCTTGCTAATTCAAGCTTATAACAGTTAATTCATAAATATAAAACAATCTGACATAGCATGCATATTCTTACAACTAGAAACTATTAAGAACATGAAAGCCATTATATTGCATCGTGACTGTCCAAACATATTTCTTTTATATAAAGCTCAAATCTAATTAGTGAAACATATGCTTGAAAACATGCTATCATGATAAAACACTTAAAATGACATTTGAAAAGACCTGATTTCATATCTACTCTATTGTACTTGCAATTCATACACAAAAGTTTTAGAAAATATGATGACATACTTACTATCAAAACCACACATAAAACCCAAATATTATTTCTTTAAAATAGTGCTTGAGAATCCCTCACCTGATTGCTATCTAACTAGAGTTGGGATCGCCTTCTTTAGTGAATAACCCCATATCCGTCTTAGATTGAGTACCACGACATGATGGCTGACAGAACTTCGTTACGGCTTCTATCGTGCTCTTGGTAACTGACAGAGCTTCACCGGGACTCCTATCGTGCTCCTCCAACAGCCTCGACAACCTTGTGGCTCTAAGGTGATGAGAGGGTGTGGGATGGAGTGAGTAGAATGGGGAGGTCATGGGTATATATAGGCCTCCAACCCCTTTTAAATGTGTGACATGTATCAACATTTAAGGGAGGTTTTAAGACACATGTTAGCTCTCTACCATGCATGAAGACACATGGCAACACTTGCCATCCATGCACAATGGCACATGGCTCATGCATAAGATAACTTGTTGCACAAGCATGAGGCTACATGCCTTACGTGCACTAGGACACAAGTTAGTCTTAGAATGATGACACATGGTACTCTTGAGTATTGACACTTGTCCTGTATGTATAACGACACATGTCCCATGATTTACCCACCATGCGTCCCACTTTTGCTAATGACACTTAGTTATAACCAATGACGGGTAATTAGTACCAATCACGCTTAATTAGTCTTAATGTTGTGATTATGGTCTGATAAGTATAAATCTATAAGATTGTCGGCCCTATACCAGTAGTGGCTTCTACTACTTATAAGATACTACCAAAATTCCAGATTACTAGATGTCGTACTATGTTCGACGTGCTACAAAATCCAGAGAACCTTTTAAAGTCATAATTATTCAAGATGGTCTCTGATTTATATAAAACAAGTTTCAATGAAATTGTTGCGTCAAGGCAAATTTATTGACTGTGTAAACGTAAAGTGTAAATACTATAAATTCGATATTTCTTGAAATAACACTTGATAATATTCAAAAACATAGTGTATATATAGTCATATTCTACAAAACTCACAACTACTCAAAACGCATATTACAATTTCTTCCCTACTTGCAATAAATTTCGTCCTCGAAATTTAGGTGCCTTTGCTAGCTTGAAAGTAAGTAGGGATCATGAGATCTAATTTCTTCTTCTCGTTCCCTTGTGGATTCTTCAATTGTGTGACTCCTCCATAAAACTTTAACTAAGGGAATCTTCTTTGTACGAAGCTCTTGTACATTATAATCAAGAATTTCTACAAGAACACCACGCATGATAGATCTTTCTTCAATTGAATTTCTTAGGGTTGTATCATATGGGTTGGATCTGGAATATACTTCTGAAGTTTGGAGACATGAAGGACATCGTATATCCTTGCTAGTTCAGATAGAAGTCGAAGACGATAGGCCACACTTCCAATTTTCTCTGTGATCTCGTAAGGGCCAATGTATCTCGGGCTTAGTTTCCCTTTCTTCTCGAATCTAATTAGGCCTATCCATGTAGATACTTTCAGAAACACATGGTCTCCCACTTGAAATTCTTAGTATCTCCTTCGCTTATATTCATAACTTTTCTGTCTTCTTTGAACTGCCTTCAAGCATCTCTTGATTTCCTCAACTTTTTCTATTGTGCTATGTATTAATTCTGGTTGAATCAATTTTCATTCTCCAAACTCATTCCAACAGATAGGTGTTCTACATGGTCTACCATATAAGGATTCATAAGGTGCCATCCCAATACTAGCATGATAGATGTTATTATATGCAAACTCTATAAGTGAGAGATGTCTTCTAGAGTCTGGATAGTCCGTTCTGATTGGCCATCTGTTTGAGGATGAAAGGTTGTACTAAATGCTAACTTTGTTCCCATAGCTTTATGTAAGCTTGGCCAAAGCTTAGAAGTGAATCGTGGATCTCTATCAGATACAATTGACACAAGAACATGACGGCTAACTATCTCATTAACAAAGATCTTTCCCAAGCGGCCTACACTGTATGTCATGTTAATGGCTAAGAAATGTGCATATTTAGTTAATCTGTCTACTATGATCCATATTGCATCATGACCTCGACGGGTCCTTGGAAATCCCGTAACAAAATCCATAGTGATGTGTTCCCATTTCCATTCTGGTATTGAAAGTGGTTGTAATGTCCCCCGCAGTCTCAAACGATCTGGTTTAGTTTGTTGGCATATAGGACATCTAGAAACATACTCTGCAATCTCTCTCTTCATGCCATACCACCAATAGTAACTCTTAAGTGTTCTATACATCTTAGCACTTCCTGGGTGCATAGTATACATGGGGTTATGTGCCTCCTCCAGAATCTCAGTCTTTATATCAAATTTCCTCGGAACACACAATCTTCCTTTAAATAATAAGACCCCTTGACCATCTATTGTATATCCGGCTTCATTATCGCCCTTAATCTTCTCAATCATTCTAATGATTTCAAAATCATGGACTTGTGTTTCATTAATTTTATCATATAATATGGGTCCCACTTGTAAGGATGCTAATAAGGCTCCAGAGTTATTTATGGTTAACTTTGTATGTAACTCTTTCAACGGTAAATACTTTGCTTTTAAGTGAGATAGCTGACCCTTAAACGTTCGACTGAGAGCATCAGCTATGGCATTGGCTTTCCCTGGGTGATATTCTATGGAACAATCATAATCTTTGATTATCTCTAGCCATCTTCTTTGCCTTAAATTCAACTCTTTCTGAGAGAAAATATATTTCAAACGCTTATGATCCATAAAGATTCAACAAGTTTCTCCATATAGGTAGTGTCTCCAGATATTTAAGGCAAATATTATAGCTGCTTACTCAAGGTCATGAGTTGGGTAATTTAACTCATGTTGTTTTAGCTGTCTAGAAGCATAAGAAATCACCTTATCATTCTGTATTAAGACACATCCCAGCCCTTGTCTTGAGGCATCGCTATAGATTACATAATTACCTTGTCCTGAAGGACGGCTAAGTATAGGTGCTGAGGTGAGGCGACTCTTGAGTTCCTTAAAACTCTTCTCGCATTCTTCGTCCCAACTATACTTCACATTCTTCCTATTTATCCTTGTCAATGGTGCGACAATTCTAGAGAAGTTTTCTACAAATCTTCGGTAATACCCCGCTAATCCAAGGAAACTTCATATTTCTGATGCTATTATCGGTCGTTCCCATCTAAGAACTGCTTCTATATTTGATGGATCTACTGCTATTCCTTCTCCAGATATGACATGGCTTAGAAATGTAACCTTCTTTAACCAAAATTCACATTTTTTAATCAGAGTTTGAAGCACAATTCTCAAGTGTTCTCTATGTTCTTCCTCTGTTATAGCATATACTAGAATATCATCAATAAATACAATCACGAACTTGTCTAGACGTGGACAGAAAAACCCTATTCAACAAGTCCATAAACGCAGCTGGGGCATTTATCATTCCAAAAGGCATTACCAGGAATTTGTAATGTCCATAACGAGTCCTAAAGGCAGTCTTAGGAACATCTTCAACTCTAATTTGGAGATGATGATACCCTGATCTCAAATCTATCTTTGAAAACATAGAAGCCCCTTGCAATTGATCAAATAAGTCATTTATTCTGGGCAGAGGATAGTTAATGCAGACAATCCCTCTGTTTAGTCTCCTGTAATCTATACAAAGTCTCATGGAACCATCTTTCTTCTTGAGAAATAGAACAGTAGCACCCCAAGGAGACATACTGGATTGTATAAATCCCTTTTCTATCAAGTCCTGCAATTGAGTTTTGAGTTCTTTAAGTTCAGATGGGACCATTCTGTAAGGAGCTAAGGTAATTGGATTGGTACCCGGAATGAGGTTAATAGTGAATTCAATTTCCCTATCCGGAGAAACTCCTGACAGTTCAATTGGAAACACTTCCGGAAACTCCTTCACCACAGAGATATTTTCTAAACTGATTGCTTCTGCTTTAGTATTAAACACATAAGAAATACAAGAGGTATATTCATTTCTTAACAACTTCTGGGATAAGAGACAGGAGATGACATGGGTAGGATATATCCTTCGTTCTCCATAGAAAGTGAATTCGACATCACCTGGTTTTTTAAAAGTAATGTGCTTCTTATGACAGTCTAGAAGAGCATGATATGTACTTAAGACATACATTCCTTTGATAGCATCGAATTCCCTTATCCCCATAGGAATCATGTCTACTTCAATATAATTTTCTCCTATCTTAACCAAACAATTTCGGAGGACATCCCTAATAATTTCTGGTTCTCCCTTAGGCAAAGAAATTGCTAAAGCATGCTTGAGAGTACTTGTTACTTTATCAGCATATATGGAGAATCTTTGTGAAATAAAAGAATGACTTGTACCAGAATCAATAAGAGTATGTGCACTTTTTCCAAAAATAATAGTGGTACATGATACAACATCATCCGCATATATGGCCTCCTCTAAGGTCATAGCCAAAGCTTTTCCCTCTCTCTGGTTTGATCTTTTCTGTGTATTGT
Organism: Ottelia alismoides; assembly: GCA_037367405.1. Taxonomy (NCBI): domain Eukaryota; kingdom Viridiplantae; phylum Streptophyta; class Magnoliopsida; order Alismatales; family Hydrocharitaceae; genus Ottelia; species Ottelia alismoides. Next base: position 473,512 of record JAZKJV010007403.1, on the reverse strand, counting down.
TTTTATTTTGTTCCCTTGTAGGTGGAGGATGACGTATAACGATATCACGATTTTCATTTTGTGATGGTCTTCCCATAACTCGATGGCCTTGGACAAGTGCGGGACAATTCTGACGTATGTGGCCTATCTCGCCACATTGATAACACTCATTTGTCCCCTTGCGACAACTTCCCAGATGAAACTTTCCATAGTTTGTACATTGTGGAAAAGAAAGTGTTATGTTTTCAGAAGTCCCAACTGTAATTCTATTTGTTTGATTCCCATGTACTGTAAGGGCGGACCTATTATCTTGCATTGAATTCCCTGCTATTCTTGCTTCTTTGTTCATGGTTCCTCTCCATTGGGGTCTATATGCAAACCTTTTCTTTCTGTGATCATTGCATTCCCTTCTTTCTATCACTACTCGTTCAACCCTACAGGCAGCCTCCAACAATTTTGCATAATCAGTATATCCCATGGCCGAAACCATTTCCTTTAAGTCAATATGCATACCATCTTCTAGACGTCTACACTTTTCTTCCCCTGTTGCAACCAGAGAAGTAATAAACTTTGAAAGTTCTGTGAATTTCTTCTCATATTCATCAAACAAAATGCTCCCCCGAGTAAGGAATACCCTACATTTTTAATTAAACCCTTTCTCAAAGATGTCTCATGTAATGTGAGATGAGTTTGGATATTTCATTTTCACCGATGTCCGCAAATCATCAGCGCTATATTTCAGTAGAAATATAGTATACTTCAACTTTTGTTCATCAGTACAGTCCATTAGAGCAAATATTTTCTCCATATGTTTGAACCATTCCCTTGTCTTCTTTGAATCAGTGTCTCCTACAAATGGTTCTACTTCCAACTTCTTTACATGTTCAAATGGCAACTGGTGCTCAAATTCATGTCTTTTAACAGACTGGGCAGCCATGCCTCCTAGTGTTTGAGCTATCAAGGTCAATGTGTCATACACGTTGTTGTTGTTATCATTCCCGTGACTCGGGCCTTGGTTGGACGCTTGTGGCTGCTCTGCTGCCATTGTTTCCTATAAAAATAAAACCTCAATTAGATCCTTCATCAACATAAATCCTCCAATAATGATTCCAGATATCCACAATACTATATATTATCAATTTTCTTCTAAGTTCAAATCAAATTATGATAACTAAATTATCTTCCAATATTTATAGATCAACTCCTAATATAATTCTTGCTCAAGTCCTAAAACCTTTTCTATGATACTACAAGTTGTCACGACCGTCTTGCTAACCAGAACGTGCCGCGACAGAGATCTTTCTTCACCTTTCTCCTCAAATCTCATCAAACACATATCATCCTCGTATTTAAAGTTCATATTACAAAGAAGTGTCTTACACAAGTTCTATTACATGTCCTTACAAATCCTTAAAGAGTACAAAAAAATGAAAACCACCATCTGCTAGTGTATAAACAATCCTTCCTCCTTCTGGTCGTGATTTGGTGGATCTGTACATAATAGTAGTATAACGGGATGACTCTTAACCCATTTATGAGCCTAGACCCATTGAATGGATCTCAAGCTTTTTACATATATAGCCAAATGTTGAAATATGAGTATCATGCCAAAATTTATGTTGAATACTTTGAAATAGCTTGAAAGAGACTTTACGATAGTAATCATATAAAAGCATGCTAGTTTTGCAATCAAACACTGAAATCACTTCAATAGAAGTAATATGAAACATAATTATCACTATAAACCTGTTTGCATTAATCACCACTGTGGCTAAGTTATCGACTCATGAACGCTCAAACAAAGCTAAGTCGTACGCGTAGACGGTCCCAAAGACCAAAAACACCCAGCATACGGCCCAATGCCAATATGTATACAGAATGCGGATCCAAAGTCCTCTTGATACCATATCTAATGGTTTGCCATTTCTAATGGTTATTTCAGGGTCATAACGTGCTATTATGATAAAACACTTGAAATGACATTTCAAAAACTTTCTAAAGACCTGATTTCATATCTACTATATGATACTTGCAATTCATATGCGAAAGCTTTAGAAAATACGATGCCATACTTGCTATCAAAACCACGCATAAAAGCTAAATATTTTTGCTTTAAAATAGTGCTTGAGAATACCTCACCTGATTGCTATCTAACTCGAGTCGGGATTGCCTTCTTTAGTGAATACTCCCTATATCTGTCTTAGATTGAGTACTACAGCTTCGTGGCCGACAGAACTTCATTACCGCTTCTATGATGCTCTCGGTAACCGATAGAGCTTCACCGTGACTCCTATCGTGCTCCTCCAACAACCTCGACGACCTTGTGGCTCTAAGTTGGTGAGAAGGGTGTGGGATGGAGTGAGTAGAATGGGGAGGTCATGGGTATATATAAACCTTTAACCCCTTTTACATGTGTGACATGTGTCAACATCTAAGGGAGGTTTTAAGACATATGTTAGCTCTCTACCATGCATGAAGACACATGGCAACACTTTCCATCTAAAGCGCCCGCCTCGATGGGAGCGCATCTCAACACCCATACACATTATTACCCAACAAAAGTTATAGACAACCTGCATGATATACCATTCATACAAGAAGAATTATAGAAAAAAACAAACTTTCATTGATAACTAGATGTCCACATAATGATAACAATAAAACCTCAGAGACTCTTTATTACATAATAATAGATGAAACAGAGGTAAAATAAAACAACTACAGCACTAAGCCTCAACCTCAACAACGTCCTACAGATGCACCACCGAAAATGCGAGCCTCCGTCTCCTGTTCTTCGCTCCTTGTTGGATTTCCAAAAAATGTAACTTGTGAGTCAATTGACCGAGCAAGGATAAGGTAAATTATAAATCAAGGGATTATAGATAGGTAATGCAAATACAGTAAATGAATAAGTTTAGGAGAGAACATTTTAAAAGCACATAGCAATATACAATCACTTATATTTTAGGCCTTTAACACATATGTCATCAAGACTAACACATCTTAATCCATATTTTTATTTATTTATCCTGGACTCGTTCGTCAAAGGAGAAAGCCTACACTAGGAATGAAGTCTGCAACACTCCACTCAGAGTGCAACCTAAAACCCGTGCGCTAACACGATCCTTCAGCTAGTCTAGTTGGTAGTACTCTAGCACCCGTGACAGGGGGCATATAGCCCGAAGAGTCGTAACTCCATCAACCGAGTCTGTCGGAAGAGTCTTGTTCGCTCCAAAACAAGTACCACAAAACGGATCCGTACGGTGTGATGCACACGTGCACCCACCTCAATTCCACCAGAGTACCTATCAACACCCCACTCTGTGATGCCCCTTGAGTGGGGATGACTCACTGTCGGCTCCGCCGGACTACAAGGGTGTGCACCCACCTTGTAGTAATTATCTTTTCATCCTTCACATGATTTACTGTACTTTACTCGAGTAAATTGTATCTAGTCTCAACCATGAATTTAAATAATTAAGCAATCCCTTGATATAATTAGGACCCCTAAAACAATATAGTGTTACAACATGCTTCCGTCTCTGACATGCCTTCAAGCATTAGAGCAACCACCCAATCATTGGATTTCTCCTAACTCTCAATTGTTTGTGTTGTTCACATAAGAGTTATATATATTAGAATATCACAACTTAAGTACACTCCATTGTCCAACACATGTACGCCATCTCGGACTTAGATAATTATCACAGATGGTTATTCCAACACGTATTGCGTAGAAATATATACTCTAGTTTCGTGGTATCATGCTCCCTACTGGTATGCTCAAAAAAATAAAGTGATAAAAAATGAGAGAGTCAAGGTATATAAATATAAATATAATTATATAAAAAGATATCTTTTGTACACACATTATTCACAATTTCATGTAGTGTATCATTAGGTACAAAAATAAATAAAAAGTGACATTCACAATGCAAAAGCAAAAAAAAAATCTCCAGGACCATGCCTATTGCTCTAATTCCATGAGTACAGCTCAAAACTCATATATGCTGTAATATTTTAACATAAGCTATATCTAAAAATCGTATTCAAAACATGAGGGAAGTCAACCCTAAATAGAGCTTTGGTTTTAGGATTGTTTTAAAGGTGCATTGAAAAAGTCTGTAAACCTATAATTAGTATACACGCTATTGGAAGAAATAAATAATAAACCACCAAGATGTTTTCCTTTAATATCTGTAAGGCTAGACGAAGCTTTATCTTCAGAAAATATTGGTTAAAATGGAAGACTCCACATAACACCAAAATTTAGACGTCCACATATATTAGTTATACTGCCATTAAATATTCCTTATCTTGATCCATTGAATGTAACCATTTCAACTATTCATAATAATAATTAAAAAAATATGCAAAGTTCGAAAATGGAGTTGTGAAAAAGGTATGTCATGTACATCTTCATGGAATAATATCAGGTCTAATATTAATATTAAAACCTCACAAAGTTTTAACATACGGAAATTATACGAGGTCCGTGATTTACAACTCTTAATACTAACAACATAGCAAAACCTAAGCTATAAAAAGAAGGGTTACGTTTTGTCAAAAATTTAAGATCCCTTATTATCCATATCACATTCTTATTTATGACATACCATACACTAACATGGCCCCAAGTTCATTTATTGCCTTTTCCTTTTGATAAATAAAAAAATTGTCAAACTATTATGCATGGACCTACGAGAACATAAAAGATTCGATGGCAAGTACCACATTGTACCAACAACAAGAGGTGATCCTGCGGTTGGATCAAAATCGAGTCCCCCAAACTCCATTCTCCATTATCGCTAGATATGCGAAAGAAAAATGAGAAGGGTGAAATATGTTACCTATGTTCGTGCACGCCTTTGATCCACATGTCTGAACTCTCGATCAAGGATCCGAGCAAAGATGTGCTTTCCCGTGCGCTCCTTTTCTTGTTGTCGTGAAACTACGGAGTTTGCACCGTTCTCCCTTTGGATCTCTGGAGGAAAGGGAAAACAAATGAAGTGCTTAATGACTTGGGGAGGAAGAAAAGGATGAATTAGGGTTTGAAAAGTAGGAATGAGGGGAGATGAAGGGTGGGGATATTAATATATTATAGGTGCAAAACCCTAGTTTAAGAATCCCTAAAAAAGCCATAACCCGTGATTAGTTAACCAATTCCCGTAACCCTTAATTCCCATCAACATCCATGACCCCTCTTTACTTAAACATTCATATCTTCCACATCCAAACTCGGATATGCATTTTTGGGCTCGTTGGAAAGCTTGCGATGAGACACTTCTTTTGAGTATAATATTGAATAGGTTTTAAGATTCGGAAAAAGTCGAAAATTGCGGGTTGTTACATCATAACAACCTTAAAATCAGTCTCGTCCCCGAGACATAGGATGCAAGAGGTAACATAACAACCTTAAAAGGTTGGACCCTGTCGAGCAAAAGATAACAACCTAAAAAAAGATGAAAGTATAGATTATAGATCACCTTCAAAAAGGTGGGGATAGTCACGCCGCATATCCGCCTTAGGTTCCCAGGTGGCCTCGTCAAAGTTGTGTCGTTGCCAAAGGACCTTCACCAAAGGTATCTCCTTATGCCTCAACTTCTTCACTGGACGATCAATGATCCGGATTGCTTCCTCCGAATAACTCAGGTCAGTATCCACGTGAAGATCATCATAATTATTCACATGTGATGGATCATGCACATATTTTCTCAAGTTGGAGATATGAAAAACATCATGCACACCAGCAAGGTGAGGAGGAAGAGCAATCCTGTATGCAACGTTATCAATCTTTTCGAGAATCTCAAAAGGTCTGACAAATCGTGGTGCTAATTTTCCCTTCACTCCAAACCGCTGAACTCCCTTCATGGGAGAAACTCTCAAGAAGACAAAATCTCCAACCTCAAAGCAAAGATCAGTGCGTCGTCTATCGCTATAGCTCTTTTGTCTACTCTGTGCAGTAAGCAATTTCTTCCAAGCTATCTTGACTGCCTTAGCAGTCTCCTCCAAGTACTCTATCTTATGTAGAAGTTTATGTCCAATCTCCTACCAACTCAGAGGTGTAGAACACCGCCTTCCATACGACGCTTCAAAAGGGGCCATGCCTATGCTGGCATTGTAACTGTTATTATATGTAATCTCTGCTAACGACAAATGGTCCTTCCACGACCTTTTCCACTCCAACACACATGCTCGAAGAAGATCCACCAGTGTCTGAATCGTCCTCTTGGATTGTCTGTCGGTCTGTGGATGGTAAGCAGAACTGAGGCATAGTTGCACTTCTAAAGAACTCATGAATTCTCTCCAGTAGTGAGAGGTAAACCTTGGATCACAATCAGATACAATCTACTTTGGCAACCCATGAAGTCTGACAATCTCCTTAATAAAGATCACTGCAAGTTGTAAGGGAGTGCATGGCATACTCACGGGTATGAAATGTGCTGACTTAGTAAGCCTATCAACCACAACTCAGATGGCATCATGACTACCAGTGGCCTTAGGAAGTCCCGTCACAAAGTCCATAGATATACCCTCCCACTTCCACTCAGGAATAGGAAGGGATTGCAAAAGTCCAGGTGGCCTCTTATGCTCAGCCTTAATTTGTTGACACGTTAAGCATTCTTCCACGAACTTTGCCACATCCCTTCTCATTTGCTTCCACTAGAAGTTCTTTTTCAAATTATTATACATCCTGGTACCGCCAGGATGTATCGACAAACGTGAACTATGTGTCTCACACATGATCTCATCCCTCAATTGTACATCTGCTGGGACATACAATCGATTCCCATTTCGTAGCACCCCATCTTGATAAGAAAAGCCAATTAAGGTTCATGCAATAGCCTTCTCCTTGAGTCTCTGCATACTTAGTTCTTCGTGCTGCCCCTGGATGATTCGTTCAACTAACTCTGGATGTTAAGGGGATGGAACTATGACTGTTTCTCTACTACTCTAAAATGGATGCCAAACATTGAAAGCTGCAAGAAGATCCCATGCTTTAAGCTAAGGATGGGGTTCACTTGAATGAGGCCTATGGCTAAGGGCATCAGTGACCACATTCGCCTTACCAGGATGGTAAGAGATGGTGCACTCGTAATCCTTTAAAAGCTCCAACCATCTCCTTTGCCTCATATTAAGCTCCTTCTGATCAAAAAGATGCTTGAGACTCTTGTGATCTGTGAAGATTTCGAAAGCAACACCATAAAGATAATGTCTCCACATTTTAAGAGCAAAGACAACTGCTTCCAGTTCCGTATCATGGGTTGGGTAATTTTTCTCATGTGGCTTCAACTATCTAGATCCATATGCAACAACCTTACCATGTTGCATTAAAACCGCACTCAGACCCTCCTTTGATGCATCAGTGTAAATTGTGAATCCGTCTGGGCCTGATGGAGTTGTCAAGATGGGAGCTGTAGTGAGCCTTTCCTTCAGTGTCTGGAAGCTATTCTCACACTCTTTTGACCAAGCATATGGCATCTCCTTCTTGGTCAGTTGGGTGAGGGGAAGGGCAATCTGAGAAAAGCCCTTCACAAACCATCTATAATAACCAGCTAAGCCCAGAAATCTTCGGATCTCAGATACATTTTTCGGTCGTTCCCAACTAAGTACTGCTTCGATTTTTGCAGGATTCACTGACACTCCTGCACCTAAGATAACATGGCATAAGAATGATACTTCTTGAAGCCAACACTCACACTTACTAAACTTAGCATATAGTTTGTGCCTCCGTAAGGTCTCCAGCACTGTCTGTAGGTGAGTGCGATGTTCCTTCTCATCTCGAGATTATATAAGGACATCGTCAATGAAAACCACAACAAAACTGTTGAGGAAAGACTGAAACGCCCGATTCATCATGTCCATGAATGATGCTGGGGCATTTGTCAAGCCAAAGGGCATCACCAAGAACTCATAGTGACCATATCTGATTCTGAATGCAGACTTAGTTATATCCACATCCCGAATACGTAGTTGGTGATAACCAGACCGTAGATCAATCTTGGAGAAGATGGATGACCCTTGCAGCTGATCAAAAAGATCGTCAATGTGCGGTAAGGGTAACGATTCTTGATTGTTACTTTATTCAACGGCCGATAATCTGTACACATGTGCATAAATCCATCCTTCTTCTATACAAAAAGGACGTGTGCTCCCCATGGAGATATACTAGGGAGTATGAAACCCTTCTCCAACAGTTCTTGTAACTGCACCTTGAGTTCCTTCAGTTCAGCTGGTGCCATCCTGTATGGTGCCATAGATATTGGTTGAGTTCCCGGAATGATAAAAATCTAAAACTCCACCTCACGAGGTGGGGGAAGCCCAGGCAAATCTGCAGGAAATACATCCAGAAAGTTCTTTACTATTTCAACATCCTCTATTACTTCCATAGGGGTTAGATTCCCAATGATATGATAAATAAATCCTTTGCACCTTTGAGATAGCAGGCGATGAGATTGTAGTGCTGGTATGCAGGTTACGCCTCTCGACGAGGTGCTCCCATCAAATACAAATTCTTGTAGCTCAGGAATCCTGAAAATAATCTGTTTCTGGAAACAGTTTAAACATGCGTGGTGATTCTCGAGCCAATCCATACCGAGAATAACGTCAAAATCCTCCATCTGAATGAGCAACAAGTACGCCTCAAGCATATAACCTCCAATATAAACTGGGCAATCGGGAAATACCTGACGGACAACAAACACCTGACCCCCAGGTCCCTTAATAAGATAAGGGTATGCAACTATGGTAGGCTCTTGGCCTAACGTATCTGCAAAACTCCAGGACATGAAAGAATGAGATGCACCCGAGTCAAAAAGAGCATGAGCTATAAAGTCGCCTACTGAAATCATACCTCGCACTACTGATCCTGAAGCATGTGCTTGCCCATCAGTGATGGCATTGAGTTGTCCTTCTCTTCGTGGCCCATTTGAACCTGTCGTGCTTTGAGTCTGGTTGGGTTGTCCCCTGCCACCACGAGAGGTAGAACTACGTCCCTGGTGTTGCGGACGTCCCCCCTGTACAATACCTCGCATCTGTGAAGCTCCCAACGGACAGTTAGACCTGATGTGCCCCTCCTGGTTGCATCGGTAGCCAACACGTGCATCTGTCATTGTGTTCACCGTTCGATGTGCTGGTCGTGATGGCTCGAAAACTGCTTGCCCCAAAGTAGGAGCTCTTCTATGTGTGGACATGGTAGATAGACATGCTAGGCCGGTAGGGGTGGAGACGTTGTCCTCTCCGTGCCATTGATCGATCATTTCGAGCAGTCCTCCCATAATAGCTTGGTCCTCCTTGCCTGGTTTGCACTGAATTGCCTTCACGCAAGTCCTCCTCCACTCGGGATGCAACATCAACCACTTCCTTCATAGTAACCAATCTAAGGGGTACTAGCCTATCGCGAATTTCCTTACGAAGACCTCGAAAGAACTTGAATGCTTTGTCGACCTCGGTTGGCTCAGTGCTAGCAGCATACTTCAACAACTCCGTGAACCTGTCCAGATAAGCAGTCACGGTCTTGTTCCCTTACTCGAGTAGTGTGAACTCCACGCGGCGCTGTTCTAGCCAGTATTCCGGATAGAAATGCTCCCGGAACGCCTCAGTAAATTTCTCCCAAGTAATTGGCATTGCAATCTGCGGCTCCATAGAACTCCACCATTCCTCAGCATAGCCCGATAAGGAGTAAGTGGCAAGGGTAACCTTCTCCTCATATGGTACATGTATGGTGCGAAATACCTTTTCCACACACTTCAGCCACCTCTCTGCCACATCTGGGCTTGTATTGCCCAGAAACTCAGGAACTTTCTCCTTTCGATATTTTGAAAATATGTTCTCTTGTCGTGGTGGCGGCGACGAGGGGGGAGGAGGTGGTGGTGGTGGCGGATCACCATCTCTCCCACCCATTTCGGACTCGCCTTTGGATGTAGATCTTGACAATCGCTCCTCGAGCATTAGTTGTCTCTGCTGCACATCCTGCAGCATCGCCATCATCACAGCCAACTGCTGTGCAGTCTGATCCCTACGAGGCAGCATGATCTGCAAGTGTAGAAATAAAAAGGGAATTGCAATTAGATCCTAGAGTAGAGTTCATTAGTCAACCTTGATCAATAATTTTTTTGACAGTAGTCAGAAGACTACTTGTCTAATGTACAATGGTATTTCTCCTACCATACAGTTGTCTATGACAGATTGGGTAATTGGGATCTGATACCGAATGAAACGCCCTACCTCGACGGTTTGGCATCTCAACACCCATACACATTATTACCCAACAACAGTTATAGACAACCTGCATAATATACCATACATACAAAAAGAATTATAGTAAAAAAAATAAACTTCCATTGATAACTAGATGTCCACAGAAGGATAACAATAAAACGTCAGAGTTTCTTTATTACATCATAATAGATGAAACGGAGGGAAAATAAAACAACTACAGCACTAAGCCTCAACCTCAACAACGTCCTATAGATGCACCATCGAAAATGCGAGCCTCCGTCTCCTGTTCTGCGCTTCCTGTTGGATTTCCAAAGAATGTAACTTGTGAGTCAACTGATCCGGTAAGGATAAGGTAAATTATAAATCAAGGGATTATAGGTAGGTAATGCAAATGCAGTAACTGAATAAGTTTCTTATATTTTAGGCCTTTAACACATTTGCCATCAAGACCAATTCTTTGACACATCTTAATCCATATTTTTATTTATTTATCCCGAACTCGTTCGTCAAAGGAGAAAGCCTACACTAGGAATGAAGTCTGCAACACTCCATTCAGAGTGTAACCTAAAACCCGTGCGTAAACGCGATCCTTCAGCTAGTCTAGTTGGTAGTACTCTAACACCCGTGACAGGGGGAATATAGCCCGAATAGTCATAACCCCGTCAACCGAGTCTGTCGGAGGAGTCTCGCTCACTCCAAAACAAGTACCACAAAACGGATCCGTACATTGCGATGCACGCGTGCACCCACCTCAATTCCACCAGAGAACCTACCACCACCCCACTCTGTGATGCCCCTCGAGTGGGGATGACTCACTGTCGGCTCCGCCTGACTACAAGGGTGTGCACCCACCTTGTAGTAATTATCTTTTCCTCCTTCACATGATTTACTGTACTTTACTTGAGTAAATTGTATCTAGTCTCAACCATGAATTTAAATAATCAAGCAATCCCTTGATATAATTAGGACCCCTAAAACAATATAGTGTTACAACATGCTAACATCTCTGGCATGCCTTCAAGCATTAGAGCAACCACCCAATCATTGGATTTCTCCTAACTCTCAATAGTTTGTGTTGTTCACACAAGAGTTATACCATACATATATTAGAATATCACAACCTAAGTACACTCCATCGTCCAATGCATGTACACCACTCTCGGACTTAGATAATTATCACAGATGGTTATTCCAACACGTATTGCGTAGAAATATATACTCTAGTTACGTGGTATCATGCTCCCTACTGGAATTAGAGCAATAGGCATGGTCCTCGAGATTTTTTTGCTTTTGCATTGTGAATGTCCCTTTTTATTTATTTTTGCACCTAATGATACACTACATGAAATTGTGCATAACGTGTGTACAAAAGATATCTTTTTATATAATTATATTTATATTTATATACCCTGACTCTCTCATTTTTCTATCACTATGCTGTAATATTTTAATATAAGCTATATCTAAAAATCGTATTCAAAACACGAGTGAGGTCAACCCTAAATAGAGCTTTGGTTTTAGGATTGTTTTAAAGATGCATTGAAAAAGTCTGTAAACCTATAATTATTATACACGCTATTGGAAGAAATAAATAATAAATCCCCAAGATGTTTTCCTTTAATATCTGTAAGTCTAGACGAAGCTTTATCTTCAGAAAATATTGGTTAAAATGGAAGACTCCACATAACACCAAAATTTAGACGTCCACGTATATTAGTTATACTGCCTTTAAATATTCCTTATCTTGATCCATTGAATGTAACCATTTCAACTATTCATAATAGTAATAATTAAAAAAAATATGCATAGTTCGAAAATGGAGTTGTGAAAAAGGTACGTCATGAACATCTTCATGGAATAATATCAGGTCTAATATTAATATTAAAACCTCACAAAGATTTAACATATGGAAATTACACGAGGTCCGTGATTTACAACTCTTAATACTAACAACATATCAAAACCTAAGCTATAAAAAGAAGGGTTACATTTTGTCACAAATTTAAGATCCCTTTTTATCCATATCACATTCTTATTTATGACATATCATACACTAACATGGCCCCAAGTTCATTTAATGCCTTTTCCTTTTGATAAATAAAAAAAATTGCCAAACTATTATGCATGGACCTATGAGAACATAAAAGATTCGATGGCAAGTACCACATTATACCAACAGTAAGAGGTGATCCTGGGGTTGGATCAAAATCGAGTCCCCCAAACCCCATTCTCCATTATCGCGAGATATATGAAAGAAAAAGGAGAAGGATGAAATCCGTTACCTATGTTCGTGCACTCCATTGATCCATGTGTCTGAACGCTCAATCAAGGATCCGAGCAGAGATTTGCTTTTCCCGTGCCCTCCTTTTCTTGTTGTCATGAAACTACGGAGTTTGCACCGTTCTCCCTTTGGATCTTTGGAGGAGAGGGAAAACAAATGAAGTGCTTAGTTACCTGGGGACGAAGAAAAGGATGAATTAGGGTTTGGAAAGAAGTAGGAATGAGGGGAGATGAAGGGTGGGGGTATTAATATATTATAGGTGCAAAACCCTAGTTTAAGAATCCCTAAAATAGTCCTAACCTGTAATTAGTTAACCAATTCCCGTAACCCATAATTCCCATCATCATCCATGACCCCTCTTCACTAAAACATTTATATCTCCCATATCTAAACACAGAATTACGCGTTTTTGGGCTAGTTGGAAAGCTTGCGACGAGACGCTTCTTTTGAGTATTGAATAGGTTTTAAGACTTCAGAAAAGGTCGAAAATTGTGGGGTGTTACACCATCCATGCACCATGGCATATGACACATGCATGAGAGAAGTTGTTGCACAAACATAAGGCTACATGCCTTACATGCACTAGGACACATGTTAGTCTTAGAAGTATGACACATGGTACTCTTGTGTACTGACACTTGTCCTTTATGTATAATGACACGTGCCCCATGATTTACCCTCCATGTGTCCCACTTTTGCTAATGACACTTAATTATAACTAATGACGGATATATAGTACTAATGAAGCTTAATTAGTCTTAATGATGTGATTATGGTCTAAGGAATATAAATCTATAATATTATGGGCCCTATATTAGTAGTAGCTTCTGCTAGTTATAAGCTACTACCATACTTCCAGATTACTAGATGTGGTACTATGTTGGATGTGCTACAAAATCTAGAGAACCTTTTAAAGTCATAATTATTTAAGATGGTCTCTGATTTATACAAAATAAGTTTAAATGAAATCATTGCATCAAGGCGAATCTATTGACTGTGTCAAACGTAAAGTGTGAATACTATCAATTCAAAATTTCCTTGAAATAACTCTTGATAACATTCAAAAATATAGTTTATATATAGTCATATTCTACAAAACTCACAACTACTCAAAATGTGTATTACATTCTCGTTTTTTAATTTTTTTTCTCTTATTGTCTGTTGTGTAATAAAACTTATGTAAGATACTTCATTGTAAAGTAAACTTCAATTACAATGATGATGTATTTGATGAGATTAGAAACTTGGGTATTTTGATGAGACAAGTAAAGAAAGATTTTTGTCGCGACACATCTCAATTATTGGGATGGGCCGTGACATGTTTCGTCTAAATTAGGGACCATCTCGAATTGTTCTGAATTTAAAAAGTTCTCTTTGATTTTGTAGCACGTCTATCAAAGTACCACATCAAGTAATTTGGAAGTGTTGTAGTAGCTTATAAGTATTAGAAGCAACTACTAGTTAAGCAGGGCTTAAGAATTTTAGGCTGTGATTGAGGGCTCAAGTTTGGCCCAAGCCCAACATGTTGCGAGGCAATAATCCTCAATAACGGACCTGGTGGAACGGTCAAGCGCTCGGGACGTTACAGATTTGTGCTCATTAGACCATAACCATGTCATTAAGGCTAATTAAGCGTAACTAGAATAAATTAACCGTGATTAGCACTAATTAAGTATCATTAGCAAAAGAAAGACACATGGAGGGAAAATCATGGGATACATGTCGTTATACATACAGGACATGGGTCAATTAACATGTGTCATCATTAAGGAATAACGTGTCCTAGAAGGCATGTGCCCTCAAGCATCAGAGCTATGTGTCACAGTACTTGGATGGCAAGTATTTGCAGGAAAGAGAGGTGACATGTGTCTTGGAGCCTCCCTTCAGTGGTGACACATGTCACAGAAGTAGGGTGGTTGGTGGCCGATATATACCCCAGAACCTCCTAATTCCTACCCATTCAACCCCAGTCCACACACTCACCATCTCAGAGCCAAAAGATAGAGGGTTGGAGGAGCACTGTAAAAGTCGCATCGGAGGTCTGTCGGTTACCGGGAGAATGATAGAAGTCAAAACAGTGTTATGTTAGCACACCGTAACCTCTTCATTCATACCAATTCAATCCCACACCACACGCTCACCACCTCAAAGCCAAAGAGACGTGGAGGATCTTCGAGTAGCACAATAGAAGTCGCGGCGAAGCTCTGTTGGTTATCGGGACCAAAATAAAAGTTGTAACTATGTTTTGTCATCACCCTTGAACCTCCTCATTCCTACCCATTCGTTCCCACACCAGACACTCTCCACCTCAGAGCCAAAGCGACATAGAGGGTGCTGGGGGAGCATGGTAGAAGTCACAACAAAGCTTTGTCGGTAATCGGGAGCATGATAGAAGTGTAACAAAGTTCTGTCAACACGATAGAGTTCAATATGAGACCGATATAGGAGCTATTCACTAAAGAGGCGATCCGACTCGAGTTATATAGCTATCAGTTGAGGGATTCTCTAGTGCTACTTTTAAGCAATAATGTTTTTCCATTATGTGTCGTTTAGACAAGTATTACATAGCAAGTATGCAATCATGTTTTCTAAATATTTTACGTATGAATTGCAAGTACCATATAGTAGATATAAAATCAGGTTTTTAGAAAGTATTTCGAATGTCCTTTTCTAGTGTTTTATTTTGATAGCACGTTTTCAAGCATATAATTCTCTTCGGAACACAAAACATAAATTTCACTACTCAGATTTTAGCTTTATATAAAGTAAAATGTTTTGGGCAGTTATTATGCAATATGCATCGATTTTCAAGATCTCGATAGTTTCCAGTTGCAAGAACATGAGAATTTATTTCAATTCATGAATTAGCCATTTTGAGCATGAGTTAGCTAACACGGATTATTAGTGGCAAGAAAAGCATCAGAATCGCAAAAGTAAGCACCACAGTAACTATTTTATACAAGCCGAGAACTAGTCATAAGATATGGTGATGTCTTAGAGATATGGCCATGAAATAACCATTAAATATGGCAAAACATTAGATATGGTAAAGAGGATTTTGGGTACGCATTACGTATACATATTATCTTTGGGCCATATGCAGGGTGTCTTCGATCTTTGGGACCGACTGCTCGTATCACAAAATTGTTTCAGCGTTCATGAGCCCGATAAATTAGCCACAAAGGTGATTGATGCAAAAAAGCTGAATAGTGATAATTACGTTTCAGTTTACTTATTTTTAGAAAGTTGAGTAATTTCCGTGTTTTATTCCAAACTAGCATGTTTGAATATCGATATTATCATAAAGTCTCTTTTAAGATATTTGAAAGCATTCAGCTTAAGATTTTGGTATGATATTCGTATTTATCTTGTAGATTATTTAAGCATCCATCTATGCAAGTTATTTCAACATTTTCTACTATATGTGAAGAGCTTGAGATCCATTCACTAAGTCTAAGCTCATAAATGGGCTTAGACTAATCCCTATATATTGTTATGTCCAGATTGGCTGAATCACGACCAAAAGGAGGAAGGACCATATATACACTAACAGGAGGTGGTCTCGTTTTTTTTTGTTTTTTCTTGTATTGTCTGTTGTATTTACAAGGAGATGTATAGAACTTGTTGAGAACAGTTCTTTGTAAAGTAAACTTCAAATACAATGAATAATGTATTTGATGAGATTAGCCACTTAGGGATTTTGAGGAGACAAGCAAAGAAAGATCTTGGTCGCGACACCTCCCAATTAGCTAGACGGGCCATGATAAGTTTTGTGTAAATCAGAGACCATCTTGAATTGTTATGAATTTAAAAAGTTCTCTTTGATTTTGTAGCACGTCCGGCATAGTACCACATCAAGTAATTTTGAAGTATGGTAGCACCTTATAAGTAGTTGCAGCTACTACTAGTTAAGTAGGGCCAAAGAAGTTTGTGAAGTTATTGAGTGCTCAAGTTTGGCACAAGCCCAACATGTTGAACGGGCCAACAATCCCCAATAACAGATCGAGTGGACCGGTCTTGGGTCCGGGACGTTACAGATTTATGCTTATTAGATCATAATCATGTCATTAAGGCTAACTAAGCGTGATTAGAACAAATTAACCGTGATTTTTGCAATAAGTAAGTGTCATTAGCAAAAGTAAGACACTTAGAGGACAAATCATGGGACACCCGTCGTTATATATACAGGACATGGGTTAACACACAAGAGTAACATGTCTAATCATTCTGGAATAACATGTGTCCTAGCAAGGCATGTGCCCTCAAGCATGAGAGCTATGTGTCACAATACTTGGATTGCAAGTATTTGCAGGAACGAGAGGTGACATGTGTCTTAGAGCCTCCCTTGAGTGGTAACACGTCACTGATGTAAGGGGGTTGGAGGCCTATATATACACAGAACCTACAAAATCCAACCTATTCAACCCCACACCACACACTCCCCACCTCAAAGCCAAAACATAGAGGGTTGGAAGAGCACAGTAGAAGTTGCAGCGGAGCTTTGTCAGTTATTGGGAGCACGATAGAAGTCGTAACGATGTTCTGTCAGCACACCTGAACCTCCTCATTCCTAGGACACATGTTATCGGAACCACTAAGTCTAAGCTTATAAATGGGCTTAGACTAATCCCTCTATATTATTATGTACAGATCAGCCGAATCATGATCAAAAGGAGGAAGGACCATATATACTCTGACTAGAGGTGGTCTTGTTTTTTTTGGGTTTTTTTCTTGTATTGTCTCATGTGTAAGAAAACTTGGTAAGACAATTCTTTGTAAACTTCAAATACAATAATGATGTATTTGACAAGATTAACCACTTGGATATTTTGAGGAGACAAGTAAACTTTAAATACAAGTAATTTGGAACTGTGGTAGTAACTTATTAGTATTAGAAGCTACTACTGTTAAGCGGGCTTATTATGAATTTAGGGCTGTGATTGAGGGCTCAAGTTTGGCCCAAGTCCAACATGTTGAATGAGCGAATAATCCCCCAAAACAGACCGGGTGGATCGGTCTAAGGCCTGGGACATTACAGATTTGTGCACATTAGACCATAATCATGTCATTAAGACTAATTAAGCATGATTGAAACAAATTAACTGTGGTTAGAAATAATTAAGATCATGAGCAAAAGACACATGGGAGGGTAAATCACGGGACAAGTGTCATCATACATCCAGGATAGGGGTCAACACACAAGAGTAGCATGTGTCATCATTCAAGAATAACATGTGTCCTAGTTAGGCTTGTGTCCTCAAGCATGAGAGCTATGTGTCACGGCACTTGGATCTGACGTATTTGTAGGAAAGACAGGTGACATGTGTCTTAGAGTCTACCTTAGCGGTAACTGATGAATCTCGTATTCACCACTCTAAATCTCATTTATTAAGCTCAAATCCCTTAAAATCAACAGCATTTTAGCATCTATTCTGCATAATTAGCATTCATGCATGATTTCATAAGAATTGCATTTTAGCACAAAAATCTGTACAAAATAAGAAGCCAAAAATCCAAGACAAAATGACCTGTAAATAGCCTAACTTCCCTAATTTTTAACCCATTCATGCTAACTCCGAATGACTCAAAACCACATCCACTGTGTACATATCACTAACAAGAATAAAGGAAAAATACAAAAAAATAACTAACCCAAATAAGTGGACCAAAAACCCAAACCCTAATTTCAGGATTTTTCGGACTAAAAGACCCATATCTTCCTCATTCAGTGTCCGATTTAATCCTACTCACTTTTGAACTAATGTGCATTCAATTACCTTCAAAACAAGACCAAGTTCAAGTGAATCGGAGCTCGTATGTGAAAGTTGGGTTTTGGGCCTCTTTTGTATGTTGTATATTTTAGCGATTTTTAACCTATTTTATATACTTAATTTATAAATTAATAAAAATCCAAAAAATGAGATTAAGGTGTCTTTATTTATCTTTTATTTTATAGTAATTTTCCGGATTTTTATTTGATCTCAAAAAAGATAAAAAAATCATAAAACCCAAAAATCAAGGTATTCTATGTACATAGGATACCCCAAAAAATTCACTTTTTACATTTGACCGAATTTGGTTTTGTTGTCTTCATGAAAGTTGTAGATCTCATCGAGACGAGCAATTTTCGTGAAGATCCGAGGTCATTTACTATTTTTTATCGATTTTACAAAATATTTACCTTCGGAATTTTGTGGTGCTGACACGTGGCAGCACCTGGTGCCGCCACGTGTCAGCCATTTTTGGCTTTATTTAAACTCGTTTTTATTTAAAAAAATAAAAAATAAAAAAATTATTAAAAAAATAAAAAAAACCCACGCACGTGCGAGGCACGTGCCACCCAGGCACGCGCCAAGCACGTGCGCGACCTCGCCCCCTCTTTGCCGCCACGTGGCGCGACGGGCGCCGTCCGATCTCGGCCGATCGGACGGCACCTGTGCGTCTTCCACCTCTCGCCTCCTTCCCAATCGGGACCTCCGCCGCGAATCTCTTCACCCCCAAATTTCGCCGCACCGCCCGTGCGTATCTCGCCGCCGCCCCTCCATATCTTGTCAATCCTTGCAATCTCGTATCCCCGATTAGCCTCCACATCCTTCCATCTCCCGACAAGCCTCCAGGTCCTATAAATAACCACGCCACCACCCCTCGTCTCTTATCCGCCGACAGCCTCAGGCGAAGCCCGGTGGTGACAGCACGAAGCTTCGCCGTCGACGAGATCCGAGGCCACTTCCCCCGGCCCTCGTTGCAGCCACGGAGGCTTCTCCTCCGCGTGCGCTTCTGCTCCGACCAACCGTTGAGCCAACAACATCGCCATCATCTTTTTCGATTAATAAAATAAGGTAAAGAGAAGGGTCCAAAACTAAGGGGGAACACAGGGATACAAGTGCAAATATAATAAAATAAAAAATGCAACTGGGGGGTTGTGTAATTACCAATAACGCGGGGAGATTTTCTGAAATTTCCAAGAGGGGCACGTGCAAGGCACGTGCCCTCTGGATAGCTTTGGTGTGAATATGAAGACCTTCAGGGGTTATTTGTAAATATGCCAGAGGATCACGTGCAGAGCACGTGATCTCTGGAAGTGAACTCTATTGCAATTGATGAAGAACTCCGTGGTGGTTTTGTAAGAAGACCCCTCCGCTCACGTGCACGGCACGTGAGGAGGGTCTCGGGCTCGCCGCCCGGGGCCTCGTCGGTGTCCTTACGGCGGAGGAGGAGTCCTCTGGCGCGTGATGGTGTGTTGGCAGAGGGGAGGCCGACTCAAGGCGAAGTGGGAGTCGGAGGAGCATCGGTGGCGAGAGCGGCGGTCGCTAGCTGTTGTCGTTGGCTATGGTCGGTGGAAGATGGAGGTTGAAGACGCAGCTGGAGATGAAGGTGGTGGCGTGGCTCGGTGGAGATGAGGCGATGGCGGAGGGAGTATTTGTTGATGATGGCGATGTCGTTGGAGCGAGGCCGGGGAGGGGGCTGCTCCTGGTTGCTTACGGCGGAGTCGGAGCGAGGTTGATAGCCTGGAGAAGATGACGTGATGCGGTGGAGAGCGGTGGAGTTGTGGAGTTGTTGGCGGAGTCGGTGGCGTTGGTAACTAGTGGTGGCTTGCGATGTCGGTGAAGACGAGGCGATGACGGAGAAGTAGTTGTCGATGATGGCGATGTTGTTGGCTCAACGGTTGGTCGGAGCAGAAGCGCACGCGGAGGAGAAGCTCCATGGCTGCAACGAGGGCCGAGGGAAGTGGCCTCGGATCTCGTCGACGGCGAAGCTTCGGGCTGTCACCACCGGGCTTCGCCTGAGGCTGACGGCGGATGGAAGATGTGGAGGCTAATCGGGGATACGAGATTGCAGGATTGACAAGATATGGAGGGCGGCGGCGAGATACGCGCGGGCGGCGCGGCGAGATTTGGGGGTGAAGAGATTCGCGGCGGATGTCCCGATTGGGAAGGAGGCGAGAGGTGGAAGACGCACAGGTGCCGTCCGATCGGCCGAGATCGGACGGCGCCCGTCGCGCCACGTGGCGGCAAAGAGGGGGCAAGGTCGCGCACGTGCTTGGCGCGTGCCTGGGTGGCACGTGCCTCGCACGTGCGTAGTTTTTTTTTTATTTTTTTAATAATTTTTTTTATTTTTTAATAAAAACGAGTTTAAATAAAGCCAAAAAGGGCTGACACGTGGCGGCACCAGGTGCTGCCACGTGTCAGCACCACAAAATTCCGAAGGTAAATATTTGTAAAATCAATAAAAATAGTAAATGACCTCGGATTGAAAAACTTTCTTCACAAAAATTGATCGTCTCGATGAGATCTACAACTTTCATGGAGACATAAAAACCAAATTCGGTCAAATGTAAAAAGTGAATTTTTTGGGGTATCTTATGTACATAGAATACCTTGATTTTTGGGTTTTATGATTTTTTTATCTTTTTTGAGATCAGATAAAAATCCGGAAAAATTACAATAAAATAAAAGATAAATAAAGTCACCTTAATCTCATTTTTTTGGATTTTTATTAATTGATAAAATAAGTATATAAAATAGGTTAAAAACCGCTAAAATATACAACATACAAAAGAGGCCCAAAACCCAACTTTCACATACGAGCTCCGATTCACTTGAACTTGGTCTTGTTTTGAAGGTAATTGAATGCACATTAGTTCAAAAGTGAGTAGGATTAAATCGGACACTGGATGAGGAAGATATGGGTCTTTTAGTCCGAAAAAATCCTGAAATTAGGGTTTGGGTTTTTGGTCCACTTATTTGGGTTAGTTATTTTTTTGCTATTTTTCCTTTATTCTTGTTAGTGATATGTACACAGTGGATGTGGTTTTGAGTCATTCGGAGTTAGCACGAATGGGTAAAAATTAGGGAAGTTAGGCTATTTACAGGTCATTTTGTCTTGATTTTTGGCTTCTTATTTTGTGTACAGATTTTTGTGCTACAAATGCAATTCTTATGAAATCATGCATGAATGCTAATTATGCAGAATAGATGCTAAAATGCTGTTGATTTTAAGGGATTTGAGCTTAATAAATGAGATTTAGAGTGATGAATACGAGATTCATCAGTAACACATGTCACAAATGTAAGGGAGTTGGAGGCCTATATATACCCTAGAACCTCCTATTCCTACCCATTCGACCCCACACCCACGCACTCACCAGCTCAGAGCCAAAGTAATGTAGAAGGTTGGAGAAGCACGGTAGAAGTCGCGACGAAACTCTATCGGTTACCGGAGCACGATAAAATTCATAACGACGTTCTGTCAGCACACCGGAACTTCCTCATTCCTACCAATTTGATCCAACAGTAGACATCACCACCTCTAAGCCAAAGAGATGTAGAGAGTGTCGGAGGAGCATGGTAGAAGTTGCGGTGAAGCTCTGTTAATTACCGGGAGCACGACAGAATTCAATCTGAGACGGATATTGGAGGTATTCACTAATGGAGGCCCCGACTTGAGTTATATAGCGATCAGATAGGTAGAACTGCAAGTATCATATAGTAGATATACAATCAGGTTTTAGAAAGTATTTCAAACGTCGTTTCTAGTGTTTTATCTTAATAGTACGTTTTCAAGTATATAATTCTTTGGAACACAAAACATAAGTTTCACTGCTCATATTTGCGCTTTCTATAAAGAAAAATATTTTGGACAGTTACTATGCAATTGTATTTGGTTTTCAAGCTCTTGATAGTTTCCAGTTGCAAGAATATTAGAATTTGTTTCAATTCATGAATTAGCTATTATGAGAATGAGTTAGTTAATACGTATTATTAGTGGAAAGGAAATCATTAGAATAGCAAAAGGAAGAATCGCAATAGCTATTTTATACAAGTCGTTAACTTATCATAAGATATGGTCATTCCTTTAGAGATATGACCACGAAACAGAAAAGTGGTCAACACCATTAGATATGGTAACAAGAGGACTTTGGGTCCGCATTATGTATACATATTATCTTTAGGTCGTATGCAGTGTGTCTTTGATCTTTGGGACCGTCTGCTCATATGACTCAGCTTTGTTTCAGCGTTCATGTGCCCGACAAATTAACCATAGTGGTGATTGATCCAAAAGAAGCTGAAATAGCGATAATTATGTTTCAATTTACTTCTTTTTTGAAGGATTTTTGTGTTTTGATTGCAAACTAGCATGTTTGAATATCGATATTATCATAAATTCTCTTTCAAGCAATTTGAAAGCATTCTGCTCAAGAATTGGTACAATATTCGTATTTATCTTATAAGTTATTTAAGCATTCATCTATGCAAGTTATTTCAACATTTGGCTAATATAATTGAAGTGTTGGAGATCCATTCACTGGTTCTAAGCCCATGAATGGGTTTCGACTAATCTGTGTATATTTAAATGTACAAATTAGCCGAATCACGACCAACAGAATGAAGGACCGTATGTACACTAACTGGAGGTGGTCTTGTTTTTTATTTTTTTCTTTTATTGTCTGCTATGTAATAAAACTTGTGTAAGATACTTCTTTAAAAGTAAACTTCAAATAGAATGATGATGTATTTGATGAGATTAGACACTTGGGTATTTTGCAGAGACAAGTAAAGAAAGATCTTTGTCACGGCACATCCCGATTAGCGGGATGGGCCGTGACATGTTTCGTCTAAATCAGAGACCATCTCGAATTGTTATGAATTTAAAAATTTCTCTTTGATTTTATAGCACGTCTAACAAAGTACAACATCAAGTAATTTGGGAGTGTCGTAGTAGCTTATAAGTAGTAGAAGCTACTACTTATTAAGCCGAGCTTAAGAATTTTGGGCAGTAATTCGGGGCTCAAGTTTGGCCCAAGCCCAACATGTTGAACGGGGCAATAATCCTCAATAACATACCTGGTGGACCGGTCTAGGGCCCGGGACGTTACAGATTTGTGCTCATTAGACCATAACCAAGTCATTAAGATTAATTAAGCGTGATCAGAACAAATTAATCGTGATTAGCAATAATTAAGTACCATTAGCAGAAGTAAGACACATGGAGGGCAAATCGTGGGACTGGTGTCATTATACATAAAGGACATGGGTCAAAACACACAGAGTAACATGTGTCATCATTCAAGAATTACATGTGTCCTAGTAAGGCATATGCCCTCAAGCATGAGAGCTATGTGTCACTGTACTTGGATGGTAAGTATTTGCTAGAAAGAGAGGTAACATGTGCCTTAGAGCTTCCCGTGAGTGGTGACACATGTCACAGATTTAGGGGGGTTGGAGGCCAATATATACCCCAGAACCTCCTCATTCCTACCCATTCGAACCCACACCCACACACTCACACCTCAGAGCCAAAGTGATGTAGAGGGTTTGAGGAGTACGGTAGAAGTCACGACGGAGCTCTGTCAGTTATCGGGAGCACGATAGAAGTCCTAATGATATTCTGTCAGCACATCAGAACCATCTCATTCCTACCTACCTCGACCCCATACCACACACCACCTCAGAGCCAAAGAGATGCAGAGGGTGTTGGAGGAGCACGGTAGAAGTCTAACAAAGCTTTGTCGGTTATCGGGAGTGCGCTAGAAGTCGTGACGAAGTTTTTTCAACATGATA
Organism: Ottelia alismoides; assembly: GCA_037367405.1. Lineage (NCBI taxonomy): Eukaryota > Viridiplantae > Streptophyta > Magnoliopsida > Alismatales > Hydrocharitaceae > Ottelia > Ottelia alismoides. Next base: position 449,470 of record JAZKJV010007403.1, on the reverse strand, counting down.
GAAATCAATCTGAGACGGATATAGGAGGTATTCACTAAAAAAGGCAAACCCGACTCGAGTTATATAGCAATAAGGTGAGGGATACTCAAGTGCTACTTAAAACAATAATCCTTATTCTTTATGCTTGGTTTTGACAAGTATTACAAAGCAAGTATGCAATCAAGTTTTCTAAAGCTTTTACGTATGAATTTCATGTACCATGTAATATATATGCAATCAGGTTTTAGAAAGTATTTCGAACTTCCTTTCTAGTATTTTATCTTAATAGCACGTTTTCAAGCATATAATTCTTTCAGAACACAAAACATAAGTTTCGCGGCTCATATTTGTGCTTTATATAAAGAAAAATGTTTTTGATAGTTACTATGTAGTAAGTATCGGTTTTCAAGCTCTTGATAGTTTCCAGTTGCAAGAATATGAGAATTATTTTCAATTCATGAATTAGTTGTTATGAAGCTAACACATATTATTATTGGAAAGAAAAGCGTCAGAATCGCAAAAACCATGAAATTGTCTTTAGATATGGCATACCATTAGATATGATAATAAGAGAACTTTGGGTCCGCATTATGTATATAAATTTTCTTTGGGCTATATGCAGGGTGACTTTGATCTTTGGGAACGTCTGGTAGTATGACTCAGCTTTGTTTCACGTTCATGAGCCCGATAAATTAGCCACAGTGGTGATTGTTGCAAAAAAGCTGAATAGCGATAATTATGTTCAGTTGACTTCTTTTTAGAAAGTTGAGGTCATTTCAATGTTTTATTGCAAACGAGGATGTTTGAATATCGACGTTATGATAAAGACTCTTTCAAGATATTTTAAAGCTTCCGGCTCAAGATTTTGGTATGATATTCGTATTTATCTTACAAGCTATTTAAGCATTCATATATGCAAGTTATTTCAATATTTGGCTAATATATGTGAAGAGCTGAGAACCATTCACTGGATCTAAGCTCAAAAATGTTTTAGACTAATCTCTATATTATTATCTACATATCAACCGAATCACGACCAAAAGGAGGAAGGATCGTATATACACTTACAGGAGGTGGGCTCATTTGTTTGGTTTTTTTTCTTTTATTGTCTTCTGTGTTTCTGAGGAGATGTAATAAAACTTGTATAAGACACTTCTTTGTAAAGTAAACTTCAAATACTAGATGACGTATTTGTGATGAGATTAGACACTTGGGTACTTTGAGGAGACAAGTAAAGATAGATCTTGTCACGGACACATCCCAATTAGCGGGAGGGGACGTGACATATTTCGTGCAAATCAGAGACCATCTCGAATTGTTATGAATTTAAAAAGTTCTCTTTGATTTTTTAGCACGTCGTACAAAGTACCACATCAAGTAATTTGGAAGTGTGGTAGTAACTTATAAGTAGTAGAAACTACTAGTACATTTAAGAAGGGCCTAAGTATTTTGGGTTGTGATTGATGGCTTAAGTTTGGCCCAAGCCCAACATGTTAAACGGGCCAATAATCCTTAATAACAGACCGGTGGATTGGTCTAGGGCCCAAGACGTTACAGGTTTGTGCACAATAGACCATAATCATGTCATTAAGACTAATTAAGCATGATCAAAACAAATTAACTGTGATTACCAATAATTAAGTATCATTAGCAAAAGTAAGACACATGGAGGGCAAATCATGGGACATGTGTCATTATACATAAAGGACATGGGTCAACATACAAGAGCAACACATTCAAGGAATAACTTGTGTCCTAATAAGGCATGTGCCATCAAGCTTGAGTGTCACGACCCGTCTCGCTACCAAGAACGTGCCGACAATAGATATTTTCTTCTCCTTTCTCCTCAAAGTACACATGTGACTAATCTCATCAAATACATCATAACTGTATTTAGAATTCACTATACAAAGAAGTGTCTTACACAAGTTCTATTACATCTCCTTACAAAACAACAAACAATACAAAAACAAAAACAACCTCATGCTAGTGTATAATCCGTCCTTCTTCCTTTTGCTCGTGATTCGATTGATCTGTACATAATAATAACATAGAGAGATGATTCGAAACCCATTATGAGCTTAAGACCCAGTGAATGGATCTCAAGTTTTTTACATATATTGCCAAAAGTTGAAATAATGAGTATCAGGCCAAAATTTATGCTGAGTACTTTGAAATAGCTTGAAAGAGACTTTATGACAGTTATCATATAAAAACGTGCTAGTTTTGCAATTAAACACTGAATTCACTTCAAAATAAGTAAATTGAAACATGATTATCACTATTAAGTTGTTTGCATAAGTCTCCACTTTGGCTGAGTTATCGACTCATGAACGTTGAAACAAAGCTGAGTCATACGCGCAGACGGTCTCAAGATCAAAAATACCCTGCATACGACCCAAAGCCTATAGGTATGCAGAATGCGAACCCAATGTCATCTTGATAACATATCTAATGGTTTGCCAATCTAATGGTTTTTTCTGGGTCATATCTAATGACATCACCATATCTAATGGGTAGTTCACGAATTGTATAAAATAACTATCGTGGTGCTTACTTTCTGATTCTGATTCTTTTCTTGCCACTAGTAATCCGTATTTCCTAATTCATTCTCATAACAACTATTTCAGGAACATAAAACAATCTGGCATAGCATGCATATTCTTACAATCTAATGGGTAGTTCACGAATTGTATAAAATAACTACCGTGGTGCTTACTTTCTGATTCTGATTCTTTTCTTGCCACTAGTAATCCGTATTTCCTAATTCATTCTCATAACAACTATTTCCAGGAACATAAAACAATCTGGCATAGCATGCATATTCTTACAACTGGAAACTATTTACAAATGCATATGCATAATTACTGTCCAAAACCTATTTCTTTATGTAAATCTCCAATCAGAGTAGTAAAACTTTTGTTTTGTTCTGAAAAGAAATATATGCTTGACGAAGTGATATCAAGATAAAACACTTGTAATGATGTTTGGAATACTTTCTAAAGATTTGATTTCATATCTACTATATGGTACTTGCAATTCATATGTAAAAGCCTTAAAAAAACGATTTCATACTTGCTATGTTAATTACATGTAAAAATCATGCATAAAGGCTAAAGATTATTGCTTAAAGAAGCACTTGAGTATCCCTCACCAGATTCTTCTATCTAACTCGAGTCAGGGTCGGCTCCTCTAGTTAGTACCTCTCCCACCTATATTTGTTTCCGACAGCTGCAACACTTCGCTACAATTTCTATCGCGTTCTGAAAGCCGACAACGCTTCGCCGCAGCGTCTACCATGCTCCTCCTGCACCCTCTACGTCTATCATGCTCTAATGTGGTGGGAGTGGTATGGGGGACAAAATGAGTAGGATGAGGAGCTCATGGGTATATATAGGCCTCCAAACCCTTTGCATGTGCGACAAGTGTCAACATCTAAGGGAGGTTTAAGACACATATTACCTCCCTATCATGCATGGATACACATGGCAACACTTGCCATCCATGCACCATGACAAATGGCTCATATGCATGAGAGAACATGTTGTTCAAGCATGAGGGCACTTGGTGTACCTGTCTAACATGTAGTAGGACACGTTATTATTGAATGATGACAAATGTCCTGTATGTATAACGCAGTACGTTTCCCATGATTTGCCCTCCGTGTGTCCTACATTTGCTAATGATACTTAATTATTTCTAACTACGGTAATTTGTGTTAATCACACTTGATTAGTCTTAATGACATGATTATGGTCTAATGAGCATAAATGTATAACATTGTCACGACCTGTCCTGCTAACAAGAACGTACCGCGGACAGAGATCTTTCTTCTTCATTTTCCTCAAGGTACACATGTGGCAATCTCATCAAACAACATCATCGTTGTATAAAGTTCACATTACAAAGAAGTGTCTTACACAAGTTCTATTACAACTCCTAACAAAACAACAGACAATACAAAAAAACGAAAACCACCTCCTTCTAGTGAATAAGCAATCCCTTCTCCTTCTGATCGTGATTCTGCTGATCTATACATAATTATAATATAGAGGGATGAGTCTAAACCCATTTATGAGCATAGACCCAGTGAAATGATCTCAAGATTTTTACATAGCTAAAACTTGAAATATGAGCATCATACCAAAATTTATGCTGAATACTATGAAATAGCTTGAAAGAGACTTTATGACAGTAATCATATAACAACATGCTAGTTTTGCAATTGAACATTGAAATCACTTCAAAAGAATATAAACTGAAACATAACTATCACTATCAAGCTGTTTGCATTAATCACCACTGTGGCTAAGTTATCGACTCATGAACATTGAAAAAAAAGCTATGTCATACGCGTAGACGGTCCCAAAGACCAAAAACACCATGCATACGGCCCAAAGCCTATATGTATACAGAATGCGAACCCAAAGTCCTCTCGATACCATATATAATGGTTTGCCATATCAAACGTGTTGGACATGCGAGCCCACGACGAGCCATTATGCAATAAATGTTATTGCAAATATCATTCCATGATCTGAAATGAAGAGTAAATAATTTACATAATAGGTCCCTTAGTACAATTAGGGTTATGTACCATGGCCATCTTGATGATCATACAACTGTTGATTCAACTGTTGAATCATAGAGGCTGGTGCTTGGATGAATATCTAAAGAGTTAGATTGAGGACTCATCAAGCACCGTCAAATGATTGTTAAGAGATGATCTCAATCCTGAGTAGGAGATGGCAATCCTTATCTCTAAAGGTTGATATCTGACCGACCTCTTGATGCAGGTCCTCTGCATAGGAATAGAGATTCAGAGGTGTCAGATTAGTTAGGTCAAAGAGTTGACTTAACGAGATCGAGATAACCAAAGTCCTATATCATATGCTGTCATGATATAGGCACACATCCTCTGACCGGAGACAGATGTGTTACTATATGTCTGAGTATGTACATTTGGCAGACCAATAGGTTGATGACCTAACCAAGGTCTATACAGCGACACACTGGTGTGCATACCAGGGCAAATGAGTAATACTATCTCTCAAAGGGATCATATAGGTTCATTACTGAACCGAAAGACATGAGCTCACTCAAGAGATATTGGGAAGAATAAAATTTTGTGCACGGTCGTCTCGCTTTGGAAGCTTTAGTGAATTTGTAGGTTTGATATATACTTTTGGAAAGTATATGATCAAGACCTAGGTATGATATATGCTTTTGGAAAGTATATGATCGATACCAACTCCCAATGATCGAATGAGAAACTTACTGATAAAACCATGAAGTAGACAGTATAAAGTTGATCCAATACTTCGGGTTTAATCTGTGTCTTCCAGTATGCAGGATGTATAGGTATTGGGAACACCTGAGGGTGATGTGATCATAAACGATTGTATAACCATGACGCATCCATTCCTAGGGAGTGATGAAACGGGTCTGGATTTTAGCGACTCCTCTCAGTAGAAAAGTAATCTAATCTTAGTCCAAATGTTGGACATTGATCTGAATGTGATTTAGATGCAATGAGAAGATTAGATTTACGATCTTGATTTAATCAAGCATCTATGGGAGGCCCGCGATCTGGATTTGAGATATGATCTCAATATCCAAGTCACTATACATGGAACAATACAATCGCCTTGTCCTTATCTCCAAGTATCTGCGGAGAAAGCCCATTATCCTTGAAGGAGTTCATGGATAATTCTATTGTTGATATATGTATCCAAGCATTGAGAAAATGGATTATTAAATTAGATTTAATTATCATGAGTAATATGGATTTGATTCATATTATAAAGAGAGCTATCTTAGATAATTAAATGTGATTTGATTATCAAAGATGTGAATAATATGAATGTGATTCAAATTATTTGAGAATAAGAGAATAGAGATCCAAGATGATTAAATGTGATTTAATTATCATGTATATGAATAATGTGGATAGAAATATCCATATTAATCATATATAATATAAATGGGATTTATAATATATAAGAGAGAGCTATTTGTAATTTACATTTGCTACTTAAATGTTAATGTGAATTGGATTCATATTGGACATTAAATTGAAAATGTAATTTACATTTTATTTTGGGTTGTGAATATGATTCACTAATTTCCAATGGCATGATTGCAATGTTCACAAAACAATTATGGATTATTTGTGTGAATAATTTACAATAAATAGTTGTTGTAAATAATGAAGATTTTCATAAGATATAAGATCTCATGAATAAGGAAGAGGAGTTCCTCCTTCCTATTAAGGAGGATGGACAGTCTCCTTGAATTGGATTCAAGGAGTGCCGCCACCCCCTATATGGAAGGGAAGCATGCCTCCTTCCTAAATCTCCCATATTGATTTGTTTTAAAATAATTTATATATTGATGATTTATTCAATATATATTTAATTTAATTAAATTAATTGTTGTTGTGTTTTTAGCAACAAATCATGACCATTGAAAGAAACACAATCAATGAGAGCCATTGGATTTGTGTTGTCCCATGGATTGAAATCCATGGATCCCAAAATGTTATAAAAGGAGAGGCACCCCTTTGCTCTTCTTTACACAATAGTTGAGACAACAAATCTCTCTCTCTTTCTCTCTCTCTCCCTCTCATGGCTGTCCACCATGGATGCCCTAGAGAGGTTCTCCATCGCCGCAGCGTCGTCGTTATGCTGCCCGATTGTTTGCTCGTGGATCTCCGTCTCCTTCGGTGCGCCTCGCTCGTGAAGAAGAAGTCGGATCTCGTGTGTCGAGATCAGGAGATCCGCAGCTTGGATCATCAACATGGATTGCGAGAAGCACGTGGTTCATCCCCGCGCTCGCAAGCGTCTCCTCCGTCGGACCGGACTTGAGACAGGAGGTCTCTTCATTTAGAGGCTCGATCGCAACCACGCTTCAAGAGGTAACTCTAATACTTGTTTGTGGTTTAGACGAAACGATCCGAGAAGTGTTCTTGGATCATGTGGTTTCGTCACATGAAAAAAATTTTAATTTCCGCTGCATAGAACAACTAGTATGACTATTCGTTCTTCGTCGTATCCGATACGACGATCACGCTTAAGTGATGCGCTTGAGGATCTAACCATATCCTTCAAGTGGTATCAGAGCCTTAGGTCGGTGGTTTTGGATACGATCCATTTAACCGAAGACGACTTGGGTTCATTAGGGCTTGCGAAAGTTTTCTTGTATTTCATTTTCGCATCTCTTTTTTGATATTATTTTCGGCACTGTTTAAATTGTTTAAACACTAAAATAATAACTAGATTTTGTTCCCCAATAAATAAGGAAATCATAGGATCTGAGTTTGCGTGATTTGGATTCCGTATGCTCAAGTTATATTCATTTTAGTGAACATGTATCCACTGTTTCTGGGACTGCGGATCATGACGTAATTAAGATGTTAATTGCGGATTTGAAACGCCTTGAAATGCATGCATATAACTTAGGTTCTTTTGTAAATCAAGATAGCAAACTTTAGAAACTTACTTTGCTTAATTTGGATTTAAATTGATTGAGATATGGTATTTTTAGTAAGTGAGGGTCATTGCTGAAAATACTTTCCTAATCAAGAACCTAGTGATTGTCATTTAATCAATTAGTGAATTAAATTGTTTAATTTCCTGGAATAATTGTGCATAAATATTTGTGAAATATTTGATGATAATTAATTCATTAAATGACATTGCCTTAACCAATATTTGATTAGATGTGATCTAGATCACGAATTGGTTACATGATCTACATGATCTGCATTCCAACAAACTTGTTGCTTGAATAGGAATTGAGATTGTTAGCAAATCTCATTAAAATATTAATCAAAATTGTTTTGATTATTATCATATGGTATAATTTCAATTGAACAACCGATGATCATCTGAAGTACAAAGTAATCTATTTTGCATTATCCTTTCCCGAGGTGGATATGGTGTCTAGTCGGAGAGGGTTGCGGGTTGCAAATGAATTCTGGAATGGACCTATCATAAAGAGTTATGATGGAGATATTTCATATAGTAATCTCTAGTGGACTCCACTAAATGAAATTTAATGAATGGTTCATTAACATTTCTAAATACTGAAATTGAACCTTAAGATCAATAGAAGGATGGAGATCATTTGACAATAATCTAGCGTAAAGCCTTGGACATTTGTTTATTGATTCGATCAATAGACTAGTAAGAGATGAAACTTTAGAATGACTAAAATTTCAAAACTTACATATGAATATTGTATTCAAAGAAAAATGTCCCATACACCCTTCTTTGGAATGGTGTAAGATGTCAAGGTATTCAGGATCTCATACATATTGATGTATGTGGATCATCTATATCATAGTAAACATTATGGATATGTGATATCTACTGATCATTATGTATGATATGAGATTTCTTCTCTTCACTTAGAAACCTTTGAAATGTTCAAATATTTCATCTTTTTGGTTTACAACCAAAGTTTGAAGGAAGATAAAATGAATTTGATCTAATCTAGGTAGCCTGTACCTGATAGATAAATTCAAAGAATACCTTATGGAGATATGAATGTCATTTCTATCTCAATCCTCCTAATAAACCTAAACTCAAGAGAGTTATAGGGAGATACAATTGGATCATGTGTGACATGATCTTATCAATGATGAATTTTAGCATAATTATCCCTTAGTTTCCATGTATATATGTGTAGTAGAGACTACAATGTATATCCTTAATAAGGCTCCATGCATGCCGGAATCTAGCACTTGAGAGTGCCGCTTCATTAGGAAAATAAAGGATGGTATTGGATACCTACTTTATGACCTTGATATTCTTAAAGTATCTCATCTCTGAGAATGTGATTCTTAGAGGTTGAGACTCTTGAGAATTAAGATGAAAATAAAGTGTAGGAACTCATTTAATCTTGAGAAGATAATGAGGTTCCTGAAACTAGAAACTATAAGGAAAATTAAAGATGAAACGCTAATACCTCTTCAAATGAGTTTGAAGATGGATTCCATGTGTCAGAGAAATCTGACAATGATCGAACTTCATGTGATGAAGCTTCTGAAGGTCATAGCGTGGATAGATGGATGTTAGCAATAAAAGTCTAATGTAGACTTCATATACATGTGTTGTATATGGATCCTCGAGGATCCACCTATATGGGTAAGACCTGTAAAGGTGTAAATGGATCTTCAAGTGAAAGGGAACCTGATGAGAAGGTAGAGACCTTCCAAGCATAGTTCGTAGCCATAAGCTACACATGGAAGAGAAGACATTGCTTGCAATGAGACTTGCTCTTCGGTAACCAAGCTTAAAATCATCAGAATATTGCTGACCTTATCTACACGACTTGACTATTTCATCCTCAAGATGTAAGTTAAGATTGCATTCCTCTATGAATACCTCTTTGAGAATATCCACATGAAGTAGCCCCAGGGCTTGATGGTTGAGGAAAGCAAGGTGTACAAGCTAAGGAATCCATATATGGACTCAAATAAGCTTCTTGAAGTTGGACCATAAGATTTGATGAAATTATAAATGTTATGATTTCAGATGGAATCTTGATGAGCCACGCGAAGCTTAGTGGGGGTGCCTTTGTGTTCATCGTGCTAAATGTAGATGATATCCTAATCATTCAAAATGATGTAAGGATAATAATAAGTGTTTTGCAATCTGGTTGTTCCATAACTTGAGATATGATCTCAAAGGATACCTCTGGGATCTTAGTTCTGAAGGTGTTCAGAAGCATAGAGAAGAGGGTATTGGGACTGTCACATTAGTAGTACACCTTAATTCCAAGAAAGGCTTCCATCCCTTAAGATATGGTACTGACCTATCTAAAGGAATAACACCTCAAAGAGTTGAGGAAGTGAATGCTAGAACTACTTACACTTGTGCATTAGTTACGAGAAGCTGAGTGTATGCTAGATGTTTACAAAGGCCAGATATCTGTCATGCAGTGGGAGTAGTAAAGTGTTACTAATCCTACTATGGAGATATAACACTTGATTGCAGTAATAACATTATCTTCAAAGATGACAAGATTTTTGAAACAGTGATCTCAAAGTCTTATCTTCAAAAGCTTAAGACTTTATAGATAGAGATCTAAAAGGTCTTACATGTGGATACCTTAAGAGATAGTGATCTCCAGGAATAAAGGTATTGTAGTAAGGATTATGGAAATATTGGTTAAGATGTAGTGTCAAGGACACTATAACTAACAAGATTGAGTATTAGTTGCATAAGATGCAACATTCGCATTAGATGCGAGCGCTGTTACTGGGGATATGCAAGTGCCGTAAAAGGACATGGCGTAGTCTCGCAGGAATAGAGTGACTGATCAACTTACCTAGCTATTTTCTAAATAGACTATGATTGTCACATGAGTGCGGGTTTAAATGATTAGCCCATTAATGGCTTTTTGGGCTAGTGGGAGATTGTTGGACATGCGAGCCCACAGCGAGCCATTATGCAATAAATGTTATTGCAAATATCATTCCATAATCTGAAATGAAGAGTAAATAATTTGCATAATAGGTCCCTTAGTACAATTAGGGTTATGTACCATGGCCATCTTGATGATCATACAGCTGTTGATTCAACTGTTGAATCATTGATGCTGGTGCTTGGATGAATATCTAAAGAGTTAGGTTGAGGACTCATCAAGCACCGTCAAATAATTGTTAAGAGATGATGTCAATCCCGAGTAGGAGATGGCAATCCTTATCTCTAAAGGCTGATATCTGACCGACCTCTTGATGCAGGTCCTCTGTATAGGAATAGAGATTCGGAGGTGTCAGATTAGTTAGGTCAAATAGTTGACTTAACGAGATCGAGATAACCAAAGTCCTATATCATATGCTATCATGATATAGGCACACATCCTCTGACCGGAGACAGATGTGTCACTATATGTCTGAGTATGTACATTTGGCAGACCAATAGGTTGATGACCTAATCAAGGTCTATACACCGGTGCGTTGGTGTGCATATAAGGGCATATGAGTAATACGATCTCTCAAAGGGATCATATAGGTTCATTACTGAACCGGAAGACATGAGCTCACTCATGAGATATTGGGATGAATCAAATTCCGTGCACGGTCGTCTTGCTTTGGAAGCTTGACTGAATTTGTAGGTTTCATATATACTTTTGGAAAGTATATGATCAAGACTTAGGTATGATATATGCTTTTGGAAAGTATATGATTGATACCAACTCCCAATGATCGAATGAGAAACTTACTGATAAAACCATGAAGTAGACAGTATAAAGTTGATCCAATACTTCGAGTTTAATCTGAGTCTTCCAGTATGCAGGATGTACAGGTATTGGGAATACCTGAGGGTGATGTGATAATAAACGATTGTATAACCATGACGCTTCCATTCCTAGGGAGTGATGAAACAGGTATGGATTTTAGTGACTCCTCTCAGTAGAAAAGTAATATGATCTTAGTCCAAATATTGGACATTGATCTGAATGTGATTCAGGTGCAATGAGAAGATTAGATTTACGGTCTCGATTTAATCAAGCATCTATGGGAGGCCCACGATCTGGATTTGCGATATGATCTCAATATCCAAGTCGCTATACGTGGAACAATACAATCGCCCTATCCTTATCTACAAGTATCTGCGGAGAAAGCGCATTATCCTTGACGGAGTTCATGGATAATTCTATTGTTGATATATGTATCCAAGCATTGAGAAAATGGATAATTAAAAGAGATTTAATTATCATAAGTAATATGAATTTAATTCATATTATAAAGAGAGCTATCTTAGATAATTAAATGTGATTTGATTATCAAAGATAGAATAATATGAATGTGATTCATATTATTTGAGAACAAGAGAATAGAGATCCAAGATGATTAAATGTGATTTAATTATCATGGATATGAATAATGTGGATAGAAATATCCATATTAATCATATATATTATAAATGTGATTTATAATATATAAGAGAGAGCTATTTGTAATTTACATTTGTTAATTAAATGTTAATGTAAATTGGATTCACATTGGACATTAAATTAAAAATGTAATTTACATTTTATTTTGGGTTGTGAATATGATTCAGTAATTTCCAATGGCATTATTGCAATGTTCACAAAATAATTGTGGATTATTTGTGTGAATAATTTACACCAAATAGTTGTCGTAAATAATGGATATTTTCATAAGATATAAGATCTCATGAATAAGGAAGAGGAGTGCCTCCTTCCTATTAAGGAGGATGGACGGCCTCCTTGAATTAGATTCAAGGAGTGCCGCCACCCCCTATAAGGAAGGGAGGCATGCCTCCTTCCTAAATCTCCCATATTCATTTGTTTTAAATTAATTGATCTATTGATGATTTATTCAATATATATTTAATTTAATTAAATTAATTGTTGTTGTGTTTTTAGCAACAAATCATGACCATTGAAAGAAACACAATCAATGAGAGCCATTGGATTTGTGTTGTCCCATGGATTGAGATCCATGGATCCCAAAATGTTATAAAAGGAGAGGCACCCCTTTGCTCTTCTTTACATAATAGTTGAGACAATAAATCTCTCTCTCTCTCTCTTTCTCTCTCTCTCTCTCCCTCTCATGGGCGTCCACCATGGATGCCCTAGAGAGGTTCTCCATCGCCACAGCGTTGTCGTTATGTTGCACGATTGTTTGCTCGTGGATCTCCGTCTCCTTCGGTGCGTCTCGCTCGTGAAGAAGACGTCGGATATCGTGTGTCGAGATCAGGAGATCTGCCGCTCGGATCATCAACATGTATTGCGAGAAGCACGCGGTTCATCCCCGCGCTCGCAAGCGTCTCCTCCGTCAGATCGGACATGAGACAGGAGGTCTCTTCGTTTGGAGACTCGATCGCAACCACGCTTCAAGAGGTAACCCTAATACATGTTTGTGGTTTAGAAGAAACGATCCGAAAAGTGTTCTTGGATCATGTGGTTTTGTCACATGAAAAAAAATTAATTTTCGCTACATAGAACAATAGTACGACTAGTCATTCTTCGTCGTATCCGATACGACGATCACGCTTCCGTGATGTGCTTGAGGATCTAACCATATCCTTCATAATGACAGTTTCAGGGTCATATCTAATGACATCACCTTATCTAATTACCAATTGATGACTTGTATAAAATAGCTACTGCGATGCTTACTTTCTATTCTGATTCTTTTCCTGCCACTAATAATCCGTACTCACTCTTTCTAATTCAATCTCATAACACCTAATTCATGAACATAAAACAATCTGATATAGCATGTGTATTCTTTTAACTGGAAACTATTAAGAACTTGAAAACCGATACATATTGCATTAGTAACTGTTCAAATATGTTTCTTTTTATAGAAAGCTCAAATCTAATTTGTGAAACTTATGTTTCATGTTCCACAAAGAACCATATGCTTGAAAATGTGTAATCATGATAAAACACTTGAAACGACATTTGAAATACTTTCTAATGACCTGATTTCATATCTACTATATGGTACATGCAATTCATAAGTAAAAGCTAAATATTATTACTTTAAAATAGCGCTTGAGAATCCCTCACCTGATCGCTATATAACTCCAGTCGGGATCGTCTTTATTTAGTGAATATCCCCTATGTCTTAGATTGAGTACTACGGCTTGATGGCTGACAGAACTTCGTTACAGCTTCTAATGCGCTCTCGATAACTGACAGAGCTTCGACATGACTCCTATCATACTCCTTCAACGACCTCAACGACCTTGTGGCTCTAAGGTGATGAGAGGGGTGTGGGATGGAGTGAGTAGAGTTGGGAGGTCATGGGTATGTATAGGCCTCCAACCCCTTTCCATGTGTGACATGTGTCAACATATAAGGAAGGCTCTAAGACACATGTTGCCTCTCTACCATGCATGAAGACACATGGCAACACTTCCCATCCATTCACCATGGCACATGGCTCATGCATGAGAGAACTTGTTGCACAAGTATGAGGCTACACTACGACACATTTAGTTTTAGAATGATGACACATGGTACTCTTGGGTATTGACACTTGTCCTAAATGTATAATGACATGTGTCCCATGATTTGCCCTCCATGTGTCCTACTTGTGCTAATGACACTTAATTATCACTAATGACGGGTAATTAGTACTAATCACGCTTAATTAGTCTTATTCTAATGAATATAAATCTATTACATTGTGGCCCTATAATAGTAGTCGCTTATACTACTTATAAGCTACTACCATACTTCCAGATTACTAGATGTGGTACTATGTTGGATGAGCTACAAAATCCAGAGATCCTTTTAAAGTCATAATTATTCTAGATGGTCTCTGATTTACACAAAACAAGTTTCATTGAACTCGTTGCATCGAGGTGAACTTATTGACTATGTCAAACGTAAAATGTGAATACTATCAATTCAATATTACCTTGAAATAACACTTGATAACATACAAAAACATAGTGTATATATAGTCATATTCTTCACAACAACAACTCAAAACGCGTATTACAATTTCTCCCCTACTTGCAATAAATTTCATCCTCGAAATATAAGTACCTTTGCTATCTTGAAAATATGTGGGGATATTGAGATCTCATTTCTTCCTCTGATTCCCATGTGGCTTTTTCTATTGCATGACTTCTCTATAAAACTTTAACTAAGGGAATCTTCTTTGTACGAAGCTCTTATACTTTATAATCTAGAATTTCCACAGGAACTTACTCGTATGATAGATCTTCCTTCAATTGAATATCTTGGGGTTGTATCAAATGGGTTGGATCTGGAATATACTTCCGAAGTGTGGAGACATGAAAGACATCATGTTTCCTTGCTAGTTCAGATGGAAGTTGAAGATGATAGGCCACACTTCCAATTCTTTCTATGATCTCCTAAGGGCCAATGTATCCTGGGCTTAGTTTCACTTCGAATCTGATTAGGCCATTCTATGGAGATACTTTCAGGAACACATGGTCTCCTACTTGAAAGTCTAAGTCTCTCATTCCCTTATCTGCATAACTTTTCCGTCTTCTTTGCGCTGCCTTCAAGCATCTCTTGATTTCCTCAACTTTTTCTACTGTGCTTTGTATTAATTCAGGTTGAACCAATTTTTGTTCTCTAACCTCACTCCAACAGATAGGTGTTCTACATGGTCTACCATATAAGTCTTCGTAAGATGCCATCCAAATACTAGCATGATAGCTGTTATTGTATGCAAACTCTATAAGTGAGAGATGTTCATCCCAGCTTTCTTTAAAGCTCTGTGCACCAGCTCTAAGCATGTCTTCTAAAGTCTGGATAGTCCGTTCTGATTAGCCATCTGTTTGAGGATGAAAGGTTGTACTAAATACCGACTTTGTTCCCATAGCTTTATGTAAGCTTGGCCAAAGTTTGGAAGTGAATGGTGGATCTCTATCAGATACAATTGACACAGGAGCCCCATGACGGCTAACTATCTCATTAACAAAGATCTTTCCCAAGCAGTCTTGTAATACACATTTTGAGTAATTGTGAGTTTTGTAGAATATGACTACACTATGTTTTTGAATGTTATCAAGTGTTATGTCAAGGAAATATTGAATTGATAGTATTCACACTATACGTTTGACATAGTCAATTGATTCACCTTGATGCGACGATTTCATTGAAACTTGTTTTAGGTAAATCGGAGACCATCTTGAATAATTATGACTTTAAAAGGATCTCAAGATTTTATAGCACATCCAACATTGTACCACAAATAGAAATATGGAAGTATGGTAGTAGCTTATAAGTAGTAGAATCCACTACTAGTATAGGGTCACAATGTTATAGATTTATACTCATTAGACAATAATCAAATCATTAATACTAATTAAGTGTGATTAGTATTAATTACCTGTCATTAGTGATAATTAAGCGTCATTAGCAAAAGTAGGACCCATGGAGGGCAAATCATGGGACACGTGTCGTTATAAATTCAGGACAAGTGTCAATATCCAAGAGTACCATGTGTCATCATTCTAAGACTAACATGTGTCCTAGTGTAGCCTCGTACTTGTGCAACAAGTTCTCTCATGCATGAGCCATGTGCCATGGTGCTTGTATGGCAAGTGTTGCCATGTGTCTTCATGCATGGTAGAGAGGCAACATGTGTCATAGATCCTCCCTTATATGTTGACACATGTCATGCATGCAAAGGGGTTGGAGGCCTATATATACCCATGACCTCCCCATTCCACTCACTCTATCTCACACCCCTCTCACCACCTTAGAGCCACAAGGCCGTCGAGGTTGCTGGAGGAGCACGATAGGAGTCACGGCGTAGCTCTGTCGGTTACCGAGAGCACATTAGAAGCCCTAAAGAAGTCCTGTCTGCAAAACCATTAGATATGGTATCAAGAGGACTTTGGGTCCGCGTTCTTTATACATATAGGCTTTGGGCCGTATGTAGGGTGTTTTTGATATTTGGGACCGTCTGCGCGTATGACTTAGCTTTGTTTCAACGTTCATGAGTCGATAACTTAGCCACATTGGTGATTAATGCAAACAGCTTGATAGTGATAATTATATTTCAATTTATCTTCTTTTGAAGTGATTTCAGTGTTCAATTGCAGAGCTAACATGTTGTGATATGATTACTGTCATAAAGTCTCTTTCAAGCTATTTCAAAGTATTCAGCGTAAATTTTGGTATGATGCTTATATTTCAACTTTTAGCTATATGTAAAAAACTTGAAATCCTTTCACTGGGTCTAAGCTCATAAATGGGTTTAGACTCATCCTTTTTTATATTATAATTATGTATAGATCAATAGAGTCATGATCAGAAGGAGAAAGGACTGCTTATACACTAGGATGAGATGGTTTTAATTGTTTTTTTGTATTGTCTATATTTTTGTAAGGAGATGTAATAGATCTTGTGTAAGACACTTCTTTGTAATGTGAACTTTAAATTCAACGATGATATGATTGAAGAGATCTCTGTCACGACACGTTCTGGTTATCAGGACGTGTCATGACATCGTGGGCCCTATACTAGTAGTAGCTTCTACTACTCATAAGCTACTAACACACTTCGAAATTATTAGATGTGTTACTATGTTTGACGTGCTACAAAATCAAAGTGTACTTTTTAAAATCATAACAATTCAAGATGGTCTCTGATTTGCACGAAAAAAGTTTCATTGTAATCGTTTCATCCAGGCGAATCTATTGATTGTGTCAAACAATATGTGTGAACATTATCCATCCAAAAATTCTTTGAAATAACATTTCTTATAATTAGAAACATAGTATATATAGAATGTGATATTCTATAAAACTCACAACTACTTAAAACGCCCATTACAATAAGTGGGGATATTGAGATCTCATTTCTTCCTCTTGTTCCCATATGGCTTCTTCTATTGCATGACTCCTCCATAACATTTTGACTAAGTGAATCCTCTTTATATGAAGCTCTTGTACTTTACAAACTAGAATTTCTACCGGAACCTCCATATACGATAGATCTTCCTTCAATTTAATTTCTTGGGGTTGTATTATAAGGGATGGATCTGGAATATACTTTCGAAGTGTGGAGACATGAAGACCACGTGTATCCTTGCTAGTTCTGATGGAAGTCAAAGATCATAAGTGTCACGACCCGTCTCGCTAACGCGAACGTGACGCTACAGAGATCTTTCTTCTCCTTTCTCCTCAAAGTACACGTGTGGCAAATCTCATCAAATACATATTCCTTGTATTTGATGTTCACATTACAAAGAAGTGTCTTACACAAGTTTTATTACATCTCCTTACAAAACAACAGACCATACAAAAAAATGAAAACCACCTCCTGCTAGTGTATAAACTATCCTTCCTCCTTTTGCTTGTGATTCGGTTGATCTGTACATAATAATAATATAAAGGGATGAGTCTAAATCCATTTATGAGCTTAACCCCAGTGAATGGATCTCAAGCTTTTTACATATATTGCCAAATGTTGAAATATGAGTATCATACCAAAAAATTTATACATAATACTTTGGAATAGCTTGAAAGAGACTTTATGACATTAATCATATAAAAACATGCTAGTTTTGCAATGAAACACTGAAATCACTTCAAAAGAAGTAAATTGAAACGTGATTATCACTATCAAGCTATTTGCATTAATCATCATTGTGGCTAATTTATCGACTAATGAATGTTGAAACAAAGCTGAGTTATACGCGCAGACGGTCCCAAAGATCAAAAACACCCTACATACGGCCCAAAGCCAATATGTATATAGAATGCCAACCCAAAGTCCTCTTGATAACATCTCTAATGTTTTGCCATATCTAATGGTTGTTTCAGTGTCATATCTAATGAGATCACCATATCTTACGATTAGTTCACGAATTGTATGAAATAACTAGTGTAGTGCTTACTTTTTGATTCTAATTCTTTTCTTGCCCCAAAAATCCGCTTTTGCTAATTCATAATCATAACAGCATGAAAATCGATACATATTACACAGTAACTATCCAAAGCATATTTCTTTTATATAAAGCTCAAATTGGAGTAGTAAAACTTATTTTTCATGTTAAGAAAAGAATTATATACTTGAAAATGTGCTATCTAGATAAAACACTTGAAATAATGTTGGAAATATTTTCTAAGTACTTGATTGTATATCTAGTATACGGTACTTGCAATTCCTATGTTAAAGCTTTAGAAAACACGATTGCATACATGCTATACAAACTATGCATAAAAACTAAAGACTATTGCTTTAAAATAGCACTTGAAAATCCCTCAGCTGATCGCTATCTAACTCAGTCAGGATCGCCTATATCCGTCTCAGATTGAATTCTACCGCTTGTTGGTTGACAGAACTTCGTTACGGCTTCAATCGTACTCTCGGTAATCGGACAGAGCTTTACCGTGGCTTCTACATCACTCGGGCTCTAAGGTGGTGAGAGTGGTGTGGGATGGAATGAGTAGAATGAGGAGCTCATGGGTATATATAGGCCTCCAACCCTTTTGCATGTGTGACATGTGTCGGCATCTAAGGGAGACTTAAGACACCTGTTACCTCTCTACCAACACATGGCAACACTTGCCATCCATGCCCCATGACAAATGGCGCATATGCATGTGGAAACATGTTGTACATGCATGTGGGCACTTGGTGCACATGCATAACGCCACATGCCTTACATGTACTTGGACACATATTAGTCTTTGAATGATGACACATGATACTCTTGTGTACTAACACATGTCCTGTATGTATAACGACACGTGTCCCATCATATATGCCCTCCGTGTGTCCTACTTTTGCAAATGATACTTAATTATTGTTAATCACGGTAATTTTTGTTAACCATGCTTCATTAGTCTTAATGACATGATTATGGTCTAATGAGCATACATTTATAACATCATGGGCCCTCTACTGGTAGTAGCTTCTAGTACTAATAAGCAACTACCACAGTTCCAAATTACTAGATGTGCAAAAAATGTTTGACATGCTACAAAATCAAAGAGCACTTTTTTAAATTCATAACTATTTAAGATGGTCTCTGATTTAAATGAAACAAGTTTCATTGTAGTTGTTTTATGAAGGTGAATCTATTAACTATGTCAAACTTAATGTGTGCATACTATCAATCAAATATTTCTTTGAAATAACGCTTCTTACATTCAGAAACACAGGATATATATATATATATATATATATATATATGGGAAAAGGGATGCTGAACCCCATGTGCAGGGAGCTCACTGCACCCACGTTCTCCACCGTCGGATTAAAGTAGCCTCCACCGCTGGATGAAGGGGTCCCAAACCCCAGCCCCTCTCCCAATCCTGTACCCTCCCCTCCCTCACACCTACAGGTACGAGAGAAAAACCCAACAGGCGCTCACGGCTCTGTCACCTCCATCCTCCACGGCACGCACGCTACCCCCACCCTCCAGCCTGCCGCGCTCGCCTCTCCCCCACGCTGCCCGCCGTCGCTCTCCCCATCGTGTGCCTCCTCTCTCAACTACCCTCTTGCACACAATGCCTCCCCCATCCACTGCGTGCTCCCGATTACCACTCCTCTCCTCCTCCTAGCTCTCTTCCGCATGCTTGCGTGAAGCTGCTCCACTCGCCAGCGCCAAGGAGACACTACCCCCTTGGACATGTTGGCATCTGTAGAGAGGATAGTGTTATATTGGACTTCGCTGGCCCAAATTTTGTCCGTGTTGATCATTTTAACTTTTGAGCGGCGGCATGATAGCTGCAAATTGATCTAGAAACGTAAAGGCATGTGGTCCTTTTTCTTAACAGATATTGTTAGCCATTTCCTCATTGTTGTATGGTAATACATTTAAAGAACTTTCAGAAAACGTACCAATTACTGCTTTATGTTAATAAAAAGGGAGTCATGGTGCTTGGTGCTACAACAGTGTTCCTACAAAGAGTTTCCCACACCAGACTGCACTTTACTACTCAATTTCACTTGAAAGAATTATTAAATAACACATTCTTTATGTATATATTGCAGTTATCACATCCTGTAATTATATAAAGATCCTTGTAGACTTATGTTAGTAATGCAAAGTTAGAAATTAGTAATGCTACATGTTGTTGGCAAAGGCATGCATGCTGGAATCTGGGGAAATTCAAAGATCAAATAAAGATCTTAAAACTTGAAGATTAAATAAAGATCAGATGATACGAATTACACTTGAATTTTTAAGGAACAGATGATCCTGTAAAAATATGTATGAGGGTTGAATTATAAAATGTCAAATTCAACATTTTAGTTCTTTTAGGCTATACATCTATATAAGTCAATTTACACGTGAGAAATCACTCAACTCTTAAAGTGCATCTTATCTCTGTCATCACTGGAGGCCGGTCATGATAACCATCATCCCCTGATTCCAAATAAGGTTGGGGTGTGCTTGACTTCGGATGAAGCGTCGAAAAAGGGCATGCAGGAGTTCCGACACATAGGTTACAATTTGTTTACTTACACGCCATTCGTTTGTTGCAAACAATCTGAATAGAGTGTTCTATCGCGAGCAGTCAAAATCTGAACAATTTATTTTGAATGGTACAAGTATCATCGAAATCTATCCTGTCCGGATGGTCAAAATTGGAGAAGCTTGAAAGTTGGACCACTTGTTTGGGCTGGATTTGGAATATTGGATAATCTGATTATGTAATTTCAATTTTGCATCATTCATGGGATAAAGAGCTGACCTGATTGGCTTTTTTTCTAAATCTCATCTCACTCTGTCTCCTTTAAAGTTTGCAAAAGTTCAGTACTTAAAGTAGACAAGTACTACACTAAACTTAAATTCTTAGTTACTCTAGTTTTACTCTGTTTTTAAGATCTATTTATCTTAATACGGATAATTACATATTTTTGTTTTTAAAGAAGCCATGTGTGCACAAAAAATATACTTCAAAATAGAAGTCTGAGGCTAACCTCTACAAATCATACCATAAATTTAGATATTAAACATGCATTGCCATCTACTTCCAGAACAAGATAGTGTTAATACAATTCAAGAAATAAAACTATCCATTGTCCTCTGCTGCTCTTCTTTCATTGGTTTGCAGAATGGAATCAAATGCTGTGCACTGGCGAACATATCATCCAACACCTTCATTTACGTGAATATATGCCGGAACTTCACCATCAACTTGCATAACGAGAACAAAATCTGCGATCTCACTGGTCTTGAAACGGCGATTAATGAGATTGAGTGGGGCGGTGGAGAGCACGGAGGAGGAGAGCGCCCGGTTGGGAGTGGTCGTGCGAGAGCAGCAGGCTGGAGGGTGAGGGTAGCGTGCGTGCCGCGTAGGATGGAGGTGACGGAGCCGGGAGCGCCTGTTGGGTTTTTCTCTCATAAATGGAGGTGCGGAGGAGGGGAGGGTACGGGATTGGGAGAGGGGGCTGGGGTTTGGGACTCCTTCATCCAGCGGTGGAGGCTACTTTAATCCGACGGTGGAGAATCTGGGTGCAGTGAGCTCCCTGCACATGGGGCTCAGCATCCCTTTTCCCTATATATATATATATATATATATATATATATATAATGTGACATTGTACAAAACTTACAATTTCTTAAAACATGTATTACAATTTCTCCCCTCTTTGAAAATAAGTGGGGATATTGAGATCTCATTTCTTCCTCTTGTT
This sequence comes from Ottelia alismoides, assembly GCA_037367405.1. Classification (NCBI taxonomy): domain Eukaryota; kingdom Viridiplantae; phylum Streptophyta; class Magnoliopsida; order Alismatales; family Hydrocharitaceae; genus Ottelia; species Ottelia alismoides. The sequence continues at coordinate 427,360 of JAZKJV010007403.1, read as the reverse complement.
CCCATGTACCTTCTTCTATTGCATGACTCCTCCATAAAATTTAGAGTCACGGCCCGTCCCGCTAACCAGAACGTGCTGCAACAAAGATCTTTCTTCTCCTTTCTCCTCAAAGTACTCACCTGGCAAATCTCATCAAATACATCATCCTTGTATTTAAAGTTCACGTTACAAAGAAGGGTCTTACACGAGTTTTATTACATCTCCTTTCTAATTCTGATTCTTTTCTTTCCACAAAAATCCGTATTTGCTAATTCATGCTTATAATGGCCAATTCATGGACATAACATTTATATTCTTACAACTGAAAATTATTAAGAACTTGAGAATCGATACATATTGCATAGTTACTATCCAAAACATATTTCATTTAAATAAAGCACAAATTAGAGTAGTGAAACTTATATTTCATGTTCTGAGAAGAATTATATGATGGAAAATGTGCTATCAAGATAAAACACTTTAAATGAAGTTGGAAATACTTTTTAAATACTTGATTGCATATCTAGTATATGGTACTTGCAATTCCTACGTTAAAGCTTTAGAAAACACGATTGCATACATGCTATCAAAACCATGCATAAAAGCTAAAGATTATTGCTTTAAAATTGCGCTTGAGAATCCTTCAACTGATCGCTATCTAACTCGAGTCAGGATCGACTTCTTTAGTAAATACCTCTTATATCCGTCTCAGATTGAATTCTACCGATTGATGGTTGACAGAACTTCATTACGGCTTCAATCATGCTCTCGGTAATAAGACAGGTCTTCGACGCGACTTCTACCGTGCTCCTCCAGTACCCTCTACGTCTCTCGGGCTCTAAGGTGGTGAGAGTGGAGTGGGATGGAAAGAGTAGAATGTGGAGCTCGTGGGTATATATAGGCCTCCAACCCCTTTGCGTGTGTGACATCTGTCAGCATCTAAGGGAGGCTTAAGACACATGTTACCTCTCCACCGTGCATGAAGACATATGGCAACACTTGCCATCCATGCCCCATGACACATGGCGCATATGCATGAGGGAACATGTTGTAGATACATGTGGGCACTTGGTGCACATGCATAACACCACATGCCTTACTTGGACTTGGACACATGTTAATCTTTGAAGGATGACACATTTTATTCTTGTGTATTGACACATATACTGTATGTATAACGACACGTGGTCCCATGATTTGCCCTCCCTGTGTCCTACTTTTTCTAATTATACTTAATTATTGTTAATCACGGTAATTTATGTTAATCACGATTAATTAGTCTTAATGATATGATTATGGTCTAATGAGCGTAAATTTATAACATCGTGGGCCCTATACTAGTAGTAGTTTCTACTACATATAAACTACTACCACACTTCATAAATTACTAGATGTGGTACTATGTTTGATGTGCTACATAATCAAAGACTATTTTTCCAAATTCATAACAATTCAAGATGGTCTCTGATTTACACGAAACAAGTTTCATTACAATCGTTTCATCAAGGCGAATCTATTAATTATGTCAAACGTAATGTGTGCATACTATCAATCCAATATTTCTTTGAAATAACACTTCTCACATTTAGAAATATAGGATAATGAAATATTGTACAAACTTACAGTTACTTAAAACACGTATTACAATAGGCCACACTTCCAATTCTCTCTGTGATCTCACAAGGGACAATGTATATAGCGCTTAGTTTCCCTTTCTTCCCGAATATGATTAGCCCTTTCCATGGAGATACTTTCAGAAACACATGGTTTCTCATTTGAAATTCTAAGTCTCTCCTTTGTTTATCTACATAACTTTTCTGTCTACTTTGGGTGCCTTCAAGCATCTCTTGATTTCCTCAACTTCTATTGTGCTTTGTATTAATTCAGGTTGAACCAATTTTTGTTCTCCATCCTCACTCCAACAGATAGGTGTTCTACATGGTCTACCATATACGGCTTCATAAGATGGCATCCCAATACTAGCATGATAACTGTTATTGTATGCAAACTCTATAAGCGAGAGATGTTCATACAAGCTTTCTTTAAAGCTCAGTGCACATTCTAAGCATGTCATCTAAAGTCTGGATGATTCGTTCTGATTGGCTTTCTGTTTGAAGATGAAAGGTTGTACCAAATACTAATTTTTTTCACATAGCCTTATGTGAGCTTGGCCAATTCTTGGAAGTGAATCTTGGATCTCTATTGGATACAATTGACACAGGTGCGTTATGAAGGCTAACTATCTCATTAACAAAGATCTTTCCCAAGAGATTTAGACTGTATGCCATGTTAATGGATAAGAAATGTGCAGATTTAGTTAATCTGTCTACTATAACCCATATTGCATCATGGCCTCGACGAGTCATAGGAAATCCCGTAACAAAATCCATAGTGATGTGTTCCCATTTCTATTCGGGTATTGGAAATGGTTGTAATGTACCCGCAGATCTCAAACATTCTGGTTTAGTTTTTTGGCATATAGGATATCTAGAAACATATTCTGCAATCTTTTCTTCATGCCAGACCACCAATAGTATGTCTTAAATGTTTTTACATCATATTACTTCCTGGGTGCATAGCATACATGGAGTTATGTGCCTCATCCAGAATTTAGTATTTATATCAGATTTCTTCGGAACACACAATCTTCCTTTAAATGAAAAGCCCCCTTAACCATCTATTGTATATCCTGCTTCATCACCTCCCATAATCTTATCAATTTTATTTCCTTAATTTTATCATATAGTTTTGGTCTCACTTTTAAGGATGCTAATAAGGCTCCAAAGCTATTTATGGTTAACTCTGCACGTAACTCTTTCAACTGTATATATTCTGTTCTTAAGTGAGATAGCTGGCCCTCGGATTTTCGACTGAGAGCATCAGCCACGACATTGGATTTCCCTGGGTGATATTCTATGGAACAATCATAATCTTTGATTATCTCTAACCATCTTCTATGCCGTAAATTCAACTCTTTCTGAGAGAAAATATATTTCAAACTCTTATGATCTATAAAGAATTTACAAGTTTCACCATATAGGTTGTGTCTCGAGACCTTTAAGGCAAACACTATAGCTGCTAGATCAAGGTCATGAGTTGGGTAGTTTAACTCATGTTGTTTTAACTATCTAGAAACATAAGCAATCACCTTATCCTTCTGCATCAGGATGCATCCCCGCCCTTGTATTGAGGCATCGCTATAGATTAAAAAATTACCGTGTCCTGGAGGAAGTCTATGTATAGGTGCTGAGGTGAGATGATTCTTGAGTTCCTTATAACTCTCCTCACATTCTTTGTCCCAACTAGACTTCACATCCTTCCTAGTTAATCTTGTCAATGGTGTTGCAATTCTAGAAAAGTTTTCAACAAATCTACGATAATACCCAGATAATCTAAGGAAACTTCGGATTTCTATTAGTTGTTCCCATCTAAGAACTGCTTTTATCTTGGATGGATCTACTGCTATTCCTTCTCCAGATATGACATGGCTTAAAAATACAACCTTCTTCAACCAAAACTCATATTTATTAGACTTTGCATATAATCGGTGTTCCTTCAATGTTTGCAGCACAATTCTCAAGTGTTCTCTATGTTCTATCTCTGTTTTGGATTATAATGGAATATCATCAATAAATACTATCACGAACTTATCCAGATATCGACAGAAAACCCTATACATCAAAATCCCATAAAGGCAGCTGAGGTGTTTGTCAATCCAAAAGACATTACCAGAAATTCGTAGTGTCCATAATGATTCGTAAAGATAATCTTAGGAACATCTTCGACTATAATTTTTTGCTGATGTAACCTGATCTCAAATCTATCTTTGAAAACACAGAAGCCTCAATCAATTGATCAAATAAGTCATCTATTCTGGGTAAAGGATAGTTATTGCGGACAATCACTCTTTTTAGACTTCTATAATCTATACACAGACTCATGGAACCATTGTTCTTCTTGATAAATAGAATAGGAGCTCTTACGACCCGTATCGCTATCCAAGTCAGACGTGAAATAAGAAAAATCCATTCATTCTCTTTTTATATCATGATAGAGAGAGAATAAATTCCAAAAATAAATTCCTTTACGAAACTTGAAATCAGTCAACAAAATATACTCTTCATCAGCACAAAAATATATTCTTATAAAACAACTGCTTTGTTTACATACAAGAAGTATTCGACACACCTATTACACAACATAATTCTTCTAAGTTTCATAACTCGATCTCAAAGTACAAACTTTACCAAAGGACCTAAAACCTTGTTACAACCTCCCGCTACTTAGAGTATACTTGTTCCTTTTAAGATTCTCGCTCGGGTATGTCTGTAAATTATAATAAACAAAGGAGGGCTTAGTCTAAACTCAACATGAACCAGTGAATGGATCTCAAGCTTTTTACATATAGCTAAATGCTGAAATAACTCGTAAATTTTGCTTTAATATACTTGTAATTTAAATATGAATATCATATCAAAATTTGTTCTGAATACTATGAAATAGCTTGAAAGAGACTTTATGACAGTAATCATATAAAAACATGCTAGTTTTAAAAATCAAACACAGAAATAACTTCAAAAGAAGTAAACTGAAGCATGATTATAACTATTAAGCTGTTTGCATCTATCACCATTTTGGCTAAGTTATCGATTCATGAACGATGAAACAAAGCAAAGCCATACGCGCAGACGGTCCCAAAGACCAAACACCCTGCATACAACTCAAATCCTATATGTATACAGAATACGGACTTAAAGTCCTCTTGATACCATATCTAATGGTTGTTTCAGGGTCAAATCTAATGACATCACCATATCTAATGGCTAGTTCATGACTTGTATAAAATATCTACTGTGGTGCTTACTTTCTGATTCCGATTCATTTCTTGCCACTAATGTATTTTCTAATTCATGCTCATAACAACTAATTCATGAATATAAAACAATCTGTCATAGCACGCATATTCTTACAACTGGAAACTATTAAGAACTTGAAAACCGATACATATTGCATAGTGACTGTGCAAACATATTTCTTTTATATAAAGCTCAAATCTAAGTAATGAAACTTATGTTTCGTGTTCCACAAAGAACTATATGCTTTGAAAACATGCTATCAAGATAAAACACTTGAAATGACGTCTGAAATACTTTCTAAAGACTTGATTTCATATCAACTGTATGGTACTTGCAATTCATATGTAAACGCTTTAGAAAAAATGATTGCATACTTGCTATTCAAAACCATGCATAAAAAGCTAAAGATTATTGATCTAAAATAGCACATGAGAATCCCTCACCTGATTGCTATCTAACTCGAGTTGAGATCGTCTTCTTCAGTGAAAACCTCCTATATCCGCCTCAGATTTGAACACTACTGCTTGATGCCTGGCAGAGTCTCATTACGACTTTTGTCATGCTCTCGGCAACCGACCGAACTTCGTCGTGATTCCACTCGTGCTCCTCCCAACAACCTTGATAACTTTGTGGCTCCAAGGAGGTGGGAGGGTTGTGGGATGGAATGAGTAGAATGAGGGCCCACGGGTATATATAGGCCTCTAACCCCATTGCATGAGTAACACGTGTCATCATCTAAGGGAGGCTTGTAACACTTGCCACCTCTCTACCTTGCAAGAAGACATATGGCAATCCTTGCCAACCTTGCACCATGACACATGTCTCATATTCATTAGAGAATTTGTTGTACAAGCGTGAGGCCACATGCCTTAACATGCACTAGGACACATGTTATTCTTATAATGATGACACATGGTACTCTTGTGTATTGACACATGTCCTGTACGTATAACGACACGTATCCCATGATTTTCCATTCATGTGTCCTACTTTTTGATAATGACATTTAATTATCATAAATCACAGGTAATTAATACTAATCACTCTTAATGAGTCTTAATGACATGATTATGTCCTAATGAGCATATGTCTGTAACCTCCTGGGCCCTATACTAGTAGTAGCTTTTTCTACTTATAAGATACTACCATACTTCCAAATTACTAGATGTGGTACTATGTTTGATGTGTTACAAATTCCAGAGAACCTTTTAAAGTCATAATTACTCAAGATGGTCTCTGATTTATACGAAACAAGTTTCAATGAAATCGTTGCATCAAGGCGAATCTATTGACTATGTTAAACGTAAAATGTGAGTACTATCAATCCAATATTTCCTTGAAATAACACTTTCTAACATTCAAAACATAATTGATATTCTACAAATCTTCCAACTACTTAAAATGCGCATTACAATTTCTCCCCTACTTGAAGTAAATTTCGTCCTCGAAATTGAAGTATCATCGTTAGATTGGAAATAAGTGGGGATATTGAGATCTCATTTCTTCCTCTCGTTCACATGTGGCTTCTTCTATTGCATGACTCTTCCATAAAACTTTGACTAAGGGAACCTTCTTTGTACGAAGCTCTTGTACTTTATACTCTAGAATTTCTACTGGAACCTCCTTGTATAATAGATATTCCTTCAATTGAATTTCTTGGGTTTGTATCACCTGGGACGAATCTGGAATGTACTTCTGAAGTGTTAAGAGAGGAAAGACATCATGTATCCTTGCTAGTTCTGATGGAAGTCTAAGACGATATGCTACACTTCCAATTCTTTCTGTGATCTCGTAAGGGCCAATATATCTAGGCCTTAGTTTCCCTTTTTTCCCGAATTTGATTAGGCCTTTCCATGGAGATATTTTCAGAAATACATAGTCTCCCACTTGAAATTCTTCGTTTATCTGCATAACGTTTCTGTCTACTTTGTGCTATTCCTCAACTTTTTCTATTGTGCATTGTATCAATTCAGGCTGAACCAATTTTTGTTCTCCAACCTCAGTCCAACAGACAGATGTTCTACATGGTCTACCATATAAGGCTTCATAAGGTGCCATCCCAATACTAGCATGATTGTTGTTATTGTATGCAAACTCTATAAGTGAGAGATGTTCATTCCATCTTTCTTTAAAGCTCAGTGCATAAGCTCTAAGCATGTCTTCTAGAGTCTAGATGGTACGTTCTGATTGGCCATCATTTTGAGGATGAAATGTTGTACTAAATGTTAATTATGTCCCCATAACCTTATGTAGGCATGGCCAAAGCTTGGAAGCGAATCGTGGATCTCTATCGGATACAATTGAGATAGGAGCCCCATGACGGCTAACTATCTCATTAACAAAGATCTTTCCCAAGCGATCTAGAGTGTATGCCAAGTTAATTGCTAAGAAATGTGCAGATTTAGTTAATATATCTACTATGACCCATATTGCATCCTGGCCTCGACATGTCTTTGGAAGTCCCGTAACAAAATCCATAGTGATATGTTCCCATTTCCATTCTGGTATAGGAAGTGGTTGTAACGTTCCCACAGGCCTCAACCACTCCAGTTTAACTTTTTGGCATATTTGACATCTAGAAACATATTCTGCAATCTCTTTCTTCATGCCAGACCACCAATAGGAAGTCTTAAGTGTTATATACATCTTAGTACATCCTGGGTGCATAGCATACATGGAGTTATGTGCCTCCTCCAGAACCTCAGTCTTTATATCAGAATTATTCGGAACACACAATCTTCCTTTAAATGATAAGACCCCTTGGCCATCTATTGTATATCATGCTTGATCATCTCCTTTAGTCTTCTCAATTGTTCTAATGATTTCGGGATCATGTACTTGTGTTTCCTTAATTTTGTCATATAATATGGGTTTCACATATACGGATGCTAATAAATCTCCAGAACTATTTATATTTAACTCTGCGCTTAACTCTTTCAACTATAAATACTCTGCTCTCAAGTGAGATAGCTGACCCTCACACTTTCGACTTAGAGCATCAACCACGACATTGGCTTTTCTCGGGTGATATTTTATGGAACAATCATAATCTTTAATTAGCTCTAACCATCTTCTTTGCCTTAAATTCGACTCTTTTTGAGAGAATATATTTCAAACTCTTATGATCCGTAAAGATTCGACAAGTTTCACCATATAGCTAGTGTCTCTAGATCTTTATGGCAAATACTATAGCTGCTAACTCAAGGTCATGAGTTGCGTAATTCAACTCATGTTGTTTAGCTGTCTAGAAGCATAAGCAATCACGTTATCATTCTGCATCAAGACGCATCCTAGCCCTTATCTTGAGTCATCGCTATAGATTATAAAATTACCTTGTCCTAAAGGAAGGCTAAGTATAGGTGCTGAGGTGAGACGATTTTTGAGTTCCTTAAAACTCTTTTCGCATTCATCGTCCCAACTATACTTCACATCCTTCCTAGTTAATCTTGTTAATGGCGTTGCAATTTTAGAGAAGTTTACAACAAATATTCGATAATACCCAGCTAATCCAAGGAAACTTCTGATTTCTGATACATTTATCGGTCTTTCCCATATAAGAATTGCTTCTATCTTTGATGGATCTACTGTTATTCCCTCTCCAGATATGACATGGCCTAGAAATGCAACCTATTAGCAATGTGAGCCCCGAGCGAACCATTTCTACAATAAATGTTATTGTAATGAATAAATTATCAATGAAATTATTGATTATTTTTCACTCCCTTTCTGAGATTAAATGAATGAATGCACTATAGGGTCCCTCTGTACAATAAAGGTTATGTATCATGGCCAACTTGATAATCATACAGCTGTTGATTCATCAATTGAATCATAGAGGCTGATGCTTGGATGGATATCTAAGGAGTTAGATAGAGGACTCATCAAGCATCGTCAAATGATTGTTAAGTTATGATCTTCAGTCTGAGTAGGAGATGGAAATTCTTTCTCATATGATTGATATCTGACCGATCTCTTGATGCAGGTCCTCTGCATGGGAATAGTGATTCGGAGGTGTCAGATTAGTTAAGTCAATGGGTTGACTTAACGAGATCGAGATAACCAAAGACCTATGTTGAATACTGTCACAGCATAGGCATGCATCCTCTGACCGGAGACAGATGTGTTGCTATATGTCTGAGTGTGTACATTTGGCAGACCAATAGGTTGATGACCTAACCAAGGTCTATACATTGGCGAGCTGGTGTGCATGAAGGACATATGAGTAATACGATCTCTCAAAGGGATCATACATGTTCACTTATGAACCGGGAGACATGAGCTCACTCATGAGGTACTGGGACTGATCAGATTCCATGCATGGTCGTCATGCTTTGAAAGCATGACATGAATTTGAAGGTAAGATATATGCTTTGGGAAAGCATATGATCTATACCAATTTCCAGTGCCCAAGATTGAGAAACTTAATGATCAAACCCTGAAGATGACAGTGTAAAAGTGATCTTTATCTTCAGAATGTTCATAGGTCTTCCAGTATGCAGGATGTACATGTATTAGGATTACCTGAGGGTGATGTGATCATAAACGATTGTATAACCATGACGCTTCCATTCAGAGGGAGTGATAAAATAGGTTTGGATTTTAGTGACTCCTCTCATCAGAGAAGTGACCTAATCTTAGTCCATGAACTGGACATTGATCTGAATAAGGTTCAGATGCAATGAGAAGATTAGGTCTACGATCTTGATTTGATCAAGCATCAGTGGGAGGTCCATGGGATCTGGATTTGAGATATGATCTCAACATCCAAGTCGCTATACGTGGAATAATACAATCGCCCTGTCCTTATCTCCAAGTATCTGCGAAGAAATCACATTATTCTTGAAGGGTTCAAGAATAATTCCATAAGATCTAAGCAATGAAGAAATAACGATTAAATGTGATTTAATCTTGATGTGCGAAGAAATTATCCAATATAGTTAAATGTGATTTAATTATTATGGATAAGAATAATGTGGATAGAAATATCCAATTATTCATAATATATTATAAATGTGATTTATAATGTATTAGAGAGAGCTAATTATAATTTATATTTGTTGATTAATTATTATGTATATTGGATACACATTGTGTAATTAATTGACAATGTAAATTATATGTTGTTTTGGGTTGTGAATATGATTCACAATTTTTTCAATGGTAAGATTACAATATTCTCAAACATAATTATGAATTATTTTTGAAGAATAAAACCCAACAAAAGTTGTTGGAAATAAATAAAGAGATTTCCATGGAGATATGTAATCTCATGAAATATCATGAGATTGCCCTCCATATGGAAAGGGTGGGCGGCACCCAATTCCTAATTGGAATGGGTGGCCGTCCACATGGAATGTACATGGAGATGTAATCTCCATGTATATTCTCTCCTTATTTATTGGTATAATTAGGATTGATTTATATTTTATTTTGTCAAATATATTTTAATCTAAATTTGTTGGTTTTACCAACAACAATCTTGACCATTGGATTAGACATAAATCAATCTCATCCATTGATTTTATATGTCCCATGGATTGAGATCCATGTATCCTAAAATCCTATAAATAGAGAGGCATACCATGCTCTCTAAGGCTATGCAATATTGAATCTCTCTCTCTCTCATTTTCTTCTCACACACCAACCCTCTCTCTCTCTTCTTGGTGGCCGTCCACCAAACCCTAGAGGAGAGACTTGTCGACGCTCTCGCCACAGCACCGCCGCTTCGACGTTCTTCGGTTCTCCGTCTTCTTGGAGTGCTACGCTCACGAAGGAGACTTTCGATCTCGTACGACGAGATCAGGAGCAACCGTGCTTGGATCATCTTCTTGGATTGCGAGGACTACGCAGTTCATCTCCGTGCTCGCAAGCGATCTCACCGACGATCGGACTTGAGACAGGAGGTCTCTTCTCTTAGAGACTCGATCAACCACGCTTCAAGAGGTATTCCTTATACTTGTTGTGGTTATAGATGAAACGATCCGAGAACCGTTCTTGGATCATGTGGTTTCATCGCATGAAAATTTTTAAATTCCGCCGCACAGAACAACTAGTACGACTAGTCGTTCTTCGTCGTATCCGATACGACGATCATGCTTCCGTGATGCGCTTGAGGATAATTCCATATCCCTCACAACCTTCTTCAACCAAAACTCATATTTGTTAAATTTGGCATATAATAGATGTTCCTTCAGAGTTTGCAATGCAATTCTCTAGTGTTCTCTATGTTCTTCCTCTGTTTTAGAATATACTAGAATATCATCAATAAACACAATCACTAATTTTTCTAGGAAAGGACGAAATACCTGATTCATCAAATCCATAAAAGCAGCAAGGGCATTTGTTAAGCTGAAAGGCATCACCAAGAATTCATAATGCCCATATCGGGTTCGGAATGCTGGTTTAGGGACATCTTCTCCTCTAATCTTTAACTGATGATAGCCAGATCTCAAATCAATCTTGGAGTATAGAGACCCCTTGCAATTGGTCAAATAAAACATATATTAGAGGAAGAGGATAGTTATTACGTATTGTTACCTGATTCAACATCCGATAATCAATACAAAGCCTTAGAGACCCATCATTCTTCTTGACAAAAAGAACTGCAACCCCCAAGGAGAAATACTAGACTGAATACACTCCTTATCAATCAATTCTTGCAATTGAATCTTAAGCTCTCTAAGTGCAGATGGATCCATTTGATATGGTGCTAATGTAATAGGAGCCGTACCAAGTACTAAATCAATAACAAATTCAATCTCTCTCTCTCTCTCTAGTGAAAGTCCGGGTAACTCCTTCGAAATTATTTCAGGAAATTCTTTCACTATAGGGATATTCTCTAAACTAACCATTTTGCTTTTGTATTATATGCAATTGCAACGAAAGATAAACATCCTTTCATAGAATTTTCTATGTTAGCGTGCTAAAAATGACCTGTGTCGGGTATACTCTCCTCTCCCCCTAGAATACAACCTCAATATCATCGGGTCTTCGAAAGATGACTTCCTTCTTATAACAATCTACTAAGGCATGATAAGTACTTAAGCAGTTCATTCCTATAATGGCATCAAATTCTTTGATGTCCATAGGTATCAAATTCACAAAAATTTGGCATCCACCTATCCCTACTAAGCAATCTTTACAGATATTGCAAACAATTTCATGTTCCTCTTTAGGTAAGGAGATGGACAAGGCATCTCCAGAGTACCCATATCTATATCAACATATGTAGAAAATCTTCTAGATATAAAAGAATGTCTTGCTCCAGAATCGATAAGTGTATGCGCATTTTTACCAAAAATGACGGTGGTATCTGACACTACATCGTCAGCAGCGATGACTTCTTGTAAAGTCATGCAAAAAGCTTTCCCTGCATTTTGTTCCTTCTTGTTTTGTCTTCCTTGAATATTGTTTCTTTTATCTACTTACATGGCTGGGTTTTTATGAGATACGACTTTACTCGAAGCATTATGCAGAGCTGGACCTTGTGCATTTCCACGATTTGCATTCAAAGAAGGGAAATTTCTTTGCAAATGGTCTGTTTGGCCACAATAATAGCATCCAGAAGCCCCTCTATGGCATTCTCCTTGATGATGTTTACCACAAGTGTTGCATTGTGGAAAAGAAGGTGATAAGTTTTTAGGAGTCCGTGCAGCAAATCCCCCTGCACTGTATTGTTCGTATCTTTGGACAGAAAAATTATATTGCCTTGGATTTTCAAAAATTTTCCTAATTTTGTTCTCTGGGCCTCTCCACTGTGGTATGTCACCAAATCTCTTCTTACCTTGATCGTTGCATCTTTTCTTTTCTTGTACTACTCGTTCAGCTCTACGGGCTGCTTCCACCAACTTGCCATAGTCAGTGTAGCCATAGGATGAAACCATCGACTTAATGTCAACATGAAGTCCATCCTCAAAGCGTCCGCACTTCTCATCTTTAGTAGTTACTAAATATGCTGCAAACTTCAATAATTCAGTAAAACGCTTCTCATATCCATCCATAGTCATGCTACCCTGAGTAAGGAACAAAAACTCCATATGCCAGTCTTCTTGACAGACTCTTGGAAAGTATTTTTCATCAAATTCCTTTTTAAAGATCTCCCATGTAATCTGAGATGGGTTTTGATATTTCATCTTCACTGATGTCCACAAATCATCAGCGCTATCTTTCAGCAGAAATATTGCATGTTTCAATTTCTGACCATCCGTACGAACCATTCCCTAGCTTTCTTTGGATCAGTGTCTCCAACAAATGGTTCTGCTCCCAATTTCTTAACATGTTCAAATGGCAACCGGTGCTCAAATTCATGTCTCTTAACGGAATGGGCAGCCATGCCTCCTAGAGTTTGAGCTATCAAGGTCAACTGTAGCCATTGTTTTTTATATTTAAAAAAACTCTCAACTAGATCCTGCATCAACATAAATCCTCCAATAACAAGTCTAATTATCCTCAAAACCAACACTTCAATTTTCTTATAAGTTTAAATCAAATTATGATAACTAAATCAAATATCTAAACTACTAAATCAACTCCTGATATCAACCTTATTCAAGATCCAAAACCTTTGCTCTAATACCACAAGTGTCACGACCTGCCCCGCCATCCAAGACGGACGTGACATAAGAAAAATCTATTCATTCTCTTCCTATATCATGACAGTGCAAGCATCAATTCCAAAAAATGCCTTTACAAAACTTGAAATCAGTTAAAGAATATACTCTTCATCAGTGCAAAAATATCTTTCTTAAAAAGCAACTGCTTTGTTTACATACAAGAAGTATTTGACACACCTATTATACAGCAAGATTCTTCTAAGTTTCATAACTCGATCTTAAAATACAAAAGTTACCAAAGGATCCAAAACCTTGTTACAACCTCCCGCTGCGTGGACTATCCTTGTTCCTTCTAAGATTCTTGCTCGGGTATCTCTGTAAATTATAATAAACAAAGGAGTGTTGAATCTAAACTCAATACGAGCTTAGACCCAGTGAATGGATCTCAAGCTTTTTACATATAGCTAAATACAGAAATAACTCGTATATTTTGCTTTAACAAACTTGTAAGTTAAATATGAGTATCATATCAAAAATTATCCCGAATACTTTGAAATATCTTGAAAGAGACTTTCTGGCTGTAATCATATAAAAACATGCTAGTTTTAAAAATCAAACAGTGAAATAACTTCAAAAGAAGTAAACTGAAGCATGATTATCACTATTAAGCTGTTTGCATCTATCACCACTATGGCTATGTTATCGACTCATGAACGCCGAAACAAAGCTAAGTCATACACGCAGACGGTCCAAAGAGCAACACACCCGGCATACGGCTCAAAGCTTATATGTATATAGAATGCGGACCCAAAGTCCTCTTGATACCATTTCTAATGGTTTGCCATATCTAATGGTTGTTTCAGGGTCATATCTAATGACATCACCATATCTAATGGTAAGTTCATGACTTGTATAAAATAGCTACTGTGGTACTTACTTTCTGATTGATTCTTTTCAACCACTAATAATCTGTATTCGCTAATTCATTCTCATAACAACTAATTCATTAACATAAAACAATCTGTCATACAACTGGAAACTATTAAGAACTTGAAAATCGATACATATTGCATAGTGACTGTGCAAACATATTTCTTTTACATAAAGCTCAAATCTAAGATGGTTATGCTCGTCGCCACAGCATCGTCGTAGCATCGTCGTTATGCTACATGATGGTTCGCCACCATGGATGCCCTAGATAGATTCTCCATCGCCACAGCGTCGTCGTTTTGCTACCTGATGGTTTGCTCATCGATCTCCGTCTACTTCGACGTGCCTTGCTCGTGAAGAAGATGTCGTATCTCATTTGTCGACATCAGGAGATCTGTGGCTTGGATCTTCAACATGGATTGTGAGAAGCACGTGTTTCATGAACACGCTCGTAAACGTCTCCTCCATTGAATGGGACTTGAGACAAGAGGTCTCTTCGTTTAGAGACTCGATCACAAACACGCTTCAAGAGGTACTCCTATTACTTGTTTGTGGTTTAGACGAAACGATTCGAGAAGTCTTCTTCGATCATGTGGTTTTGTCACATGAAAATTTTAATTTCCGTTGCATCAAGCAACTAGTGCGACTAGTCGCACCCGATCGCATATAATGCAATCCTCACGCTTCCATGATATGCTTGAGGATCTCACCATATCCTTCAAGTGATATCAGAGCCAGGTTGATGGTTTTGGATACAATCCATTTACCTAGGATGACTTGGGTTCGTTAGGGTTTGCGAAAGTTTTTTTCGCATTTAATTTTTGCATCTTTGTTTTTTCATCATTTTAGGAACTGATTAGATTGTTTACACAGAACATAATAATTGGATTTTGTTCCCCATTAAATAAGGAAATCGTAGAATCTGAGTTTTCGTGATTTCGAATCCGTTTGCTCAAGTTATGGTCATTTTAGTGAACACGTATCCACTGTTTCGGGGACTGCGGATCATGACGTAATTAAGTTGTTAAATGCAGATTTGAAACGCCTTGAAATGCATGCAAACCACACATAAGTTCTGTTGTAAATCAAATTAGCAAACTTTGGGAATTTGTTTTGCTTAATTTTGTATATAAATTGATTGAGATATCGTATTTTTAGTAAGTGGGGGTCGCTGCTGGAAATATTTTCCAAATCAAGAACCTAGTGATTGTCATTTAATCAATTAGTGAAATTAAATTGTTTAATTTCTTGAAATAATTGTGCATAAATATTTGTGAAATATTTTATGATAATTATTTCCTTAAATGACATTGCCTTAACCAATAATTAATTAGATGCGATCTATATCACAAAATTGGTTACATGATATACATGTTCTACATTCCAACAAACAAGTTGCTTGAATAGGATTTGGGATTTGTTTAGCAAATCTCATTATAATATTAATCAAAATTACTTTGATTATTATTATATGGTATAATTTTAGTTGAAGAACCAATGATAATCTCAAGTACAAAGTTATCTATTTTGCATTATCCTTTCCCGAGGTGGATATGGTGTCTGTCCCACTCCCGTCGGTACTGGTCATGACAGCAGGTAGGGTTGGTATAATGCTTAAGAAATCATGATGCATTTCTAATTATTAAAATTCGAAATATTACTTATTTGAGATAATACCATAATTCATGTAACAACTAAGAATGTTTGTTGTATATTAATTGGATCCTTAATTTAATATGATTAGATTAATTGGAATCCAACTAAAATTAAGACACTCTATTATAAATAGATGTGTCAATTCCCTTGGAAGAATTAATCGTAATTAATGTGATTCATAATGATTATTTAGAATTTGAACGTGATATGGAGGATCACATAAGTGACATCCATGGTCTCCCGTCAAGGCGGAGGGTTCCGTCGACAGGGATTGTATGTAGGAGATGCCTGTCGAAGTGACAACTCCTATATGCAAGCGCATCTAGATAGGGCTCTTTGCTTCTCGAAAAAGTAAGGTTTTATACGTAGTGACCCAAATATCGGATCCTCGTATTATTGGGGCGATATTGGATTGCGTATAGCGAGTTCTATTCTTGCTGACGGTTGGTTCAATTAATGATGGGTCAACATCACCTTAGGGGTGGTGGGCCTGGTTGTTAAAGACCGAATTTGGAAATACAAGTTGGACTTCCAAGGTGGAATGTGTCACCGCTTCGTTTTATCGGAGTCACATGTTCTCATATTATTGGAATGTGACAAAGATAAGGAAGGAGATCCCAGATCTTGCTAAGATATAATGGTAAGTATATCTCTTACATTTAAAGTGATTAAGGTAATGAAATTTCAGTGCTGATAAGGCAAGACAACTTTGATATAAAAATTCCTAAATCAAAGTAAAATATGTATATATATACATTTATGCAAATTTCTTATTTCAAATAATCCTTCATTAAGCCCACTCAATACTATACTCAATAATAACTAGTAGGATATCATGGATTGGACCTACCATACAGATATTGTACTTGCAGTTGGACACATAATGTATGTGGTCGTGATGTGCATGTCTCCTCATCATAATGAGGAATGACAATTAAATAGATAATAGGACTACAACCCTAGAATTTGTATATCTCTATAGTTTTGATCTCTCATCGGATGTACTTTGGAAGTGACATGTCGATGATGATCGCAATTGTCAAATAATCCTTATGAAATCAATGAAGATTTTCTGGCATACATATGTACTCTTTACATTTATCATGAATGAGATGGTTCACTGCATCATGCAGAATGGTGGCTCTATAAGAAATGATGTATTAAAAATGTTTAAATACCTACATGAACCAATGTTTTTAAGAGTCTTGATGGATGTGGACATGATGAGTGTCATCATTTTGCTGTCTATACTCTAGTCATTCATGAAGCTTCATAATATTCATATTGTATGAATGAAGCATGTATAAACGTTGAAATACTCTTACATTGAATTCTTTTGAATTTAACTTAAGAGATCCTTAGTCTTAAGCAATGGTTGTTTATATATATTGGGAGCGCAGTGGAAGCATGGGTCAGACCCGAGATGAGAAGGATAGTCAAAGAGTAGACAGTACTTCTATGACTTCCATATGACATCCAAATAGTTGGATGAATGCCAATACTGTAATAAGTTGATCTGTTGATAGTATGACTATCAAGTCTGTCTAGAATCCTTAGAGAAGGACTCGAATAGAGCATCAAAATAATCTACATAAATCATAGAAATTGACTTTCTTATTTGATAAGATAAAGTCCAATAATTGTATCTCAATCTTCTAATGACACTTGCAGTTGGTTGCATATATATTATAAGATTAGAAAATTGATCTTAAGGTTTAATGGTCATTCATGTTGGAATTGATGCAAATGTTGCAACAATTTCCATTGGATCAATAGACTTCATGATTTTAGTGGGAGAGCCCTTGGTCTTAGAGAATGTCTTAATGACCTAGACATCAGAATACACTCATTGTTTGTTTTTAAATGTTGGAAATAAACATGACTTCTGAGATAGTCCTATCATAAAGCTTTATGATGGATATATTTCAAAAAGTAATCTAACATCCTTAGGACTCTAATGAATTAGAAAATTAATGAATGGTTCATTAACATTTCTAATACTGAAAGTAAACCTTAAGATATCAATAGGAGGATGAAGATCATTTGTCAATGATCTGGCATCAAGCCTCGAACATTTGTCTGTTGATTTGATCAATAGACTTAAGAGATGAAACTTTAGAATGTCTAAAATTTCAAAACTTACATACTTATGAATATTGTATTCAAAGTAAAATATCCAATACACCCTTCATTGGGAATGGTGTAAGATGTCAAGGTATTCAGGATCTCATACATATTGATGTATGTGGATCATTTATATCATAATAAACATTATGGATATGTGATATCTATTGACGATTATGTATGACATGAGTTTCTTCTCTTCACCTAAGAAACCTTTGAAATGTTCAAAGATTTCATTATTTTGGTTTAGAACAAAAGTTTGAAGGAAGATAAAATGAATTTGATCTAATCTAGGTAGCATGTACCTATTAAAAGAATTCAAAGAATACCTCATGGAGATAAGAATATCATTTCTATCTCAATCCTACTAACACACATTAACTCAATAGAGTTATAGGGAGATAATTTTGGATCATGTGTGACGATCTTATCAATGATAAATTTTAGCATAATTATCCCTTAGTTTCCAGGTATATATGTGTAGTAGAGACTATAATGTATATCCTTAATAAGGTTCCATGCATGTAAGCTGGAATCTAACACTTGAGAGTGCTACTAAATTAGGAAAATAAAGGATGGTATTGGATACCTATTTTATGACTTTGAGATTCTTAAAATATCTCTTCTCTGAGAATGTGATTCTTAGATGTTGAAACTCTTGAGAATCAAGATGAAAATGAAGTAAAGGAACTCATTTAATCTTGAGATGATAATGAGGCTCCTGAAATCAGAAACTAAAAGGACAATTAAAGATGAAACATTACTACCTCTTCAAATAAATTTTAGGATGTATTCCATGTGTCAGTTAAGTATGACATTGATCGGACTTCATGTGATGAAGTTCTTGAGGAAAATGACATGGAAAGATGGATTTTAACAATAAAATCTAAAGTAGACTTCATATACAAGTGTTGTATATGGAACATAGAGGATCCACCTATAAGGGTAAAACATGTTAGGTGTAAATGGATCATCAAGAGAAAGAGGGAACCAGATGAGAAGGTGGAGACCTTCAAAGCACGGTTCGTATCCACAATATACACACCAAAGAGAAGACATCGCTTGCAATGAGACTTGCTCTTTAATGACCATGTTTAAACCCATCAGAATATTGCTGACTATAGATACACAAATTGACTTTGACATCTACAAGATGAAAGTCAACATTGCATTCCTCTACGAATACGTCTCTGAGGATATTCACATGAAATAGCCTCAGGGCTTCATGGATGAGGAAAGCAAGATGTGCAAGCTAAAGAAATCCATCTATGGACTCAAATAAGCTTCTTATAGATGGAACATAAGATTTGATGAAATTAGAAATGTTATGATTTCAGATAGAATCTTGATAAACCATATGAAGCTTAGTGGGAGTGCCATTCATCGTGCAAAATGTAGATAATATCCTAATCATTTAGAATGATATAAGGAAAATAATAAGTGTTTTATAATCTAGTTGTTCCATAACTTGAGATATGATCTTGAGGACACTTCTTGGATATTAGTTCTAAAGGTGTTCAGAAGCATAGAGAAGAGGGTATTGGGACTGTCACATTAGTAATACACCTTGGACATATTCCATTTTATGGAAAATTCCAACAAAGTCTTCCATCCCTTATGATATGGTACTGACCTATCTAAAGGGATATCACCTGAAAGAGTTGAGGAAGTGGATGCTAGAACTGCTTGCCCTTGTGCATCAGTTACGAGAAGCCGACGTATGCGCGATGTGTACAAAAACCAGATATCTTCCATACAGTGGGAGTAGTAAAGTGTTGCTTATCCTAATATGGAAATAAAACACTTGATTACAGTAATAACTATATCTTCAAAGATGAAAAGACTTTCGAGAGAGTGATCTCTGAATCTTATCTTCAAAAGCTTAAGACTTTATAGATAGTGATCTAAAAGGTCTTAACTACAGATACATTAGGAGATAGTGATCTCCATTAATAAAGGTGTTCTAATAAGGATTATGAAAATACCGGTTATAACAATTATTAAGCTATAGTGTCAAGGATACTATAATAGATTTAACAAGATTGGGTATTGGTTGCATAGGATGCAACATTCGCATTGGATGCGAGCCCTATTGCTAGGAGATATGCATGTGTCGTAAAAGGACTTGGCATAGTCTTTTGGGAACAAAGTCACTGATCATCTTACCTAGATATTTTCTAAATAGCCTATGATTGTCACATGAGTGCGGGTTTAAAATGATTAGCCCATTAATGGCTCTCTGGGCTAGTGGGAGATTGTTGGACATGCGAGCCCACGACGAGCCATTATGCAATAAATGGTATTGCGAATATCATTCCCTGATCTGGAATAAAGAATAAATAATTTGCATAATAAGTTCCTTAGTCAATTTGGGTTATGTACCAAGGCCATCTTAATAATCATATAGTTGTTGATCCAATAGTTGAATCATAGAGGTTGTTGCTTGGATGAATATCTAAAGAGTTAGATGGAGGACTCATCAAGCACTGTCAAATGATTGTTAAGAGATGATCTCCAGCCTGAATAGGAGATGGCAATCCTTTCTCATTTAGGCTGATATCTAACCGACCTCTTGATGAAGGTCCTCTGCATAGGAATAGAGATTCGGAGGTGTTAGATAAGTTAGGTCAAAGATTTGACTTAACGAGATCGAGAATCAAAGTTGTATATAGTATGTTGTCACGATATAGGCACACATCCTCTGACCGGAGACAGATTTGTTACTTTATGTCTTAGTATGTACATTTGGCAGACCAATAGATTGATGACCTAATCAAGGTCTATACACCGGCGCGCTTGTCACGACCCGTCTCGCTAATCAGGACGTGCTGCGACAGAGATCTTTCTGCTTCTTTTTCCTCAAAGTACACATGTGACAATCTCATCAAACATATCATCTTTGTATTTAAATTTCACATTTCAAAGAAGTGTCTTACACAAGTTCTATTACATCTCCTTATAAAACAACAGACAGTAGAAAAAAATAACGAAAACCACCTCCTTCTAGTGTATAAACAGTTCTTTCTCCCACTGGTCGTGATTCTGTTTATCTGTACATAATTATAATATAAAACGATGAGTCTAAACCCATTTATGAGCATAAACCCAGTGAAATGATCTCATACTTTTAACATATAGCTAAAAGTTGAAACATGAGCATCATACCAAAATTTTTGCTAAATATTTTGAAATAGCTTGAAAGAGACTTTATGACAGTAATCACATAACAACATGCTTGTTTTGCAATTGAACACTGAAATCACTTCAAAAGAAGATAAACTGAAACATAATTATCACTATCAAGCTGTTTGCATTAATCACCACTGTGGCTAAGTTATCGACTCATGAACGTTGAAACAAAGCTAAGTCATACGCGCAGAAGGTCCCAAAGACCAAATACACCCTGCATACGGCCCAAAACCTATATGTATACAGAATGTGTACCCAAAGTCCTCTTGATACCATATCTAATGGTTTGATCATATCTAATGGTTGTTTCAGGGTCATATCTAATGACATCATCATATCTAATGGCTAGTTCATGACTTGTATAAAATAGCTACTGTGGTGTTTACTTTCTGATTTTGATTCTTTTCTTGCCACTAATAATATGTATTTGCTAATTCATGCTCTTAACTTCTAATTCATAAACATAACACAATTTGTCATAGTATGCATATTCTTACAACTAGAAACTATTAAGAACTTGAAAACCGATCCATATTGCATAGTAACTGTGCAAAACATATTTCTTTATATCAAACTCAAATTTGAGTAGTGCAACTTATGTTTTGTGTTTCACAAAGAATTATATGCTTGAAAACACGTTGTCAAGATAAAAGACTTGAAACGACGTCTGAAATACGTTCTAAATACCTGATTTCATATAAACTGTATAGTACTTGCAATTCCTATGTAAATCATTTAGAAAACACGATGGCATACTTGCTATTCAAAACCATGCATAAAAAGCTAAAGATGATTTTTTTTAAAATAATGCTTGAGAATCCCTCACATGATCGCTATCTAACTCGAGTCGGGATCACCTTCTTTAGTGAATACCCCCTATATCCGTCTTAGATTGAGTACTACAGCTTGACGGCTAACAGAACTTCGTTACGACTTCTATTGCACTCTCGGTAACCGACAGAGCTTCGCCGTGACTCCTATCGTGCTCCTCCAGCAACCTCGACTGCCTTGTGGCTCTAAGGTGGTGAGAGGGGTGTGGGATGGAGTGAGTAGAATGGGGAGGTCATGGGTATATATATAAGCCTCCAACCCCTTTTACATGTGTGACATGTGTCAACATCTAAGGGAGGTTTTAAGACACATGTTACCTCTCTACCATGCATGAAGACACATGGAAACACTTGCCATCCATGCACCATGGCTCATGGCTCATGCATGAGAGAACTTGCTGCACAAGCATGAGGCTACATGTCTTACATGTACTAGTACACATGTTAATCTTAGAATGATGACACATAGTACTCTTGTGTATTGACACTTGTCCTGTATGTATAACGACACGTGTCTCATGATTTTCCCTCCATCTGTCTTACTTTTTCTAATGACACTTATTTATCACTAATGATGGGTAATTAGTACTAATCACGCTTAATTAGTCTTAATGATGTGATTATGGTCTAATGAGTATAAATCTATAACATTGTGGGTCCCATACTAGTAGTGGCTTCTACTACTTCCAGATTACTAGATGTGGCACTATGTTGGATATGTTACAAAGATCCAGAGAACCTTTTAAAGTCATAATTATTCAAGATGGTCTCTGATTTATATAAAAAAAGTTTCAATGAAATCGTTGTATCAAGGCGAATCTGATTACTGTGTTAACGTAAAGTGTGAATACGACCAATTCAATATTTCCTTGAATTAACACTTGATAACATTCAAAAACATAGTGTATATATAGTTATATTCTACAAAACTCACAACTATTCAAAATGCGTATTACGACACTGGTGTGCTTAAAAGGGCATATGAGTAATATGATCTCTCAAAGGGATCATACGGGTAGTTACTGAACAGGAAGACATGATCTCACTCATGAGATATTGGGAAGAATTAAATTCTGTGCACGATCGTCTCGCTTTGGAAGCCTGACTGAATTTGTACGTTTGATATATACTTTTGGAAAGTATATGATCAAGACCTAGGTATGATATATGCTTTTGGAAAGTATATGATCGATACCAACTCCAAATGATCGAATGAGAAGCTTACTGATAAAAACCTTGAAGTAGAAAGTGTAAAGTTGATCTAATACTTCGGTTTTATTCTGAGTCTTCCCGTATGCAGGATGTACATGTATTGGGAATACCTCAGGGTGATGTGATCATAAACGATTGTATAACCATGATGCTTCCATTCCTAGGGAGTGATGAAATGGGTCTAGATTTTAGTGACTCCCCTCAGTTGAGAAGTAATCTGATCATGGTCCAAATGTTAGACATTGATCTGAATGTCATTCAGATGCAATGAGAAGATTAGATTTGCGGTCTTGATTTAACCAAGCATTTATGGGAGGCCCGAGATCTGGATTTTGAGATGTGATCTCAATATCCAAGTCACTAAACATGGAATAATACAATCGCCATGTCCATATCTCCAAGTATTCATGGAGAAAGCGCACTATCCTTGAAAGAGTTCATGGATAATTTCATTGTCAATATGTGTATCCGAGCATTGTGAAAATTGAAAATTAAATGTGATTTAATTATCATGAGTAATATGAATTTGATTTATATTATAAGGAGAGTTATCTAAGATAATTAAATGTGAGTTAATTATCAAAGACATTAATAATGTGAATGTGATTCATATTATTTGAGAACAAGAGACTAGAGATCCAAGATGATTATATGTGATTTAATTATCATATATATGAATAATGTGGATAACAACATCCATGTTAGTTGTATATATTATAAATGTAATTTATAATATGTAAGAGAGAGCTTTGTAATTTATCTTTGTTAATTAAATGTTAATGTGAATTGGATTCACATTGGGGATTGAATTAAAAATGTATTTTACATATTATTTTGGGTTGTTAAAATGATTCACAAATTTTTCAATGGCAAGACTGCGATGTCTACAAAATAATTGTAAATTATTTCTGTAGAATACTTTGCAACAAAAGTTGTCGCATAATCTTAGAGATTGCATTATAGAGATGAGAACCACCTTCCATATACATGGAGTAGACGGCCACCACTCCTATTAGGTATGTATGGTTGTCCCCTCCTTCCTACATGGAAGGAGGCACTCTCTCTCCTATGAACTCCATGAGATCTTGATTTAATTTGGTGATTGAATTATATTGATTCATCAATATATATATTTAATCTAAATTAAATTAATTGTTGTTGGTTTTTATCAACACAAATCGTCGCCATGAAAAATAAGCACAAATCAATGAGAGTTATTGGATTTGTGTTGTCTCATGGATTAAATCCATGGATCCCAAAAGATTATAAAAGGAGAGGCATCCTTTCTCTTCTAGGTTACAAGTGAGACAACAATTCTCTCTCCTCTTTCTCTCTATATGCCTACTCTCTCTATCTCTCTCATGTGGCCGTTCACCATGGATACCCTAGAGAGATTCTCCATCGCCGCAGCATCTTCATTATGCTACCCGATTGTTTGCTCGTGGATTTCTGTCTACTTCAACGTGCCTTGCTCGTGAAGATGACATCGTATCTCGTTTGTAGAGATCAGGAGATCTGTGGCTTGGATATTCAACTTGGATTGCGAGAAGCACGTGTTTCATCAACACGCTCACAAGCGTCTCCTCCGTCGGATCGGACTTGAGACAGGAGGTCTCTTCATCTAGAGACTCGATCACAACCACGCTTCAAGAGTTAATCCTATTACTTGTTTGTGATTTAGATGAAACGATCCAAGAAGTGTTCTTGGATCATGTGGTTTCGTCACATGAAAATTTTAATTTTCGCTACATCAAGCAACTAGTGCGAGTAGTCGCTCCCGATCGCATACGATGCGATCCTCACGCTTTCGTGATGCACTTGAGGATCTCATCATATCCTTCAGTCGTTAAGGTTGTTGCAGGAGCATGATTGGAGTCACGACGAAGCTCTCTCGGTTACCGAGGGCACGACAAAAACCGTAACGAGATTCTGCCATCCATCAAGAAGTAGTGTTCAAATCTGAAGCGGATATAGGAGGTTTTCACTAAAGAAGACAATCTTGACTCGAGTTAGATAGCAATCAGGTGAGGGATTCTCAAGCGCTCTTTTAAAGAAATGATCTTTCGCTTTTTATGCATGGTTTTGAATAGTAGGAACACAGTCTTGTTTTCTAAAGCGTTTACATATGTATTGCAAGTACCATACAGTTGATATGAAATAAGGTCTTTAAACGTATTTTAGACATTGTTTCAAGTATTTTATCTTGATAGCATGTTTTCAAGCATACAATTCTTTGTAGAACACAAAGCATAAGTTGCACTACTCAAATTTTAGTTTTATATAAAGAACTATGTTTTACACAATTACTATGCAATATGTATCGGTTTTCAAGTTCTTAATAGTTTACAGTTGTAAGAATATGCATGCTTTGAAAGATTATTTTGTGTTCATGAATTAGCTGTTATGAGCATGAATTAGCAAATACACATTATTAGTTGCAAGAAAAGAATAAGAAAGTAAGCACCATAGTAGCTATTTTATAGAAGTCATGAACTAGCCATTAGATATGGTGATGCCATTAGATATGATCCTGAAACAGCCATTAGATATGGCAAACCATTAGGTATGGTATCAAGAGGACTTTGGGTCTGCATTCTATATACATATAGGCTTTGGGCTGTATGCAGGGTGTTTTTGATTTTGGGATCGTTTGCGCGTATGACTTAGCTTTGTTTCAGCGTTCATGAGTCGATAAATTAGCCACAATGGTGATTAATGCAAATAGCTTGATAGTGATAATTATGTTTCAATTTACTTCTTTTGATGTTATTTCAGTATTTGATTTTAAAACTTGCATGTTTTTATATGATTACTATTTTATAGTCTGTTTCAAGCTATTTCAAAATATTCAGAATAAATTTTGACATAATACTCATATTTAACTTACATGTATGTTAAAGCAAAATATACAAGTTATTTCAGCATTTAGCTATATGTAAAAAGCTTGAGATCCATTCACTGGGTCTATGCTCATGTTGAGTTTAGACTCAGCCCTCCTTTGTTTATTATTATTTACAAACATACCAGCGCAAGAATCTTAGAACAAGGATACTCCAAGTAGCGGGAGGTTGTAACAAGGTTTTGGATACTTTGGTAACTTTAAGATCGAGTTATGAAACTTAGAAGAATCATGTTGTGTAATAGGTGTGTCGAATACTTCTTGTATGTAAACAAAGCAACGATTTTTTTAAAGATGTTTTTGCACTGATGAAGAGTATATTTTGTTGACTGATTTCAAGTTTCGTAAAGGAATTTATTTTTGGAATTGATGCTCGCTCAGTTATGATATAAGAAGAGAATGAATGGATTTTTCTTATGTCGCGTCCGTCTTTGATAGCAGGGCGGGTCGTGACATAAAATCTTTAGAAAATACGATTAGATACTTGCCATCAAAATCTTGCATAAAAGTTAAGGATTATTGCTCTAAAATAGCGCTTGAGAATCCATCACCTAATCGCTATCAAACTTGAGTCGGGATTGCCTTCTTTAGTAAATAACACCTCAGATTTGAATACTGCCGCTTGATGGCTGGCAAAACTTCATTACGGCTTCTATTGTACTCTCGATATCCGACAGAGTTTCACCACGACTTCTACCGTGCTCCTCCAACACCCGTACATCTCTCAAGCTCTAAGGTGGTGAAAGGGGTGTGGGATGGAATGAGGAGAATGAGGAGCTCATGGGTATTTATAGGCCTCCAATCCCTTTGCATGTGTGGCATGTGTCAACATCTAAGGGAGGATCTAAGACACATGTTACCTACTTACCATGCATGAAGACACATGGCAACACTTTCCATCCATGCACGATGCCACATGTCTAATATTTCTTAGCCATTAACATGACATACTGTCAAGATCGCTTGGGAAAGATCTTTGTTAATCAGATAGTTAGCCGTCATGGGGCTCCTGCGTCAATTGTATCTGATGGATATCCACGATTCACTTCCAAGCTTTGGCCAAGCTTACCTAAAGCTATGGGAACAAAATTAGCATCAGACTTTCGTCCTCAAACACATGGCAAATCAGAACGGACCATTCAAACTCTAGAAGACATGCTCAGAGCTTGTGCACTGAGCTTTAAAGAAAGCTGGGATGAACATCTCTCACTTATAGAGTTTGCATACAATAACAACTATCATGCAAGTATTGGGATGACACCTTATGAAGCCTTATATGGCAGACCATGTAGAACACCTATCTGTTGGAGTGTGGTTGGAGAACGAAAATTGGATCAACCTGAAATTATACAAGCACAATAGAAAAGGTTGAGGAAATCAAGAGATGCTTGAAGGCAGCGCAAGGCAGAAAGAAAAGTTATGCAAATAAAGGAAGGAGTGACTTAAAATTTCAAGTGGGAGACCATGTGTTTCTGAAAGTATCTCCATGAAAAGGCCTAATCAGATTCGGAAAGAAAGGGAAACTAACCCCTTGATACATTGGCCCTTACGAGATCACAGAGAGAATTGGAAGTGTAGCCTATCATCTTCGACTTCCATCTGAACTAGCAAGGATACATGATGTCTTTCATGTCTCCACACTTTGGAAGTATATTCCAGATCCAACCCATATGATACCACCCCAAGAAATTCAATTGAAGGAAGATCTATCATACAAGGAGTTTCCAGTAGAAATTCTAGATTATAAAGTACAAGAGCTTCGTACAAAGAATATTCCCTTAGTTAAAGTTTTCCGAAGGAGTCATGCAATAGAAGAAGACACATAGGAATAAGAGGAAGAAATGAGATCTCAATATCCCTACTTATTTTCAAACTAGCAAAGGTACTTCAATTTCGAGGACGAAACTTATTTCAAGTAGGGGAGAAATTGTAATCCACGTTTTGAGTAGTTGTGAGTTTTGTAGAATATCACTATATATACTATGTTTTTGAACGTTAGCAAGTATTTTTTAAAGGAATATGGATTTATAGTATTCATACTTTTGGTTTGACATAGTCAATAGATTCGCTTTGATGCAACGATTTCATTGAAACTTGTTTTGTGTAAATCAAAGAACACCTTCAATAATTATGACTTATAAAGGTTCTCTAGATTTTGCAGCACATCAAACATAATACAACATCTAGTAGTTTTGAAGTATAGTAGTAGCTTATAAGTAGAAGACTAATTAAGCATGATTAGTATTAAATACCCATGATTTGTGATAATTAAGTGTCTTTAACAGAAGTAGGACACATGGAGGGAAAATCAGGCGACATTTGTCGTCATACATACATGACATGTGTCAATACACAAGAGCACCATGTGTCATCATTAAAGAATAACATGTGCCCTAGTGCAAGTAAGGCATGTGGCATTATGCGTGTGCACCAAGTGCCCTCATGCATGTACAACATGTTCCATCATGCATATGAGACATGTGACATGGTCCATGGATGGCAAGTGTTGCCATGTGTCTTCATGCATGATAAGGAGGAAACATGTTTCTTAGAGCCTCCCTTACATGTTGACACATGTCACACTTGCAAAGGGGGTGGAGGCCTATATATAACCATGAGCTCTCACCACCTTAGAGCCCGAGAGACGTATAGGGTGTTGGAGGAGCACGATAGATGTCGCGGCGAAGCTTTGTCAGTTACTGAGGGTAATACTGAAGCCGTAACGAGTTCAATCTGAGACGGATATAAGTGGTATTCACTAATGAAGGCGATCCTGACTCGAGTTAGATAGCGATCAGGTTAGGGATTCTCAAGTGTTATCTTAAAGCAATAATCTTTAGCTTTTATATGTAGTTTTGATAACAAGTATGTAATCGTATTTTCTAAAGCTTCTACGTATGAGTTGCAAGTACCGTATAGTAGATATGAAATCAAGTCTTTATAAAGTATTTCAAATGTCATTTCGAGTGTTTTGTCATGATAGCACGTTTTCAAGCATATGGTTCTGTGTGGAACACGAAACATAAGTTTCACTAATTAGATTTGAGCTTTATATAAAAGAAACATGTTTGACAGTCACTATGCAATATGTATGGGTTTTCAAGTTCTTAATAGTTTCCAGTTGTAAGAATATGCATGCTATGTCAGATTATTTTATGTTATGAATTAACTGTTATGAGATTGAATTGTCAAGAGTACGGATTATTAGTGGCAAGAAAAGAATCAGAATCAAAAAGTAAGCACCACTGTCACAACCCATCCTAGTAATCAGAACGTGCCGTGACAGAGATCTTTCTTCTCCTTTATCCTCAAAGTACACATGTGGCAATCTCATCAAACATGTCATCTTTGTATTTAAAGTTCACATTACAAAGAAGTGTCTTACACAAGTTCTATTACAACTCCTTACAAAACAGTAGACAGTACCAAAAAACAATGAAAACCATCACCTTCTAGTGTATAAGCAGCCCTTTCTCCTTCCGGTCATGATTCTGTTGATCTGTACATAATTATAATATAAAGGGATGAGTCTGCTCCCATTTATGAGCTTAGACCCAATGAAAGGATCTCAAGCTTTTTACATATAGCTAAAAGTTGAAATATGAGCATCATACCAAAATTTATGTTGAATACTTTGAAATAGCTCGAAAGAGATTATATGACAGTAATCATATAACAACATGCTAGTTGTGCAATTAAACACTGAAATCACTTCAAAAGATGATAAACTGAAACATAATTATCACAATTAAGCAGTTTGCATTAATTACTACTGTGGCTAAGTTATCAACTCATGAACGCTGAAACAAAGCCAAGTCATACGCGCAGATAGTCCCAAAGACCAAAAACACCCTGCGTACGGTCCAAAGCCTATATGTATATAGAATGCGGACCCAAAGTCCTCTTGATACCATATCTAATGGTTTGCCATATCTAATGGCTGCTTCAGGGTCATATCTAATGACATCACCATATCTAATGGCTAGTTCATGACTTGTATAAAATAGCTACTTGGTGTTTACTTTCTGATTCTGATTCTTTTCTTGCCACTAATAATCTGTATTTGCTAATTCAAGCTCATAACAGCTAATTCACAAACATAAAACAATTTGACATAGCATGCATATTCTTACAGCTGGAAATTATTGAGAACTTGAAAACCGATACATATTGCATAATATTGTCCAAACAAGTTTCTTTTATATAAAGGTCAAATCTAAGTAGTGGAACTTTTGTTCGTGTTCCACAAAGAACTATATGCTTGAAAAACATGCTATCAAGATTTAACACTTGAAACGACGTCTGACATACGTTATAAAGACATGGTTTCATATTAGTTGTATGGTGCTTGCAATTTATATGTAAAGCCTTTAGAAAATGCGATTGCATACTTGCTATTCAAAACCATGCATAAAAAGGTAAAGATTATTGCTTTAAAATATCACTTGAGAATCCTTCACATGATCTCTATCTAACTCGAGTCGGGATCGCCTTCTTTAGTGAATACCCCCTATATCCGTCTTAGATAGAGTACTACGGCTTGATGGCAGACAGAACTTCGTTATGGCTTCTAATGCACTCTCGGTAACCGACAGAGCTTTGTCGTGACTCGTGTTGTGCTCCTCCAGCAACCTCGACAGCCTTGTGACTCTAAGGTGGCGAGAGGGGTGTGGATGGAGAGAGTAGAATGGGAAGGTCATGGGTATAAATAGGCCTCTACCCCTTTGCATGTGTGACATGTTTCAACATATAAGGGAGGCTCTAAGACACATGTTGCCTCTCTAGCATGCATGAAGACACATGGCAACACTTGCCATCCATGCACCATGGCACATGGCTCATGCATGAAAGAACTTGTTGCACAAGTATGAGGCTACACTAGGACACATGTTAGTCTTAGAATGATGACACATGATACTCTTGGGTATCAACACTTGTCCTGAATGTATAACGACACATGTCCCATGATTTGCCCTCCATGTGTCCTACTTTTGCTGATGACACTTAATAATCACTAATGATAGGTAATTAGTACTAATCATGCTTAATTAGTCTTAGTGATGTGATTATGGTCTAATGAGTATAAATCCATAACATTGTGGCCCTATACTAGTAGTGGATTCTACTACTTATAAGCTACTACCATACTTCCAGATTTCTTGATGTGGTACTATGTTGGATGTGCTACAAAATCCGGAGATCCCTTTAAATTCATAATTATTCAGGATGGTCTCTAATTTACACAAAACAAGTTTCAACGAAAACGTATAGTGGGAATACTATAAATTCAATATTTCCTTGAAATAAAACTTGATAACATTAAAAAACACAGTTGTAGTTATATTCTACCAAACTCACAATTACTCAAAACGCGTATTACAACCACAGTAAGTAATTTATACAAGTCATGAACTAGATATGGCCCTGAAACAACCATTAGATATGGCAAACCATGAACCGTCTGTTTCAACGTTCATGAGTCAATAACTTAGCCACAGTAGTGATTAATGCAAACAACTTGATAGTGATAATTACGTTTCAGTTTATCTTTCTTTGAAGTGATTTCAGTGTTCAATTGCAAAACTAGCATGTTGTTATATGATTACTGTCATAATCTCTGTCAAGCTATTTCAAAATATTTAGCAAAAAAATTTGGTATGATGCCCATATTTCAACATATAGCTATATGTAAAAAGCTTGAGATCCTTTCACTGGGTCTAAGCTCATAAATGGGTTTAGACTCATCGCTTTATATTATAATTATGTACAGATCAATAGAATCACGACCAAAAGGAGAAAGGACTGCTATTAAAGTAGAAGGAGGTGGTTTTCGTTGTTTTTTTGTATTGTTTGTTGTTTTGTAAGGAAATGTAATAGAATTTGTCTAAGACACTTCTTTGTAAAGTGAACTTTAAATACAACGATGATATGTTTAAGGAAAAAGAAGCAGAAAGATCTCTGTCGCTGCACGTTCTGGTTTGCGAGACGGATCGGGACTACTTGTGGTATCAGAGCAAAGGTTTTATGATCTTGAGTAATAATTATATTAGGAGTTTATCTATAAATATTGGAAGATAATTTAGTTATCATAATTTGGTTTGAACTTATAAGAAAATTGATGTTATAGTCTTGAGGATATCTGGAATCAATATTGGAGGATTTATGTTGATGAATGATCTAATTGAGGTTTTATTTTTATAGGAACAGTGGCAGCAGGGCAGCCACAAGCGACTACCCAAGGCCCTAGTCAGGAGAATGATAACAACAACGTGTATGACACATTGACCTTTATAGCTCAAACACTAGGAGGCATGGTTGCCCAGTTCGTTCAAAAACATGAATTTGAGCACAAGTTGCCATTTGATCATGTAATGAAGTTAGGAGCAGAACTATTTTTAGGAGACACTGGTCCAAAGAAGGCAAGGGAATGGTTCAAACATATGGAGAAAATATTTGATCTAATGGACTATACGAATGAACAAAAGTTTAAGTATACAATATTTCTATTGAAAGATAGAGCCGATGATTGGTGGACATCGGTGAAAATGAAATATCCAATCCCATCTCACATTACATGGGAGATTTTTGAGAAAGAGTTCAATGAAAAATATTACCCAAGGGTTTATCAGGAGGAGAAAAATAGGGAATTCCTATTTCTTACTCAGGGAAACAATTTGTTTGATGAATATGAGAATAAATTCACAGAACTTTCAAAGTTTACTGCTTCTCTGGTTGCAACAGAGGATGAAAAGTGTTGACATCTAGAAGATGGTATACATATTGACTTAAAGGAAATGGTTTCGGCCACGGGATATACTGATTATGTAAAATTGGTGGAGGCTACTTGTAGGGCTGAACGAGTAGTAATAGAAAGAAGGAAATGCAATGATCACGGAAAGAAAAGGATTGCAGATAGACCCCAATGGAGAGGAACATTGAACATAGAACCAAGAATAGCTAGGAATTTAAGGTAAGATAGTAGATCTGCCCTGAGTGTACAAGGGAACCAAAAAAATAGATTTACAGTTGGGACTTCGAAAACAGAACACTTTCTTTTCCACAATGTACAAACTGTGGAAAGTTTCATCCGAGAATTGTCGCAAGGGGACAACTAGGTGTTATCAATGTGGCGAGTTAGGCCACATACGTCAGAATTGTCCTACACTTGTCCAAAGCCGTCGGGTTATGGGAAAACCAACACAAAATGAAAATTGTGATATCGTTATACGTCATCCTCCACCTGCAAGGGAACAAAATAAAAACAATACACAGAAAAGATCAAACCAAAGAGAGGGAAAAGCTTCTGCTATTACCTTAGAGGAGGTCATATCTGCGGATGATGTTGTATCAGGTACCACTATTATTTTTCGTAAAAGTACACACATTCTTATTGATTCTGGTGCAAGTCATTCTTTTATTTCACAAAGATTCTCCATATATGATGATAAAGTAACAAGTACTCTCAAGCATGCTTTAGCAATTTCTTTGCATAAGGGAGAACTAGAAATTATTAGGGTTGTCCTCCGAAATTGTTTGGTTAAGATAGGAGAAAATTATATTGAAGTAGACCTGATTCCTATGGAGATAAGGGAATTCGATGCTATCATAGGAATGGAGTGCTTAAGTACATATCATGCTCTTCTAGACTGTCATAAGAAGCATGATACTTTTAGAAAACCAGGTGATGTCGAATTCACTTTTTATGGAGAAAGAAGGATATATCCTACCATGTCATCTCCTGTCTCTTTGCCCATAAGTTGTTAAGGAAGGGATATTCCTCTTATGTTGCTTACGTGTTTAATACTAAGGCAGAAGCAATCAGTTTAGAAAATATCTCTATAGTGAAGAAGTATCCATAAGTGTTTCCAAATGAACTGCCAGGAGTTCCTCTTGGTAGGGAAATTGAATTCACTATTAACCTCATTCCGGGTACCAATCCAATTGCCTTAGCTCCTTATAGAATGGCCCTAGCTGAACTTAAAGAACTCAAAAACCCCATTGTAGGTGTTGACAGATAAGGGATTTATACAATCCAGTATGTCTCCTTGGGGTGCTCCTATTTTATTTGTCAAGAAGAAAGATGGTTCCATGAGACTTTGTGTATATTACAGAAGACTAAGCAAAGTGAATATCCGCAATAACTATCCTCTGCCCAGAATAGATGACTTATTTGATCAATTGCAAGGGCTTCTTTGTTTTCAATGATAGATTTGAGATCAGGGTATAAATGCCCCAGTTGCCTTTATGGACTTGATGAATAGGGTTTTCTGTCCATATATGTACAAGTTTGTGATCGTATTTATTGATGATATTGTAGTATATTCTGAAACAGAGGAAGAATAAAGAGAACACTTGAGAATTGTGCTGCAAACTCTGAAGAAACATTGATTATATGCAAAGTTTAATAAATGTGAGTTTTGGTTGAGGAAGGTTGCATTTCTAGGCCATGTCATATATGGAGAAGGAATAGCAGTAGATCCATCAAAGATAGAAGCAGTTCTTAGATGGGAACGACCGATTAATGCATCATAAATCCGAAGTTTCCTTGAATTAGTCGGGTATTATCGTAGATTAGTTGAAAACTTCTCTAGAATTATAGCACCATGACAAGATTAACTAGGAAGGATGTAAAGTATAGTTGGGACAAAGAAAGCGAGAAGAGTTTTAAGGAACTCAAGTGTCGTCTCACCTCAGCACCTATACTTATCCTTCCTTGAGGACAAGGCAATTTTGCAATCTATAGCGATGCTTCAAGACAAGAGCTGGGATGTGTCCTGATGCAGAATGATAAAACGATTGCTTATGCTTCTGGACAGCTAAAACAGCATGAGTTAAATTACCCTATTCATGACCTTGAAATAACAGCTATAATATTTCTTGCCTTAAAGATCTGGAGACACTACCTATATGGAGAAACTTGTTGAATCTTTACGGATCATAAGAGTTTGAATTATATTTTCTCTCAGAAAGAGTTGAATTTAAGGCAAAGAAGATGGTTAGAGCTAATCAAGGATTATGATTGTTCCATAGAATATCACCTGGGGAAAGCCAATTCGTAGCTGATGCTCTCAGTCAAAAGTCTAAGGGTCAACTATCTCACTTAAGAGCAGAGTATTTACACTTGAAAGGGTTACATACAAAGTTAACCGTAAATAGTTCTGGAGCCTTATTAGCATCCTTAGAAGATTAAGGGAGGTGATGAAATTAAGGAAACACAAGTCCGTGATTCTGAAATCATTAGAACGATTGAGAAGATTAAGGGAGGTGATGAAACCATATATACAATAGATGGTCAAGGGGTCTTATTCTTTAGAGGAAGATTGTGTGTTCCGAGGAAATCTGATATAAAGACTATGATTCTGGAGGAGGCACATAACTCCATGTATGCTATGCACCCAAGAAGTACTAAGATGTATAGAACACTTAAGACTTACTATTGGTGGTCTGGCATGAAGAGAAAGATTGCATAGTATGTTTCTAGATGTCCTATATGCCAACAAACTAAACCAGAGCGTTTGAGAACTGCAGGGACATCACAACCACTTCCTACACCAGAATGGAAATGGGAACACATCACTATGGGGCTCTTGCATCAATTGTATCTGATAGAGATCCACGATTCACTTCCAAGCTTTGTAGCTTACATAAAGCTATGGGAACAAAATTAGCACTTAGCGATGCCTTTCATCCTCAAACAGATGGCCAATCAGAATGGACCATCCAGACTCTAGAAGACATGCTTAGAGCTTGTGCATTGTGCTTTAAAGAAAGCTGGGATGAACATCTCTCACTTATAGAGTTTGCGTGCAATAACAACTATCACGCTAGTATTGGGATGGCACCTTATGAAGCCTTATATGGTAGACCATGTAGAACACCTATCTGTTGAAGTGAGGTTGGAGGAAGAAAATTGGTTCAACATGAAATAATATAAAGCACAATAGAAAAAGTTGAGGAAATCAAGAGATGTCTGAAGGCAGCGCAAAGCAGATAGAAAAGTTATGCAGATAAACGAAGAAGAGACTTAGAATTTTAAATGGAAACCATGTGTTTCTGAAAGTATCTCCATGGAAAGGCCTAATCAGATTCAGGAAGAAAGGGAAAATAAGCCATAGATCAAATTGGCCCTTACGAGATCACGAAGAGAATTGGAAGTGTGGCCTATCATCTTCGACTTCCATCTGAACTAGAAAGGATACATGATGTCTTTCATGTCTCCACACTTCGGAAGTATATTCTAGATCCAACCCATATGATACAACCCCATGAAATTCAATTGAAGGAAGATCTATCATAGAAGGAGGTTCTAGTAGGAATTCTAGATTATAAAGTATAAGAGCTTCGTACAAAGAAGATTCCCATAGTTAAAGTTTTATGGAGGAGTCATGCAATAGAAGAAGCCACATATGAACGAGAGGAAGAAATGAGATCTCAATATCCCCACTTATTTTCAAATTAGCAATGGTACTTCAATTTCGAGGATGAAACTTATTTCGAGTAGGGGAGAAATTGTAATACACATTTTGAGTAGTTGTGAGTTTTGTAGAATATCACTATATATTATGTTTTTGAATGTTAGCAAATGTTATTTCGAGGAATATTGGATTGATAGTTAGAGCCTTAGATCATGGCATCATCAACTAAAAATTAAAGACGAAGATGTTTCTAAGACTGCCTTTAGGACTCGTTATGGACATTACAAATTCCTGGTAATGCCTTTTGAATTGACAAATGCCCCAGTGCCTTTATCGACTTGATGAATTGGGTTTTTCGTCCATATTTGGACAAGTTCGTGATCGTATTTATTGATATATTCTAGTATATTCTAAAACAGAGGAAGAACATAGAGAACACTTGGGATATGTGCTGTGAAGTCTAAAGGAACATCGATTATATGCAAAGTTTAATAAATGTGAGTTTTGGTTGAAGAAGGTTGCATTTCTAGGCAATGTCATATCTTGAGAAGGAATAGAAGTATCAGATCCATCAAAGATAGAAGCAGTTTTTAGATGGGAAGGACCGATAAATG
The DNA here is from genome assembly GCA_037367405.1 of Ottelia alismoides. Classification (NCBI taxonomy): domain Eukaryota; kingdom Viridiplantae; phylum Streptophyta; class Magnoliopsida; order Alismatales; family Hydrocharitaceae; genus Ottelia; species Ottelia alismoides. The sequence continues at coordinate 390,104 of JAZKJV010007403.1, read as the reverse complement.
CATCAGAAATCTAAAGTTTCCTTGGATTAGCTGGGTATTATCGAAGATTTGTTGAAAACTTCTCTAGAATTGTCGCACCATTACCAAGTCCATGATTCTGAAATCATTAGAATGATTGAGAAGATTAAGGGAGGTGATTAAAATGGATATACAATAGATGGTCAAGGGGTCTTATTCTCTAGAGGAAGATTGTATGTTCCGAGGAAATCTGATAGAAAGACATAGATTCTGGAGGAGGCACGTAACTCCATGTATGCTATACACCCAGGAAGTACTAAAATGTATAGAACACTTAAGACTTACTGTTGGTGGTCTGGCATTAAGAGAGATCTGCATGGAAAGATCTCTGTTAATGACATAGTAGACTGTTTAACGAAATCTGCACATTTCTTAGCCATTAAAATGACATACAATTTAGACTGCATGGGAAAGATATTTGTTAATGAGATAGTTAGTTGTCATGGGGCTCTTTCATCTATTGTATCTGATAGAGATCCACGATTTACTTCCAAGCTTTGGCCAAGCTTACATAAAGCTATGGGAACAAAATTAGCATTTAGTATAGCCTTTAATCCTCAAACATATGGCCAATCAGAATGGACCATCCAGACTCTAAAAGACATGCTTAGAGCTTGTGCACTGAGCTTTAAAGAAAGCTGGGATGAACATCTCTCACTTATAGAGTTTGCATACAATAACAACTATCATGCTAGTATTGGGATGGAACCTTATGAAGCCTTATATGATAGACCATGTAGAACACCTATATGTTGGAGTGAGGTTGGAGAATAAAATTTGTTCAACCTGAAATAATACAAAGCACAATAGAAAAAGTTGAGGAAATCAAGAGATGCTTGAAGGCAACGTAAAGCAGATAAAAAATTTATGTAGATAAATGAAGGAGAGACTTAGAATTTAAAGTGGGAGACCACGTGTTTCTGAATGTATCTCCATGGAAAGGCCTTATCAGATTCGGGAAGAAAGGGAAACTGAGCCCTAGATACATTGGCCCTTATGAGATCTTCGACTTCCATATGAACTAGCAAGGATACATGATGTCTTTCATGTCTCCACACTTCGGATGTATATTCCAGATCCAAACCATATGATACCACCCCAAGAAATTCAATTGAAGGAAGATCTGTCATACAAGGAGGTTCCAGTAGAAATTCTAGATTATAAATGTAATACGCGTTTTGAGTAGTTGTGAAGAATATGACTATATATACAATATGTTTTTGAATGTTATCAAGTATTATTTCAAGGAAATATTTAATTGATAGCATTCACACTTTACGTTTGACTCAGTCAATAGATTTTCCTTGATGCAATGATTTCATTGAAACTTGTTGTGTATAAATCAGAGACCATCTTGAATAATTATGACTTTAAAAGGTTCTCTGGATTTTGTAGCACATCCAACCAACGTAGTACCATATCTAGTAATCTGGAAGTATGGTACTAGCTAATAAGTAGTAGAAGCCACTACTAGTATAGGGCCCACAATGTTATAAATTTATACTCATTTGACCATAATCACATCATTAAGACTAATTAAGTGTAATTAGTACTAATTACCCGTCATTAGTGATAATTAAGTGTCATTAGCAAAAGTAGGACACATGGAGGGCAAATCATGGGACACGTGTCGTTATACATTCAGGACAAGTGTCAATACCCAAGAGTACCATGTGTCATAATTCTAAGATTAACATGTGTCCTAGTGTAGCCTCATACTTGTGCAACAAGTTCTCTCATGCATGAGCCATGTGCCATGATGAATGGATGGCAAGTGTTTCCATGAGTCTTCATGCATGGTAGAGAGGCAACATGTGTCTTAGAGCCTCACATATATGTTGACACATGTCACACATGCAAAGGGGTTGGAGGCCTATATATACCCATGACCTCCCCATTCCACTCACTTCATCCCACACACCTCTCACCACCTTAGAGCCACAAGGCCGTCGAGGTTATTGGAGGAGCACGATAGGAGTCACGACGAAGCTCTGTCGGTTACCGAGAGCGCAAGATTCAATAAAGAAGGCTATCCCAACTCGAATTAGATAGCAACCAAGTGAGGGATTCTCACGCGCTATTTTAAAGCATTGATCTTTAGTTTTTATGCATGGTTTCGAATAGAAAGTATGCAATCGTGTTTACTAAAGCGATTACATATGAATTGCAAGTACCATACAGTTGATATGAAATCAGGTCTTTAGAAAGTATTTCAAATGTCCTTTCAAGTATTCTATCATGATAGCACATTTTCAAGCATTTTGTTCTTTGTGGAACACGAAACATAAGTTTCACTGCTTAGATTTAAGTTTTATATAAAGGAAACATGTTTGAACAGTCGCTATGCAATATGTATCGGTTTTCAAGTTTTTAATAGTTTATAGTTATCAGAATATGCATGCTATATCAAATTGTTTTATGTTAATAAATTAGTAGTTATGAGCTTGAATTAGTAAGACTACGGGTTATTAGTGGCAGGAAAAGAATCAGAATCAGAAAGTAAGCACCACAGTAGCTATTTTATACAAGTCATGAACTAGCCATTAGATATGGTGATGTCATTAGATATGACCCTGAAACTCCATTAGATATGGCAAACCATTAGATATGGTATCAAGATGACTTTGGGTTTGTATTCTGTATACATATAGGATTTAGGTCGTATGCAGGGTGTTTTTAGTCTTTGGGACCATCTGCGCGTATGACTTGGCTTTGTTTCAACGTTCAGGAGTTGATAACTTAGCCACAGTGGTGATTAATGCAAACAGCTTGATAGTGATAATTATGTTTCAGTTTATCTTCTTTTGAAGTGATTTCAATGTTCAATTGCAAAACTAGCATGTTGTTATATGATTACTGTCATAAAGTCTCTTTCAAGCTATTTCAAAGTATTCAACATTAATTTTGGTATGATGCTCAAATTTCAACTTTTAGCTATATGTAAAAAGCTTGAGATGCTTCCACTGGTTCTAAGTTCATAAATGGGTTTAGACCCATCCTTTTCTATTACAATTATGTACAGATCAACAAAATCACGACCAGAAGGAGAAAGGACTGCTTATACACGAGAAGGAGATGGTTTTCATTGTTTTTTATACTGTCTATTGTTTTATAAGGAGTTGTAATAGAACTTGTGTAAGACACTTCTTTGTAATAGGAACTTTAAATACAAATATGATATGGATTTGATGAGATTGTCACATGTGTACTTTGAGGATAAAGGTGAAGAAAGATCTCTGTCACGGCACGTTCTGATTAGCGGAAGAGGTCGTGACAATAAAGTACAAGAGCTTTGTACAAAGAAGATTCCCTTAGTTGAAGTTTTATGGAGGAGTCATGCAATAGAAGAAGCCACAAGGGAATAAGAGGAAGAAATGAGATCTCAATATCCTCAATTATTTTCAAACTAGCAAAGGTACTTCAATTTCGAGGACGAAACTTATTTCAAGTAGGGGAGAAATTGTAATGCACATTTTGAGTAGTTGTGAGTTTTGTAGAATATCACTATATATACTTTATTTTTGAGTGTTAGCAAGTGTTATTTCAAGGAATATTGAATTGATAGTATTTACACTTTACATTTGACATAGTCAATAGATTCTCCTTGATGCAACGATTTCATTGAAACTGGTTTTGTGTAAATCAGAGAACATCTTAAATAATTATGACTTTAAAAGGTTCTCTGGATTTCGTATCACATCAATCATAGTTCCACATTTAGCAATTTAGAAGTATGGTAGTAGCTTATAAGTAGAAGAAGCTACTACTAGTATTGGTCACAAGAGGATACAGATCTATTCTCATTAGACCATAACGATATCATTAAGACTAATTAAGTGTGATTAGTATATATTACATGTTATTAGTGATAATTAAGTGTAATTAGCAAAAGTAGGATGCATGGAGGGCAAATCAGGGGACATATGTCATCATACATATAGGACATGTGTCAATACACAAGAGCACCATGTGTCATCATTCAAGAATAACATGTGTCCTAGTGCAAGTATGACATGTGGCATTATGCATGTCCACCAAGTGCCCTAATGCATTTACAACATGTTCCCTCATGCATATGAGACATGTGACATGGTTAATGGATGACAAGAGTTGCCATGTGTCTTCATGCAAGATAAGGAGGTAACATGTGTCTTAGAGCCTCCCTTATATATTAACAGATGTCAAACATGCAAAGGGGTTGGAGGCCTATATATACCCATGAGCTCCTCGTTCTACTCATTCCATCCCACACTCCTCTCACCACGTTAGAGCCCGAGAGACGTAGAGGGTGTTGGAGGAGCACGGTAGAAGTCGCGGCGAAGCTCTGTCGGTTACCGAGAGCACGATAGATGTAATACGCGTTTTGAGTAGTTGTGAGTTTTGTAGAATATGACTATATATATACACTATGTTCTTGAATGTTATCAAGTGTTATTTAAGGAAATATTGAATTGATAGTATTCACATTTTACGTTTGACATGGTCAATAGATTCGCCTTGAAGCAACGAGTTCAATGAAACTTGTTTTGTGTAAATCAGAGATCATCTTGAATAATTGACTTTAAAAGGATCATTGGATTTTGTAGCACATCCACATATGTAAATAATAATAAACAAAGGAAGGCTGAGTCTAAACTCAACATGAGCTTAGACCTAGTGAATGGATCTCAACCATTTTACATATAGCTAAATGCTGAAATAACTAGTATATTTTACTTTAACATACATGTAAGTTAAATATGAGTATCATGTCAAAATTTGTTCTAAATACTTTGAAATAGCTTGAAAGAGACTTTATAACAGTAATCATATAAAAACATGCTAGTCTTAAAATCAAACACAGAAATAACTTCAAAAGAAGTAAACTGAAGCATGATTATCACTATTAAGTTGTTTGCATCTATCACCACTGTGGCTAAGTTATCGACTCATGAGCGCTGAAACAAAGCTAAGTCATACGCGTAGACGGTCCCAAAGACCAAAAACACCCTGCATACGGCCCAAAGCCTATATGTATACAGAATGCTGACCCAAAGTCCTCTTGGTACCATATCTAATCGTTTGCCATATTTAATGGCTATTTTAGGGTCATATCTAATGACATCACCATATCTAATGGCTAGTTCATGACTAGTATAAAATAGCTACTGCGATGCTTACTTTCTGATTCTGATTCTTTTCCTGCCGCTAATAATCTATATTTGCTAATTCATGAACTTAAAACAATCTGTCATAGCATGCATATTCTTACATTTGGAAACTATTAAGAACTTGAAAACCAATCCATATTGCATAGTAACTGCGCAAAACATATTTCTTTATAAAACTCAAATTTGAGTAGTACAACTTATGTTTTGTGTTCCACCAAGAATTATATGTCTGAAAACATGCTATCAAGATAGAACAGTTGAAACGATGTCTGAAATACGTTCTAAAGACCTAATTTCATATCAATTGTATGGTACTTGCAATTCATATGTAAACGCTTTAGAAAACACGATTGCATACGTGTGATTCAAAACCACGCATAAAAAGCTAAAGATTATTGCTTTAAAATAACGTTTGAGAATCCCTCACCTTATTGCTATCTAACTCGAGTCGGGATCGTCTTCTTTAGTGAAAACCTCCAATATCTGCCTCAGATTTGAACACTACTGCTTGATGGCTGGAAGTATCTCTTTACGGATTTTGTCGTGCTCTTGGTAACCGACAGAGCTTCGCCGTTACTCCAATCGTGGTCCTCCAACGACCTTGACGATTTTGTGGCTCTAAGGAGGTGGGAGGGGCGTTGGATGGAATGGGTAGAATGAGGGGCTCATGGGTATATATTGAAGGATATGGAATTTATCCTCAAGCGCATCACGGAAGCGTGATCGTCGTATCGGTTATGACGAAGAACGACTAGTCGTACTAGTTGTTCGGTGCAGCGGAATTTAAAATTGTTTATTCGATAAAACCACATGATCCAAGAACCATTCTCAGATCGTTTCATCTATAACCACAACAAGTATAATGCAATACCTCTTGAAGCGTGGTTGATCGAGTCTCTAAAGAAAGAGACCTCCTGTCTCAAGTCCGATCGTCGGCGAGACCGCTTGCGAGCGTGGGGATGAACCGCGGTGATCTCCAATGGTCAAGATTGTTGTTGGTAAAACCAACAAATTTAGGTTAAAATATATTTGACAAAATCAAATATAAATTAGTCCTAAATCAAACCAATAAATAAGGAGAGAATACATACATGGAGATTACAATTCCATGTATAACATGGTGGACGGCCACCCATTCCAAATAGGACATGGGTGCCGCCCACCCCTTTCCTAATGGAGGGCCATCTCATGATAATTCATGAGATTGCATATCTCCATGGAAATTCTCTCTTTATTTATTTCCAACAACTTTTGTTGGGTTTCATTCTTCAAAAATAATTCACAATTATATTTGAGAATATTGCAATCTTGCCATGGAAAAATTGTGAATCATATTCACAACCCAAAACAACATATAATTTACATTGTCAATTAATTACACAATGTGTATCCAATACACATAATAATTAATCAACACATATAAATTATAATTAGCTCTCTCTAATACATTATAAATCACATTTATAATATATTACGAATGATTGGATATTTCTATACACATTATTCTTATCCATAATAATTAAATCACATTTAATTACATTGGATAATTTCTTTACACATCAATATGATTAAATCACATTTAATCATCATTTCTTCAATGCTTAGATCTTATGGAATTATTCTTGAACCCTTCAAGAATAATACAATCTCTCCACAGATACTTGGAGATAAGGACAGGACGATTGTATTGTTCCATGTATAGTGACATGGATATTGAGATCATATCTCAAATCCAGATCGCGGGCCTCTCATAGATGCTTGATTAAATCAAGACCGTAAATCTAATCTTCTCATTGTATCTGAATCACATTCAGATCAATGTCCAACACTTGGACCAAGATTAGATCACTTCTCTACTGAGAGGAGTCACTAAAATCCAGACACATTTCATCACTCCCTAGGAATGGAAGCGTCATGTTTATACAACCGTTTATGATCAAATCACCCTCAAGTATTCCCAATACATGTACATCCTGCATACTGGAAGATTCAGACTAAACCCGAAGTATCAGATCAACTTTATACTGTCTACTTCATGGTTTTATCAGTAAGTTTCTCATTCGATCATTGGGAGTTGGTATCGATCATATACTTTCCAAAAGTGTATATCATACCTAGGTCTTGATCATATACTAAAAGTATATATCAAACCTACAAATTCAGTCAAGCTTCCAAAGCGAGACGACCATGCGCATGGAATTTGATTCTTCCCAATATCTCATGAGTGAGCTCATGTCTTCCGGTTCAGTAACTGAACATGTATGATCCCTTTGAGAGATCGTATTACTTATATGCCCTTATATGCACACCAGCGTGCCGGTGTATAGACCTTGATTAGGTCATCAACCTATTGGTCTGCCAAATGTACATACTTAGACATATAGCAACACATCTGTCTCCGGTCAGAGGATGCGTGCCTATATCATGACAGCATGCGATATAGGACTTTGGTTATCTCGATCTCGTTAAGTCAACTCTTTGACCTAACTAATCTGACACCTCCGAATCTCTATTCCTATGCAGAGGACCTGCATCAAGAGGTCGGTCAGATATCAGCCTTCAGAGATAAGGATTGCCATCTCCTACTCAGGCTGGAGATCATCTCTTAACAATCATTTGACGGTGCTTGATGAGTCCTCAATCTAACTCTTTAGATATTCATCCAAGCACCAGCCTTTATGATTCAATAGTTGAATCAACAGCTGTATGATTATTAAGATGGCCATGGTACATACCCTAATTGTACTAAGGGACCTATTATGCAAATTAATTATTCTTCATTTCAGATTAGGGAATGATATTTGCAATAACATTTATTGCATAATGGCTCGCCATGGGCTCGCATTTCCAACAATCTCCCACTAGCCCAAAGAGCCATTAATGGACTAATCATTTAAACCCGCACTCATGTGACAATCATAGGCTATAAAAAAATAGCTAGGTAAGCTGATCAGTCACTCTGTTCCCGCAAGACTATGCCAAGTCCTTTTACGGCACTTGCATATCCCCAGTAACAGTGCTCGCATCTAATGCGAATGTTGCATCTTATGCAACCAATACTCAGTTTTGTTAGTTACTGTGTCCTTGACACTACAACTTAACAATTATCATAACCAGTATTTCCGTAATCCTTATAAGAATAACCTTATTTCTGGAGATCTCTATCTCCTAAGGTATCTATAGTTAAGACCTTTTAGATCACTATCTATAAAGTCTTAAACTTTTGAAGATAAGACTTTGATATTACTATCTCAAAAATCTTGTCATCTATGAAGATTTTGTTATTACTGCAACCAAGTGTTTTATTTCCATAGTAGGACTAGTAACAGTTTACTACTCCCACTGCATGGCAGCCATCTGGCTTTTGTACACATCTAGCATACACCCGACTTCTCAGAACTGATGCCCAAAGGCAAGTAGTTCTAGCATTCACTTCCTCAACTCTTTGAGGTGCTATCCCTTTAGATAGGTCAGTATCATATCTTAAGGGATGGAAGCCTTTCTTGGAATTTCTATGAATAGAATATGTCCAAGGTGTACTACAAATGTGACAGTCCCATTATCCTCTTCTCTTGGCTTCTGAACAACTTCAGAACTAAGATCTAAGAGGTATCTTTGAAATCATATTTTAAGATATGGAATAGCCAGTCCATAAAACACTTATTACTATCCTTATATCATTCTAAATGATTAGGATATTATCTACATTTAGCACGATGAACACAAAGGCACTCCCACTAAGCTTCACATGGCTCATCCAGATTCTGAAATCATAACATTTATAATTTCATTAAATCTTATGATCCAACTTCAAGAAGCTTATTTGAGTCCATAGATGGATTCCTTAGATTGCACACCTTGCTCTCCTCAACCATGAAGCCCTGGGACTACTTCATGTGAATATCCTCAAAGAGGTATTCGTAGAGGAATGCAATATTGACTTACATCTTGAAGATGCAATAGTCATGTTGTGTAGCTAAGGTTAGCTATATTCTGATGGTTTTAAGCATGGTCACCGAAGAGCAAGTCTCATCGCAAGCAATGTCTTCTCTTCCAGTGTGTAGCTCATGGCTACTAACCGTGCTTTGAAGATCTCTACCTTCCCATCAGGTTTCCTTTCTCTTGAAGATCCATTTACATCTCTACAGGTATTACCCATATAGGTGGATCCTCGAGGGTCCATATACAAGACTTGTATATGAAGTCTACATTAGACTTTTATTGCTATCCATCTATCCATGCTATGATCTTCAGAAGCTTCATCACATGAAGTTCGATCATTGTCAGATTTCTCTGACACATGGAATCCATCGTCAAACTCATTTGAAGAGGTATTAGTATTTCATCTTTAATTGTCCTTTTAGTTTCCAATTTCAGGAGCCTCATTATCTTCTCAAGATAAATGAGTTCCTACACTTCATTTTTATCTTGATTCTCAAGAGTCTCAACCTCTAAGAATCATATTCTCAGAGATGAGATACTTAGAATCTCAAGGTCATAAAGTAGGTATCCAATACCATCCTTTATTATCCTAATGAAGCAGCACTTTTAAGTGCTAGATTCCAACATACAGGGAACCTTATTAAGGATATACATTGTAGTCTCTACTACACATATATACCTGGAAACTAAGGGATAATTATGCTAAAAATTCATCATTGATAAGATCATGTTACATATGATACAATTGTATCTACCTATAACTCTATTGAGTTAAGGTGTGTTAGGAGGATTGAGATAGAAATGATATTCATATCTCTATAAGGTATTCTTTGAATTTATCTAGTAGGTACTTGCTACCTAGATTAGATCAAATTCATTTTATCTTCCTTCAAACTTTGGTTCTAAACCAAAATTAATGAAATCTTTGAACGTTTCAAAGGTTTCTTTGATGAAGAGAAGAAATTTCATATCATACATAATCATCAATAGATATCACATATCCATAATGTTTACTATGATACAGATGATCTGCATACATCAATATGTATGAGATCCTAAATACCTTGACATCTTACACCATTCCCAAAGAAGGGTGTATTGGACATTTTTTCCTTTTGAATACAATATTCATAAGTATGTAAGTTTTGAAATTTTAGACATTCTAAAGTTTCATCTCTTACTAGTCTATCGATCAAATCAATAGACAAATGTCCAAGGCTTGATGTTCGATCATTGTCAAATGATCTTCATCCTCCTATTGATCTTGAGGTTTAATTTCAGTATTTTAGAAATGTTAATGAACCATTCATTAATTTTCTAATTTAGTGGAGTCCACTGGATTTTAGATTACTTTCTGAAATATCTTCATCATAACTCTTTATGATAAGTCCTATCTCAGAATTCATGTTTATTTCCAACATTTAGAAACAAACAATGAGTGTATTCTTATATCTAGGTCATAGAGACATTCTCTACGACTGAGGGCTCTCCCACTGAAATTAACAAGTCTATCAATCCAACAGAGATTGTTGCAACAATTGCATCAATATCCATGTGGATAACTATAAACCTTAAGATCAAGTTTTCCAGTCTTCTAAAACATATGCAACCCATTGCAAGTGTTGTCAGAAGACTGAGATACAATTATAAGACTCTATATTATCAAATAAGAAAGTCAATTTCAATGATTTATGTAGATTATTTTGATGCTCTATCTGAGTCCTTCTTTAAGGATTCTAGACAGACTTGATAGTCATACTATCAACTCATCAACTTATTGCAGTGTTGGCATTCATCCAACTCTTTGGATGTCATATGGAAGTCACAGAGGTACAGTCAACTCTTTGACTACACTTCTTACATGGGTCCAATATATGCTTCCACTGTGCTCCCTTTATCTATGAGCAACCATTGCTTAAGACTAAGGATCTCTTACGTTAAATTCAAAAGAATCCAATGTAAGATCATTTCAACATTTATACATGCTTCATTAAATTCATACAATATGAATATTATGAAGCTTCATGAATCACTAGAGTATAGATAGTAGAATAATGACACTCATCATCTACATCCATCTAAACTCTTAAAACATAGGTTCGGGTAGGTACTCAAACAATTTGAATACATCATCTCTTATAGAGCTACCATTCTACATGATGTAGTGAACCATGTCATTCATGATAAATGTCAAGGGCACATATGTATGCCATAATATCTTCTTAGATTTTATAAGGATTATATGACAATTATGATCATCATCAACATGTCACTTCCAAAGTACATTTGATGATACCAAGACTATAGAGACATACAAACCCTAGGGTTGTAGTCCTATTATCTATTTAATTGTCATTCCTCAATATTATGAGGAAACTTGCACATTGCAACCACATACATTATGTGTTCAATTGCAAGTATAATATCTGGATCATGAGTCCAATCCATGATATTCTACTGCTTATTATTGAGTATATCATTGAGTGGGTTTTAATGAAGTATTATCTGAAATAAGAAATTTGCATAAATATATAAATATATATATATATATATTTTACTTTGATTTAGGATTTTTATATCAAAGTTGTCTTGCCTTGTCAACATTGAAAGTTCATTCCCTTAATCACTTTCAATGTAAGATATGTACTTACCATTATATCTCAACAAGATCTGGGATCTCCTTCCTTATCTTTGTTACATCCCAATAATATGAGAATCTGCAACTCGGATAAAAAGAAACGGGAACACATTCCGCTTTACAAGTCCAACTTGCATTTCCCAATTCGGTCTTTAACACCCGGACCCACCACCCCTAAGGAGATGTTGACCCGTCGTTAATTGAACCAACTGTCAACAGGAATAGTACTCGCTATGCGCAATCCAATATCGCCCCAATAATATGAGGATCCGATATTGGGGTCACTACGCATACGACCTTACTCTTTCGAGAAGCAAAGAGCCCGATCCAGATGCGCTTGCATACAGGAGCTGTCACTTCGGACAGGCGTCTCCCACATGCAATCCCTGGCGACGAAACTCTTCGCCTTGACAGGAGACCATGGATGTCACTTATGTGAACCTCCACCTCATATTCAAATTTCAATTAATTATCGTGAATCACATTCACGTAATTAATTCTTCCAAGGGAATTATTAGCTCTAATCATATTAGAGTATTTCAATTGGACATAATCAATTTAATCATATTAAATTAATTATCAATCCAATTCAATCAATCAAACTTGATTATTTTACTTGAATATATATATGGTAATATCTCAAAATACGTATTAATTCGAATTTTAATAATTAGAAAAAAATACATCTTAATCCTTCAGACATTATCCCGGCCCTACCCGCTGTCATGGCCAGTACCGACAAGAGTGGGACGGACCACATACGTTGCAACCCGCAACCCCAATGCTCTCCGACTAGACACCATATCCACCTCGGGAAAGGATAATGCCAAATTGATTAATTTGTACTTGAGATGATCATTGGTTCTTCAATCAAAATTGTACCATATAGTAATAACCAAATCATTTTTGATTATAAGGAAATTTGTTAGACAAATTCCCAAATCCTATTCAAGCATCAAGTTTGAAAGATTGTGGTTTCCAATTATGATTTAGATCACATCTTAATCAATTATTGGTTAAGGCAATGTCATTTAAGGGAATAATTATCATCAAATATTTCACAAATATTTATGCATAATTATTCTAGGAAATTAAAAAATTTAATTTCACTAATTTATTAAATGACAGTCACTATGTAATCATCAAGTTTGATGATTGTGTTTCCAATTAAGATTTAGATCAAATCTAATCAATTAATTGGTTGAGGCCATGTAAGTTATGTAAATAATCAACTTCCAATATTTCACAAATATTTTTCATGATTATTTCACGAAATTAACAATTAATTTCACTAATTGACAATCACTTGGTTCTAGATTAGGACTGTAATTTCAGCAGTGACTCCTACTTACTAAAATTAGCATATCTCAATCATATTAAATCCAAATTAGACAAAATCAATTTTCATAGATTTCTAATTTGATTTAGGACAGAACCCAAGTGATGTTACCCGCATTTCGAGGCAAGTCTAAACAGTAATTAATATTTTAATCACGTTTAGATCTACAGTTCCCGCAACAGTGTAAACATGTTCATTAAAAAAACCATATCTAGAGCATACGAAATCCGATTTACGTAAACTCAGATCCTATGGTTTCCTTATTTAATGGGGAACAAAGTATTAAATTCGTGTTTAAACAATTTAAACAGTGCCGAATTTATTTACTAAATAGATCTACGAAATCAAATGCGATAAAAACTTTCGCGACCTTAACGAACCCAAGTAGTCCTCGGTTTTTCGAATCATATTCGAAACCGTCAACCTAAGGCTCTGATACTACTTGAATGATATGTAATTTATCCTCAAGCGCATCACGGAAGCGTGATCGTCGTATCGGTTACGACGAAGAACGACTAGTCGTACTAGTTGTTCGGTGCAGCAGAATTTAGAATTTTTTATTCGATGAAACCACATGATCCGAGAACCATTCTCAGATCGTTTCATCTATAACCACAACAAGTATAATGCAATACCTCTTGAAGCATGGTTGATTGAGTCTCTAAAGAAAGAGACCTCCTGTCTCAAGTCCGATCGTCGGTGAGACCGCTTGCGAGCGTAGGGATGAACCTCGTTGTCCTCGCAATCCAAGAAGATGATCCAAGCGTGGTTGCTCTTGATCTCGTCGCACGAGATCAAACGTCTCCTTCGTGAGATGAACTCTCCAAGAAGACGGAGAACCGAAGAACGTCGAAGCGGCGACGCGGTGGTGAAGGCGACGACGATTCTCTCCTCTAGGGTTTTGTGGTCGGCCACCAATTAGAGGGAGAGAGGGTAGACGTGTACCAAGAAAGAGATAGAGAGATCCAATATTCACGTACTATAGAGAGCATGGTATGCCTCTCTATTTATAGGGTTTTGGGATCCATGGATCTCAATCCATGTGACATATAAAATCAATGGATGAGATTGATTTATGTCAATCCAATGGTCAAGATTGTTGTTGGTAAAACCAACAAATTTAGGTTAAAATATATTTGACAAAATCAAATATAAATTAGTCCTAAATCAAACCAATAAATAAGGAGAGAATACAAAGATGGAGATTACAACTCCATGTATAACATGGTGGACGGCCACCCATTCCAAATAGGACATGGGTGCCGCCCACCCCTTTCCTAATGGAGGGCAATCTCATGATAATTCATGAGATTACATATCTCCATGGAATATCTCTCTTTATTTATTTCCAACAACTTTTGTTGGGTTTCATTCTTCAAAAATAATTCACAATTATATTTGAGAATATTGCAATCTTGCCATGGAAAAATTGTGAATCATATTCACAACCCAAAACAACATATAATTTACATTGTCAATTAATTACACAATGTGTATCCAATACACATAATTAGTCAACACATATAAATTATAATTAGCTCTCTCTAATACATTATAAATCACATTTATAATATATTATGATTGATTGGATATTTCTATCCACATTATTCTTATCCATAATAATTAAATCACATTTAATTACATTGGATAATTTCTTTACACATCAATATGATTAAATCACATTTAATCATCATTTCTTCAATGCTTAGATCTTATGGAATTATTCTTGAACCCTTCAAGAATAATGCAATCTCTCCGCAGATACTTGGAGATAAGGACAGGGCGATTGTATTGTTCCACGTATAGTGACATGGATAATGAGATCACATCTCAAATCCAGATCGCGGGCCTCTCATAGATGCTTGATTAAATCAAGACCGTAAATCTAATCTTCTCATTGTATCTGAATCACATTCAGATCAATGTCCAACACTTAGACCAAGATTAGATCACTTCTCTACTGAGAGGAGTCACTAAAATCCAGACCCGTTTCATCACTCCCTAGGAATGGAAGCGTCATGGTTATACAACTGTTTATGATCGAATCACCCTCATGTATTCCCAATACCTGTACATCCTGCATACTGGAAGACTCAGACTAAATTCGAAGTATCGGATCAACTTTATACTGTCTACTTCATGGTTTTATCAGTAAGTTTCTCATTCGATCATTGGGAGTTGGTATCGATCATACACTTTCCAAAAGTGTATATCATACCTAGGTCTTTATCATATACTAAAAGTATATATCAAACCTACAAATTCAGTCAAGCTTCCGAAGCGAGACGACCATGCGCATGGAATTTGATTCTTCCCAATATCTCATGAGTGAGCTCATGTCTTCCGGTTCAGTAACTGAACCTGTATGATCCCTTTGAGAGATCGTATTACTCATATGCCCTTATATGCACACCAGCACGCCGGTGTATAGACCTTGATTAGGTCATCAACCTATTGGTCTGCCAAATGTACATACTTAGACATATAGCAACACATCTGTCTCCGGTCAGAGGATGCGTGCCTATATCATGACAGCATACGATATAGGACTTTGGTTATCTCGATCTCGTTAAGTCAACTCTTTGACCTAACTAATCTAACACCTCCGAATCTCTATTCCTATGCAGAGGACCTACATCAAGAGGTCGGTCAGATATCAGCCTTCAGAGATAAGGATTGCCATCTCCTACTCAGGCTGGAGATCATCTCTTAACAATCATTTGACGGTGCTTGATGAGTCCTTAATCTAACTCTTTAGATATTCATCCAAGCACCAGCCTCTATGATTCAATAGTTGAATCAACAACTGTATGATTATTAAGATGCCCATGGTACATACCCTAATTGTACTAAGGGACCTATTATGCAAATTAATTATTCTTCATTTCAGATCAGGGAATGATATTTGCAATAACATTTATTGCATAATGGCTCGCCGTGGGCTCGCATTTCCAACATATATAGGCCTCCAACCTCATTGCATGGGTGACATGTGTCATCACCTAAGGGAGGCTTATAACACATGTGACCTCTCTACCATGCAAGAAGGCATATGGCAACCCTTGCCAACCGTGCACCATGATACATGGCTCATATTCATGAGAGAATTTGTTGTACATGCATGAGGCCACATTCCTTAACATGCACTAGCACACATGTTGTTCTTAGAATTATGACACATGGTACTCTTGTGTATTGATACATGTCCTGTACGTATAACAACACGTGTACCATGATTTGCCCTCCATGTGTCCTACTTTTGCTAACGACACTTAATTATCACTAATCACGGGTAATTAGTACTAATCACGCTTAATTAGTCTTAATGATATGATTATGGTCTAATGTGCATAAATCTATGACATTGTGGGCCCTATACTTGTAGTAGCTTCTACTACTTATAAGCTACTACCATACTTCCAAATTAGTAGATGTGGTACTATGTTTGATGTGCTGCAAAATCAATAGAACCTTTCAAAGTTAAAATTATTCCAGATGGTCTTTTATTTACACAAAACAAGTTTCAATGAAATCGTTGCATCAAGGCAAATCTATTGAATATGTCAAACGTAAAATGTGAATACCATCAATCTAATATTTCCTTGAAATAACACTTTCTAACATTCAAAACATAATTGATATTCTACAAAACTTCCAACTACTTAAAACGCGGATTACAATTTCTCCCCTACTTGAAATATATTTCGTCCTCGACATTGAATATCTTTGTTAGATTGAAAATAAGTGGGGATATTGAGATTTCATTTCTTCCTCTCATTCCCATGTGGCTTCTTCTATTGCATGACTCCTCCATAAAATTTTCACTAGGGGAATCTTCTTTGTATGAAGCTCGTGTACTTTATAATCTAGAATTTCTACTGGAACCTCCTTGTAAGATAGATTTTCCTTCAATTGAATTTTTTGGGTTTGTATCACATGGGACGGATCTGGAATATACTTTCGAAGTGTGCAGACATGAAAGACATCATGTATCCTTGCTAGTTTAGATGGAAGTCGAAGACGATAAGCCACACTTCCAATTCTCTATGTGATCTCGTAAGGGCCAATGTATCTAGGGCTTAGTTTCCCTTTCTTCTCGAATCTGATTAGGCCTTTCCAAGGAGATACTTTCAGAAATACATTGTCTCCCACTTGAAATTTAATGTTTCTCCTTCATTTATCTGCATAAATTTTCTGTCTGCTTTACGCTGCCTTCAAGCATCTCTTGATTTCCTCAACTTTTTCTAGTGTGCTATGAATTCAGGTTGAACCAATTTTCGTTCTCCAACCTCACTCCAACACTACCATATAAGGCTTCGTAAGGTACCATCCCAATACTAGCATGATAGATGTTATTGTATGCAAACTCTATAAGCGAGAGATGTTCATCCCAGCTTTCTTTAAAGCTCAGTGCACAAGCTCTAAGCATGTCTTCCAGAGTCTGGATGGTCTGTTCTGATTGGCAATCTGTTTGAGGATGAAAGGCTATGCTAAATGCTAATTTTGTTCCCATTGCCTTATATAAGATTAGCCAAAGCTAGGAAGTGAATCAGGGATCTCTATCAGATACAATTGACACAGGAGATCCATGAGGCTAACTATATCATTAACAAAGATCTTTCTAAAGCGGTCTAGACTGTATGACATGTTAGTGGCTAAGAAATGTGCAGATTTAGTTAATTTGTCTACTATGACCCATATTGCATCGTGGCCTTGATATGTCTTTGGAAATCACATAACAAAATCCATAGTGATATGGTCCCATTTCCATTTTGGTATAGGAAGTGGCTGTAATGTTCCCGCAGGTCTCACTCGCTCCGGTTTAGTTTGATGGCATATTTGACATCTAGAAACATATTCTACCATCTCTCTCTTCATGCCAGACCACCAATAGTAAGTATTAAGTGTTCTATACATCTTAGTACTTCCTGGGTGCATAGCATACATGGAGTTATGTGCCTCCTCCAGAATCTTTGTCTTTGTCTCAGATTTAATCGGAACACACAATCTTCATTTAAATGATAAGATACCTTGGCCATCTATTGTATATCTTGCTTGATCATCTCCTTACAAATGGTTCTGATCCCAACTTCTTTACAAGTTCAAATGGCAACTGCTGCTCAAATTCATGTCCTTTAACGGACTAGGCAGCCATGCCTCCTAGTGTTCGAGCTATCAAGGTCAACGTGTCATACACGTTGTTGCTGTTATCATTCTCCTGACTAGGGCCTTGGGTGGTCGCTTGTGGCTGGTCTGCTGCTATTATTTATTATAAAAAATAAAACCTCAATTGGATCCTTCATCAACATAAATCCTCCAATAATGATTCCAATTATCCTCAAGACAACAACTTCTATTTTTCTTATAAGTTTAGATCAAATTATGATAACTAAATTATCTTCCAATACTTATATATCAACCCATAATATTATTCTTACTCAAGAGTCCAAAACCTTTGCTATGATACCATATTATATGTTGACATATGTCACACATGCAGAGGGGTTGGAGGCCTATATATACCCATGACCTCCCCATTCTACTCACTTCATCCCACACCCCTCTCACCACCTTAGAGCCATAAGGCCGTCAAGGTTGTTGGAGGAGCACGATAGGAGTCACGGAGAAGCTCTGTCGGTTACCAAGAGCGCAATAGAAGACGTAACGAAGTTCTGTCAGCCATTAAGCTGTAATACTCAATCTAAGATGAATATAGGGGGTATTCACTAAAGAAGGCGATCTCGACTCAAATTAGATAGCAATCAGGTGAGGGATTCTCAAGCTCTATTTTAAAGCAATAATCTTTAACTTTTTAAGCAGGGTTTTGAATAGCAAGTATGCAATCGTGTTTTCTAAAGCATTTACATATTAATTGCAAGTACCGTATAGTTAATATGAAATCAAGTCTTTAGAACATATTTCAGACGTTGTTTCAAGTGTTTTATCTTGATAGCATATTTTTCAATCTTATAGTTCTTTGTGGAACACGAAACATAAGTTTCACTACTTAGATTTGAGCTTTATATAAAAGAAACTTGTTTGGACAATCATTATGCAATATGTATCGTTTTTCAAGTTCTCAATAGTTTCCAGTTGTAAGAATACACACGATATCTCATATTGTTTTATGTTGTGAATTAACTGTTATGAGGTTGAATTGGCAAGACTACGGGTTACTGGTGACAGAAAGAATTAGAATCATAAAGTAAGCATCACAGTAGCTATTTTATACAAGTCATGAACTAGCCATTAGATATGGTGATGTCATTAGATATGACCCTGAAACAACCATTAGATATGGCAAACCATTAGATATGGTATCTAAAGGACTTTGGGTTCGCATTCTGTATACGTATAAGCTTTGGGCCGTATGCAGGGTGTTTTTGGTCTTTGGGACCGTTTACGCGTATGACTTAGCTTTGTTTCAACGTTCATGAGTCGATAACTTAGCCACAGCGGTGACTAATGGAAACACCTTGATAGTGATAATTATGTTTCAATTTATCTTCCTTTGAGGTGATTTTAGTGTTCAATTGCAAAACTAGCATGTTGTTATATGATTATTGTCATAAAGTCTCTTTCAATCTATTTCAAAGTATTCAGCATAAATTTTGGTATGAGGCTCAAATTTCAAGTTTTAGCTATATGTAAAAAGATTGAGACCTTTCACTAGATCTAAGCTCATAAATGGGTTTAGACTCATCCCTTTATATTATAATTATGTACAGATCAACACAATCACGACCAGAAGGAGAAAGGACTGCTTATACGCTAGAAGGAGATGGTTTTCGTTGTTTTTTGTATAGTCTGTTGTTTTGTAAGGAGTTGTAATAGAACTTGTGTAAGATACTTCTTTGTAATGTAAACTTTAAATATAAAAATGATATGTTTGATGAGATTGCCACAACGGTACGTTGAGGAAAAAGAAGCAGAAAGATCTCTATCGCGACACGTTCTTATTAGCGGGACGGGTCGTGACAATAGAAGTTGTAATGAGGTTCTGCCAGCCATCAAGCGGTAGTGTTCAATCTGAGATGGATATAGGTGCTATTCACTAAAGAAGGCGATCCTAACTCGAGTTAGATAGAGATAAGGTGAGGGATTCTCAAGCGCTATTTTAAAGCAATAATCTTTAGCATTTATGCATGGCTTTGATAGCAAGTATGTAATCATATTTTCTAAAGCTTTTATGTATGAATTGCAAGTACCATATAGTAGATATGAAATCAAGTTTTAGAAAGTATTTCTAATGTTGTTTCAAGTGTTTTGTCACGATAACACATTTTCAAGCATATGATTCTTTGTGGAACACGAAACATAAGTTTCGCTATTTAGATTTAAGCTTTATATAAAAGAAACATGTTTGAATAGTCACTATGAAATATGTTCTTAATAGTTTCCAGTTGTAAGAATATGCATGCTATGTCAGATTGTTTTATGTTATGAATTAATTGTTATGAGCATTAATTAGCAAGAGTACGGATTATCAACGTCAAGAAAAGAATCAGAATCAGAAAGTATGCATCACAGTAGCTAATTTATACAAGTCATGAACTAACCATTACATATGGTTATGCCATTAGATATGACCCTGAAACATCCATTAAATATGGAAAACCATGGATCGTCTACGCTTATGACTTAGCTTTGTTTCAACGTTCATGAGTCGATAACTTAGCCACAGTGGTGATTAATGCAAACAGATTAATAGTGATAATTGTGGTTCAATTTACTTCAATTGAAGTGATTTCAATGTTTGATAGCAAAACTAGCATGTTTTTATATGATTACTGTCATAAAGTTTCTTTCAATCCATTTCAAATTATTCAGCATAAATTTTGGAATGATACTCTTTTTTCACATTTGGCTATTTATGTAAAAAGTTTGAGATCCATTCACTGGGTCTAAGCTCATAAATGGGATTAGACTAATCTCATTATACTATTACTATGTACAGATCAACCGAATCATGACCAGAAGGAGGAAGGACTGTTTATACACTAGCAGGAGGTTGTTTTCGTTTTTTTTCATACTATAAGATGTTTTGTAAGGAGATGTAATAGAACTTGTGTAAGACACTTCTTTGTATAGTAAACTTTAATTACAAGGATGATATGTATTTCATGAAATTTGCAACATGTGTACTTTGAGGAGAAAGGTGAAGAAAGATCTCTATCGCGACACGTGCCGGTTAGCGAGACAGGTCATGACAACTTGTGCTATCAGAGAAAAGGTTTTGTACCTGAGCAAGAATAATATTATGAGTTTATCTATAAATATTGGAAGATAATTTATTTATCATAATTTGATTTGAACTTAGAAGAAAAATTGAAGTTGTAGTCTTGAGGATAATGGGAATCATTATTGGAGGATTTATGTTGATAAAGGATCTAATTTATGTTTATTTTATAGGAAACAATGGAAGCAGAACAGCCACAAGCGACCACCCAAGGCCCTAGTAAGGAGAATTATAACAACAACAATGTGTATGACACGTTGACCTTGATAGCTCAAACAATAGGAGGCATGGCTGCCCAGTCCGTTAAAAGACTTGAATTTGAGCACCAGTTGCCATTTGAACATGTAAAGAAGTTGGGAGCAGAACCATTTGTTGAAGACACTGATCCAAAGATGGCAAGTGAATGGTTCAAACATATGGAGAAAATATTTGCTCTAATGGATTGTACGTATGAACAAAAGTTGAAGTATACAATATTTCTACTGAAAGATAGCGTTGATGATTAGTGGACATCGGTGAAAATGAAATATCCAAATCTATCTCACACTACATGGGATATCCTTGAGAAAAAGTTCAATGGAAAATATTACCCAAGGGTTTATCAGAGGAGAAACGTAGGGAGTTCACAAAACTGACTCAGGGGAGCAATTTATTTGATGGATATGAGAAGAAATTCATAGAACTTTCAAACTTTATTGCTTCTCTGGTTGCAACTAAGGAAGAAAAGTGTAGACGTCTAGAAGATGGTATGCATATTGACCTAAAGGAAAATGTTTCAGCCATGGGATATACTGATTATGCAAAATTGGTGGAGGCTGTTCGTAGGGCAGAAAGAGCAGTGATAGAAAGAAGGAAATGTAATGATCACAGAAAGAAAAGGTTTGTAGATAGACCACAATGGAGGGGAACCAAGAACAAAGAATCGAGAATAGCTGGGAATTCAAGGCAAGATAATAGGTTAGCCCTTAGAGTTCAAGGGTGTAACACCTCAACCCTAAACATAGTGCCATGCCTAAAACTCACGAAGTGTGGGTGTGATTTATAAGTGGTGGGGATTACTACTTGACTACTTGGTCTTGAGCATTTTGGGTGGTTGTCAACGGGTCTAATTGGGCATGAACCCAACAGGTTGTTAGGGACAGTTTTCCTCGATAACGGATCGGGGACCAAAGCTTGGGACGTTACAAATGTTATAAGAGTCATGTTCCCTCTGATAGTGGAAAGGACTACCCGAGAGGTGGAGCCGCCCCTACAAAGAGGTTGGAGGAAAAGACTACCCGGAACGTGTAGCCGTCACTATCACTGGGAATAAGTGATGTGACATGTCGCAACAAGGACGATGCAAATATAAGTGGGGGAGGTTGTAACACCTCAACCCCAAACATACTACCATACCTAAAACTCACGAAGTGTGGGCGTGATTTATAAGTGGTGAGGATTACTACTTGACAACTCGGGCTTAAGCATTTTGGGTGGTTGTCAATGGGTCTAATTGGGCCCGAACCCAACAAATTGTCAGGACCAGTTTTTGTCGATAACGGACCGAGTACATAAGCCCGGGACGTTACAAAGGGAATCAAACAAATAGATTTACAGTTGAGACTTCTGAAAACAGAACATTTTTTTCCACAAATGTACAAACAATGGAAAGTATCATCTAAGAACTTGCCGTAAGGGGAGCACTAGGTGTTATCAATGTGGCGAGATAGGCCACATACGTCAGAATTGTCCCACACTTATCCAAAGTCGTAGGGTTATGGGAAGACCAACACAAAATGAAAATCGTGATATCGTTATACATCGTCCTCCACCTGGAAGGGAACAAAATAAAAACAATACACAGAAAAGATCAAACAAGAGAGCGGGAAAAGCTTTTGCTATGACCTTAATGGAGGCCATATCTGAGGCTGATGTTGTATCACTCAGCTTTGTTTTTGCGTTCATGAATCGATAACTTGGCCACAATGGTGATTAATGCAAACAGCTTGATAGTGATAGTTATATTTCAGTTTACTTCTATTGAAGTGATTTCAGTGTTTGATTGCAAAACTAGCATGTTTTTATATAATACTGTCATAAAGTCTCGTTCAAGCTATTTCAAAGTATTCAGCATAAATTTTGGCATGATACTCATATTTCAACATTTGGCTATATATGTAAAAAGCTTGAGATCCATTCACTGGGTCTAATCTCATAAATAGGTTTAGATATATCCCGTTATACTATTATTATGTACAGATCAACCGAATCACGACCAGAAGGAGGAAGGACAGTTTATTCACTAGCAGGAAGTCGCTTTCATTTTTTGTATTGTATGATGTTTTGTAAGGAGATGTAATAGAACTTGTGTAAGACACTTCTTTGTATAGTAAACTTTAATTACAATGATGATATGTAATTGATGAAATTTTCCACATGTGTACTTTTAGGAGAAAGGTGAAGAAAGATCTCTGTCGCAACACGTTCTGGTTAGGAGGACGGGTCGTGACAACTTGTGGTATCAGCGCAAAGGTTTTGGACTATTGAGCAAAAATAATTATGAGTTAATCTATAAGTATTGGAAGATAATTTAGTTATCATAATTTGATTTGAACTTAGAAGAAAAATAGAAGTTGTTGTTTTGAGGATAATTGGAATCATTATTGGAGGATTTATGTTGATGAAGGATCTAATTGAGGTTTTATTTTTATAGGAAACAATGGCAGCAGAGCAGCCACAAGAGACCACCCAAGGCCCTAATCGCGAGAATGATAACAACAACAGTGTGTATGATACGTAGACCTTGATAGCTCAAACAAATAGGAGGCATGGCTGCCCAGTCCTTAAAAATGCCTGAATTTGAGAACCAGTTTCCATTTAAACATATAAAGAAGTTGGGAGCAGAACCATTTGTAGGAGAGACTGATCCAAAGAAGGCAAGGGAATGGTTCAAGCATATGGAGAAAATATTTGCTCTAATGGATTGTACGGATGAACAAAAGTTGAAGTATACAATATTTCTTTTGAAAGACGGTGTTGATGATTGTTGACATTGGTGAAGATGAAATATCCAAACACATCTCACATTACGTGGGATATCGTTGAGAAAGAGTTCAATGAAAAATATCACACAAGGGTTTATCAGGAGGAGAAACGTAGGGAGGTCCTATTCCTTACTCAGAGGAGCAATTTGTTTGATGAATATGAGAAGAAATTCACAGAACTTTCAAAGTTTACTCCTTCTCTGGTTGCAACAGAAGAAGAAAAGTGTAGACGACTAGAAGGCAGTATGCATATTGACTTAAAGGAATTGGTTTCAGCCATGGGATATACTTATTATGCAAAATTGTTGGAGGCTGCTCGTAGGGCTGAACGAGTAGTGATAAAAAGAAGGAAATGCAATGATCACAGAAAGAAAAGGTTTGCAGATAGACCACAATGGAGGGGAACCATGAACAAAGAATCGAGAATAGCTAGGAATTCAAGGCAAGATAATAGGTCAACCCTCAGAGTTCTAGGGAATCAAACAAATAGATTTACAGTTGGTAATTATGAAAAGAGAACACCTTCTTTTCCATAGTGTACAAACTTTGGAAAGTATCATCCAGGAAGTTGCCACAAGGAGACCACTAGGTGTTATCAATGTGGCGAGATAGGCCACATATGTCAGAATTGTGCCACACTTGTCCAAGGCTATAGAGTTATGGGAAGACCAGTACAAAATGAAAATCGTGATATCGTTATACGTCGCCTCCAGCTGCAAGGGAACAAAATAAAAACAATACAGAGAAAAGATCAAACCAGAGAGAGGGAAAAGCTTTTGTTATGACCTTAGAGGAGACCATATCTGCGGATGATGATGTATCAGATACCTGATGAATCTCCATTTCATATTTTTTTATTATATCATTTGTCCTTAAAAGCCCTATGTAATGCAAGTAAATAGCATCAATTTGTGCATAATAGCATTCATTATTTATTGTATTTACTGCATACAAAATAAGGTTTTTAATGCCAAAATAATAGAATAAAAGAAGAAAAGAAAAGGGAAAATAAAATAAGTTTATGTAAATAAATATATATACATTTTCCCTTATATTTTTTTAATTCGTTATTCCCTTATATTTTTCTAATATTTTAAATAATATACACATTCTAGTAAAAATATAGAACTAAAATAGTATCCATAAAACATAGGTAAAATACCTATAAATATACCTACATAGTAAACTTACCTATTTATTTAAAGTGTACAAATAACATCATAAAAATAAAATACAAATATATATACTCACAAAAATAATTTATAAAATAAATAAAATAAAAGAATAACATAATAAAGTAAAATATAGAAAACAAAAAATAAAAATGTACAGAATATAGGTAATTATACCTATAAATAAACCACTAAAAATAAACTTATAATAAAATACACTAAAAAAATAAAAAAAATTTATAAAATACTAAATAAAATAATAAACATTTTTTATTTTGTACCAAAAAATTAATAAAACTATCTATTATTTTTAAATAATTATTCTTTAATAACCTTGTTGTTTTGTCTTGTAGTGAACCTACATGGACCAATGGTAGGGCTTCCTCCGTTGACCTCTGGTCAACTCACTCTGCAGGCTGCAGCCCGTCAAATCTGTCAAAGCATGCATTTTCTCCCATTTTTCCCGGCCGATCCATCGCTCCAATGACATCGGTCCCTTCACGGAAATTACTCACAAAAAAACCGTCATACACGCCCAACCTTTGTATCTTTTATACATAACTTGATTTCTTTCCTAATGGTCGGTCAAATAAGGGTACTTACTTTTTTATAAACAACTCACTCTGCAGCCCGTCTTCTCCCAATTTTCCCGAGCGTTCATTCCATCTTTCACACTCGCTTCCTTCACAAGAACGGTTCCCCAATAGTCCACGATACACGCCCATGTCTTGAATCCAATGTATATAGCTTTGATTTTTTGCTAATGGCCACTCAATAAGGATGTCCCATATTATCTATAAATAACCAACCTCCTCCTCTATGTTTCAATTTGGTCATTCCTAGAACCCTAAAGCCACTCCACTATGGCCTAGTGTGCTTCCTTGTGACAGGGGTAGGCCCCCTGGAGCTTGGAGACGGCTAATGGAGGAAGGGGAAGCACCCACGACCACCGTCATCAGCGGTCCTTCTCCTTGGCAACCAGGTCAGGTTTGAGCTGCGCATTTTAATTTCATTAGCTTAGCATTAGTCGTAGGCTTCATTTACTGCATTTTATTCCGTATTTTAGCCGATTAATTGGTTAGAATAGGTTAGATTAGCTTGCCGGAGCTATGCAGCTCCGGCCGTGTTTCACCATCCTACACATGTTCTCCGACCCCCAATTCCACTTCCATTTCCTTCCCCATCACGTTCTCCACCTCCCAGCACCTTTGACAAACCAAAACCTTCTTGGTTCTGCAAATCGAGGTCTCCCTCCGCCACCTCGTCGGAGACCTCGTCACCCACCTCATCCTTCGTGCTCACAGCTTCATTTTTTATCGAGGAGCAACCCCTCGAGCCCCTCGTTAATTCGGTGCAGGTCACGTGCCCCCCAGACTCCTCCAGGGCTCGAATCACATCCGCCTGCAAGTACTTGGAAGTCCCTTCTTCACTGAGCTTGCCATGCCTCTCTACGAGGTTTTAGAGCCTCTTTAGAACCCCAGCGGCTACGGAAGTCCTCGTCGGTCGTGTAGAGCCATTAACGATCAAAGAAGAGTGCCGGTGAAGGGAGGAATCGACGAACGAAGTTCGGGGAAGATGAGTTATTCCCTGTTCTTCGTAAGAAGAAGCTACCGTTGGATCTAGGGAGGAGCCCCAAATCTGATCTCAATCGTTGGATGAAGCTACGCCACCACTGTCGGATCGCTTGGCACGATCTAATTCAGGCCGTCCAGCGACGAAGCGTCATCGTGCCACCGGGTGCCGCCACGTGTTTTAGTGAACAAATTCAGAACGTCCGCCTGCGCGCAATTTTGGATAAATTGCTAAATATCGCCCTGTCTTTTTTGTATTTCTACTTTAGTCCTGTAAATAATGTTTAACATTGTAAATAAAATGGGATTTTTGTGTTAGGACCCCTGTTATTTATTGTATTTATACTTAGGTCCCTCCCAGCCTCACGTCTAGTCCCACGTGAGTGTTGTAAATTTTGCATGAATGCCCTCAAATTTTTGTATATTGTAGAGCAATACCAGAAAATTAAATAAATGTGTTATCTAGTTGGCATATTTGCACTATGGTCCCTATAACATATTTTATTCGTAAATATGTCCCTGCTAGGATATTAATTTTTGTGTGATTTATCTATTTATTACAATACAAATGGTGCTCCAAAACGTCCACAAAAATTGTGGTAGATGCTTCATGCCATATAGATTCATGTCCTGCATTTATTTCGCAATTTTTGAGCATTTATCCATTTATTAAAAATAAATTAGCAGCCTATATTCCCTGTCTAATTTATAAATACCAAAAAATAGAAAAACTTTTCGAAAAATTCTAAAAAAATTATATATGTTATATTTTGATATTTTTTAGTCCATAAAACAAAAACCCCTAAAAATAGAAAAAGAAAATATAAAAATTTCAAGATGCTCCAAAATCCAAAAAAATATAAAAACTCTTCAAAAATACCAAAAATATGTTTTATTGTTTTATAATTACCTATATATTATTTTTTTAGTATTAAAATTAATTTGGGTAATTTTGGGACCTATTTACTATTTTTAAAACCCGAGTTAGTTTTGTAGTATTTATTAATCCCATATTTGAGATATTGTTGACTTTAAAAATACATAAAAATTAGAAAAAATTCATGGAAAATATAAAAAACATTAGAAAATATAAAAAATCCCAAAAACAAATTATTTTCTGATTTTTATCATATTTAGTAGTATTTATAACTATATTTATGTGTATTGTGTAAATAAAGCTTTATGTGGGTATATTATTTTTATATATAAAAAGATAAAAATATAAAAAGAAAATAAAAAATCAAAAAAATCAAAAATCAAATAAAAAGTATAAAACAAAAAAATCAAATAAAAAATTATAAAATTAAAAACCCATAAAAACAATAACGTGGACAAGAAAAGAATAGGATAATTTTTGTGCATTCATTTTCACTCCCAACCGTTTGGTCCCAGTGTTCGACATCTACTTGTGCTTACAGCTATACACTTTTGCATGTAAAGTTATAATAAAGTTTAACTCCACATTTTTGAGATTTAATTGCTTTATTCTGATTGTGGGTTAATTGTTGATTGATTGAGGTCTTTTATCGGTCGCCTCAGCGACTTTGCTCACGCCATGTGTGGAACACAAGACCGATGAAATTCCTCTTTCATTAAATGGCACCGTTGCCAGGGAGCAACGTCGTTTGGGATACTTATTATCTATTTGATTCTTCGCTCTTGTCCATATTTATTTACTTGCATTATTTTTGATATTATTGTGAACTGTCTGACTTTCTTCCTTGTTTTGAATTTGTTGTGAGAGACTGGTGTGTGACGGAAGATCTCCTAAGAGTCCCTATGCACCCGAGCAATGTGGAGCTGGCTTTCTGACAGCGTCGATAGGAGAGAGCAACCAATTCAGATCTGGAGGAATTTTGGGAGACATATTCGGAGCTTCATTTTATTAAGCAAAAAAATGTAATTTATGTGAGAGAGTGACCCTTGGATTATAATAATACAGGACTCTCAGACACCCCAACTTCCCGAGGTCCAACGCCCGAGGGATTGTTCGGGGCCACGACAATTTTGATGCTTTTTCCCTTTTATTTTATTTTTATTATTTTGTATTAATGAGCCCTAGCTTAGGAATTGTTTGCCGATAGATTAAGGTCCAAAGACCCAAATATATTTGTCTATACCTATAGATGCGCTTCTGGACTTAGTCAAAATAATAATTGTTGGTTATTTATCTTCGAATCCGCGGGCCATGAGAGACGTCATACAACGTTGGTAGGACCCATTGTGGCAGGCACCGAGACGTCTCCAAGATCAGACTTTAGGGTTTGACTTTGAATAACCAACATTTGGTGCTTCACGATAATAGCAATTACTACCCTAGGGCAATTTCATCGAATTGCATCTCATATAGCTTAGTTTCAATTCCGTCTTGCATCCCGCATGGAGAGAGATGGAGGCACTGTAAATCTTCTTACTTAGCATGTATCATCGATTTCCGACTTTCATGGCTTTTCTGACCTTCTCCCTCTATTTTTGCCAACCTAGGATGCTTAATGGAAATTGGAACCTCGATAGGCACGTGCATTGAAAATATCCAAAAAAAGTGATAACAAAAATAAAATCGAGACTACTAACTCCACTTGAACCTAAAAATAAAATGTAATGGATCCCTTGTCTTGGGGAGAGCAACCCCCTCATTGTCTGAGAATTTTATCCATACGTACACGTTAAGGATTAGTGCCCCAATCCAAAGCCTAATTTCGATGGGTACAACTTTATATGGTCACCTAACTCTAAAATCGACAAGATAAAAAGACCACATCTCGGTCTTCACTGTGTTGAGTATGTGAATCGAGGGTTTGCCTTATGTATTGATTGTGACTTGGTATCCATTGGCATCATTTTCGCTTTGAGTTATCGGTTTCGTCCGTGTGAGTCATGCATTTTTCATCTTTGTCTCTCTGTCTTTCTTATACATATACCTCCTCATTTGCATTAAGTCATGATATTGGCGCTTGCGCTCAATCACCTTCGCCTGACCTTTGTGTTCCTCTCCTTGCCCACCCTCTTAGTGTCCCTCGTATAATCTATTTTGTCACCTGTGATTGCTTTGTTTTTTGAGATTGCCCGCATCGAGGATTCTTGATTTACAGAAATTATTGGAGTAAGTTGGGCTTGCTTTGAGGACACTGAGATTGATACCCCACTTTTGGTGGATCTGAGTTGAGACTTAAGCCTCAGAGCTTCTTGAGAATTTCTTTTATGATGCACAATGATTAGGTGTGATTCTTCATTGAGGATTTAGATCTTGCACACCGGATTGAGGATGTGATATAATGTGATAGTTTGATGATGATTTCATGAGCATTGATTGATCTATCTATCTTGATGTGCATCTTGATTTTGAGGATTGACCGATTATTCTGATTTGGACTTCTCGACAAAGGTGTGCGGATTCCCGCCTGATCTCTCATCTTTCTGATTGACCTGTCCTCGATCTCCTGATTCTATCATCCACCTCTGGCACCTAGACGATTTCTGACTACCTGTTGTGCCATCTGAGCTGATTGGAGTAACTTGAGGGACCGTATTGTGATTTACCTATTGATTTTGTGTCCCTCACAGGATCTTATGCCCTCCTGATTATTGATGGATTGATTACTTTTGAGGACCTGAGATTCGATGCCAGCAATCCCATTACTTGATTGACCTGGTTCGTAATACTCCTCGAGGACTATCTACGGGAGGATGCGACACATTCTTTACGTTTGGCTTCATACACTAACTCGGTCTCCACCTTTTTGGAGCCTGGAACCGTATCATCAGATTTGACTTTTAGGCCTCCCTTTTGATATTGTTTGTGTGCCTGATTTTTCGGTGCACGAGGCCTACTTCTCGACTCCTTCGAGTTCGCTCACCTTGACGGTCCTTGCAAAGCTGAGCTTCACTTTTCTGATATTTCTTGCCTAGTTCATAGCGCTCTCCGAGGGTTAGCTGCAAGAGACTATGACACCTTGCTAGATCTTGCAGTCTCTTCTGCTGGTAGATGGTCTGTCATCTACAGAAACCATTCTGATTGGCCGATTTGAGTCCTCTCTCCTTAATGACCCTCGCAAGGATGAGACCTGATACGATTATTCCCTGATTAGCCTGCATTATTCTCCGAGGACTATCTGCGGGAAAATGCAGCACCTTATTTACGCTCGGTTTCCTTTTCAGACTGTGTATCCTACTAGTGGGAGAACAGAGCCCAATCGTCTGGTATTCTTTTGGTCCCCATTGCGTTGATGTTTACCCGATCTCCTGGAACTGGGGACCAGCCCGACTTCACTCCTTTGAGTCTGCTCTCCTTGACGATCCTGACAAGGATGAACCCTCTTTCTCTGATTATTATCTGCTTAGTTGACAGTATGTTCCCCGAGGGTTGTCTGTGAGACACTGTCGCATTTTCTAGAACTCTCGATCTCTTCTGCTGGTAGCCGATGTGTCGCCAACCGAGACCGCTGCTATTTGATCCGTCTGATGGATCAAGCTCCTTGTGCCCGCTGACCTTAACGACCCTCGCAAGGGTGAGCTTCTGTTCTGGTTATTCATTGACTAGCATGTACTACTCCGAGAGGGTTATCTGCGGGAGAGTACATCATATTTTAGGTACTCGGCTTCACCTCTGGTGCTTCCTCTCTGGAGGAGCACGAAGTCGGGTATGTTGATTTTGGTACTCGTTCTCCTCCCTGGTTGTGTCCCCTCACTGTTGAAGCACAGGGCCTTCTAATTATTCTCTAATTCTGCTCACCTTGAGGACTCTCGCAAGGTTGAGCCATATACTGTGGTGTTAGATGTGTATTGTGACCTTCTGATTTTATGCCCATCGGATGCCACACAACTGCATTAGGAAAGTCTCTTGCCTACACGCTCATATCCTTAGAGACCATGATTGACTAGGAGGAGTCTGCACTACTCTTTCACCCTCCGAGTCTCATGGTATCAGCTCCGCTTACCCATTCCTTCCTTATGAGCCAATGTTCCGATTCACGCTACCGGTACTTGTTAGCAATGTGAGCCCCAGGCGAACCATTTCTACAATAAATGTTATTGTAATGAATAAATTATCAATGAAAGTTAGTGATTATTTTTCACGCCCTTTCTGAGATTAAATAAATGAATGCACTATAGGGTCCCTCTTTACAATAAGGGTTATGTACCATGGCCAACTTGATAATCATACAGCTGTTGATTCATTGATTGAATCATAGAGGCTGATGCTTGGATGGATATCTAAGGAGTTAGATAGAGGACTCATCAAGCATTGTCTAATGATTGTTAAGTGATGATCTCCAGTCTGAGTAGGAGATGGAAATCCTTTCTCATATGACTGATATCTGACCGACCTCTTGATGCATGTTCTCTGCATGGGAATAGTGATTCGGAGGTGTCAGATTAGTTAAGTCAATGGGTTGACTTAACGAGATCGAGATAACCAAAGACCTATGTTGAATACTATCACAACATAGGCATGCATCCTCTGATCGGAGACAGATGTGTTGCTATATGTCTGAATGTGTACATTTGGCAGACCAATAGGTTGATGACCTAACCAAGGTCTATACACCGGTGAGCTGGTTTGCATGTAAGGACTATATGAGTAATACGATCTCTCAAAGGGATCATACAGGTTCACTTATGCATCGGGAGACATGAGCTCACTCATGAGGTATTGGGACTGATCAAATTCCATGAATGGTCGTCATGCTTTGGAAGCATGACATGAATTTGAAGGTAAGATATATGCTTTGGGAAAGCATATGATCTATACCAATTCCCAGTGACTAAGATTGAGAAACATAATGATCAAACCCTTAAGATGACATTGTAAAAGTGATCTTTATCTTCAGAATGATCATAGGTCTTCCAGTATGCAGGATTACAGGTATTGGGAATACCTGAGGGTGATGTGATCATAAACGATTGTATAACCATGACGCCTCCATTCCGAGTGAGTGATGAAACAGGTTTGGATTTTAGTGACTCCTCTCATTAGAGAAGTGACCTAATCTTAGTCCATGAACTGGAAATTGATCTGAATAAGGTTCAGATGCAATGAGAAGATTAGGTCCACGATCTTGATTTGATCAAGCATCAGTGGGAGGTCCATGGGATCTGGATTTGAGATATGATCTCAACATCCATGTCGCTATACGTGGAACAATACAATCGCCCTATCCTTATCTCCAAGTATCTGCGGAGAAATCGCATTATTTTTGAAGGGTTCAAGAATAATTCCATAAGATCTAAGCAATGAAGAAATAATGATTAAATGTGATTTAATCTTGATGTGTGAAGAAATTATCCAATATAGTTAAATGTGATTTAATTATTTTGGATAAGAATAATGTGGATAGAAATATCCAATTATTCATAATATATTATAAATGTGATTTATAATGTATTAGAGAGAGCTAATTATAATTTATATTTGTTGATTAATTATTATGTGTATTGGATACACATTGTGTAATTAATTGACAATGTAAATTATATGTTGTTTTGGGTTGTGAATATGATTCACAATTTTTTCAATGGCAAGATCGCAATACTCTCAAATATAATTATGAATTAATTTTGAAGAATAAAACCCAATAAAAGTTGTTGGAAATAAATAAAGAGATTTCCATGGAGATATGCAATCTCATGAAATATCATGAGATTGCCCTCCATATGGAAAGGGTGGGCGGCACCCAATTCCTAAATGGAATGGGTGGTCGTCCACATGGAATGTACATGGAGATGTAATCTCCATGTATATCCTCTCCTTAATTATTGGTATAATTTAGGATTGATTTATATTTGATTTTGTCAAATATATTTTAACCTAAATTTGTTGGTTTTACCACCAACAATCTTGACCATTGGATTAGACATAAATCAATCTCATCCATTGATTTTATATGTCCCATGGATTGAGATCCATGGATCCCAAAACCCTATAAATAGAGAGGCATACCATGCTCTCTAAGGCTATGCAATATTGAAGCTTTCTCTCTCTCTCTCTCTCTCTCATTTTCTTCTCACATGCCAACCCTCTCTCCCTCTACTTGGTGGTCGTCCACCAAACCCTAGACGAGAGACTCGTCGATGCTCTCGCCACCACGCCGTCGCTTCGACGTTCTTCGGTTCTCCGTCTTCTTGGAGTGTTACGCTCACAAAGGAGACGTTCGATCTCGTACGACGAGATCAGGAGCAACCGTGCTTGGACCATCTTCTTGGATTGCGAGGAATACGCGGTTCATCCCTGCGCTCGCAAGCGATCTCACCGACGATCGGAATTGAGACAGGAGGTCTCTTCTCTTAAAGACTCATTCAACCACACTTTAAGAGGTATTCCTTATACTTTTTGTGGTTATAGATGAAAGGATTCGAGAATCGTTCTTGGATCATGTGGTTTCATCGCATGAAAATTTTTAAATTCCGCCGCACAGAACAACTAGTACGACTAGTCGTTCTTCTTCATATCCGATACGACGATCACGCTTACGTCATACGCTTGAGGATAATTCCATATCCTTCAAGTAGAATCCGAGCCTTAGGTCGACGGTTTCAAATATGATTCGCAAACCGAAGACGACTTGGGTTCGTTAAGGTCGCGAAAGTTTTTATCGCATTTGATTTCACAGATCTGTTGAGTAAATAATTTCAGCCTTGTTTAAAATGTTTAAGTACGAATTGTTTCCTTGGATTTTTTTCCCCATTAAATAAGGAAATCATAGGATCCGAGTTTGCGTAAATCGGATTTCGCATGCTCGAGATATGGTTGTTTTAATGAACATGTATGCATTGTTGCGGGAACTGTAGATCTTAACATGATTAAAGAATTAATTACGGTTTTGATCCGCGTCGAAATACGTGAAACATCACTTGAGTTCTGTCTTAAATCAAGTTAGCAATCTTTGAAAATTGAGTTTGTCTAATTTGGAATTAAATTGATTGAGATATGTTAAGTTTAGTGAGTAGGGGTCACTACTAAAATTGCAGTCCTAATCTAGAACCAAGTGATTGTCAATTAGTGAAATTAATTATTAATTTCATGAAATAATCATAAAAATATTTTTGAAATATTGGAAGATGATTATTTACTTAATTGACTTGGCCTCAACCAATTAATTGATTACATTTGATCTAAATATTAATTGGAAACACAATCATCAAACTTGATGCTTGAATAGGATTTGGGAATTTGAGTAGCAAATTTCCTTATAATAAAAAATGTTTTGATGATTACTATATTGTATAATTTCGGTTGAAAAACCGATGATCATCTCAAGTACAAAGTGATATATCTGGCATTATGCTTTCCCGAGGTGGATATGGTGACTAGTCGGAGAGCATTGAGGTTGCGGGTTGCAACGTATGTGGTCCGTCCCACTCTCATAGGTACTGGCCATGACAACGGGTAGGGACTGTATAATGCCGGAGAAAATCAAGGTGTATTTTCTAATTATTAAAATTCGAATTAACACGTACTTTGGGATATTACCATTATTATATTCAAGTAAAAATGATCAAGTTTGTTATTTGACTTGGATTGATAATTAATTTAATATGATTAAATTGATTATGTCCAATTTAGACACTCTATTGTGAATAGAGTTGTCATTTCCCTTGGAAGAATTAATTATATGAATATGATTCATAGTAATTAATTAAAATTTGAATATGAGGTGGAGGATCACATAAGTGACATCCATGGTCTCCCGTCAAGGCGAAGAGTTCTGTTGCCAGGGATTGCATGTGGAAGACACCTGTCTTGTCTGCAAGCGCATCTGGATCGAGCTCGTCGCTTCTCGAAAGAGTAAGGACGTATGCGTAGTGACCCCAATATCGTGTCCTCATATTATTGGGGCGATATTGGATTGCGCAGAGCGACTTGTATTCCTGTTGACGGTTGGTTCAATTAATGATGGGTCAACATCACCTTAGGGGTGGTGGGCCCGGGTATTAAAGATCGAATTGGGAGATGCAAGTTGGACTTGCAAGGTGTAATGTAGGGGTGCACATGGATCAGATTGGATCGGATTTTAGCCTAATCCGTGTCCAATCCAACCTTAACGGATTTTAAGATTTTCCAATCCAATCCAATCCATCAAATTTTAGAATCCAAACCAATCCAATCCATGGAATTACGGATTGGATCGGATTTTTTTATACTTACATATTTCTACTTGGTAGTTTACCAAGTAATGTTTGTTTTTTATATCACACTAGTCTTCGACTTTTGAATTATAACTTCAAATTGATAATATGGATAGATATATTGAAAAGAATATTTAAATAGTGCACAATCAAATTAATGTTGAAGGACTCTATTACTCTATTATAAAACGTTGAAGACTACACGATGAAGCTAAAGGATTATATTGAATTAGGTATCTAACTTTCTTTTTTATTAATGATGCATTAGTATGTTTATTTGTAAATGATTTCCGACATATGGTTCAAATATGAACTATGCAAGTTACCAAATGTGGATGCAAAAACTAGTTAGATAACAAAAAATACGATTTCTTTGTATGGATATTGATGAGATCGTGGTGAGTTTAGACTGTTAAGTTATGTCAAAATCAAAAACACTCCCAAGAACACCTTTCAAGGTACTATAGCATATCATCAACATACAAAAATCATAAAATATTCAATTCGATTGGGTATCCAAGACAAAACCAAGTTAATATAACCCATCAATTAGACACCATCCTCTCATTTATAATAGACTTGAAATGGAATTTATTTGTCAGATTAGTACCTATAGTCAAAATGTGAATTTTTCTGAAAATATGAATCAAATTCATATACGATTTAAAAAGGAAAAGAATTCAAGTATACTTGTTTGCTCTTAGATGGTACGGTACATCTCAATATATAGTTGATCTAGTTTCATACACGGGTAAGATTGCATGCTGGAACAAGCAAAAGAACCAAGAATAAAAAATACATGTACTACACAACTATCCCAAATCTATTTTCTTTTAACGGAAATCAATCGAGTTACAACACGCTCAGGATAGATGGTATCACATCGGAAAGGGACGACATTGTGTGAGACATGTGACGATATCATAAAGGAGGGTGACATTGTTTTATTAGAGGGGGTCAGTCTTGTGCAGGAGAGGGGCCATCAAATTGGACCGAGAGGGAGAGGGAAATAATAGTTAGATGTCATTGAGAGTGAAATGAGAGGGAGAGGGAATTGGAGAGGAATGACCAAAGAGGGTTCATAATGTTATAAGTTATAATCATATTTTATTATTTTTGAGATTAACATTTGATTTTCCAGAGAAAGATATGGGATGGTAATAGGACTTGTATCCAACAAATATGCGATGAATGACATTGATTATAGCTTTATGGGAAATTACGGTTAGGTGAAAATAGATATTATATATGTATTATATTTATATGTGTAAATATATAAATATATGTTAACGAATTAATGGATTGGATCGGATCGGATTTTGATAATGATCCGATCCAATCCATACTTTAACGGATTTTAAAAATCCCAATCCAATCCGATCCGTTAAAATAATAAAACCAAACCAATCCAATCCAATAGCATCGGATTGGATCGGATTACGGATTTTGTCTGATCCATGTGCACCCCTAGCGTAATGTGTTCCCACTTCTCTTTATTGGAGTCATAGGTTCTCATATTATTGGGATATGACAAAGATAAGGAGGAGATCCCAGTTCTTGCTTGAGATATAATGGTAAGTATATCTCTTACTTTGAAAGTGATTAAGGGAAGAAACTTTCAAGGTTGACAAAGCAAGAACAATTTGATTTAAAATGCCTTAATCAAATATCATAAATATGAATATATGTTTAATATGTTCTAATATAGTGCATTCTTAATTTCAGAAAATGAAGTCTTTGAACCCACTTAGTAGGCTTCTTGAGGTCAACCAATTGACCGACCCAAATTACTCGGATTGGATCCATAATTTGGAGCTTGTTCTCTCAACAAAGCACATAAGTTATTTGCTCTCCGATTACAAGCATGAGAACCCTAAATCCAAGGAAGAAAAAGTATATAATGACAAGTATGATGAAGATCATGTCTTGGCTAGATGTTATATCCTAGGTTCTCTCTCCAATGTTCTGAAGATGCAACATGTGGAGATGAGCACTTGTCAGGAGATAATGCAGAATCTGAAAGATATGTTTGGTGACATTAACCGCACCCAGCGGTACAATGTTATGAAAGACCTCATTCGCTGCAAGATGCAGGAAGGGACTTCGGTCCGTGAACATGTACTCAAAATGTTTGGGTACTTGTCGGAGCTGGAGACACTTGGGGCAACCATGGATGCAGACATGCAAGCTGACTTCATTATGCTGTTGTTGTCCAAGTCTTTCAATAACTTTGTAGTGTCATTCCACATGAACAAGCTGGAATTGACAAGCGCTGGTCTTCTTGCCGCATTAAAATCTGCGGAAGATGTAATGAAGAAGGATGGTCCCGCTGGCAGTGCAATGGTTGCACAGGTACGAGGGAAGTGCGGTCGGAAGCAAGGTTCTAGGAAGGGCCCGGCTCAGAAGAGAAAGAAGAAGGGACAAGGTGTTGGCTCTTCTTCCAATGCATCCACTCTAATGGAGTCGAAGAAAACCGAAGTTTGTCACCACTGCAAAAAGCCAGGGCACTTGAGGCGTAACTGCCCGGAATACCTAAAGTCCTCAAACAAGGTAAAGCCCCAGCATGTATGAAATCTACTTTCATCATGGAAACTAGCTTTCTCGTTGGACGAGAAGGAAGATGGGTTGTAGATTCTGGTGCTTTTGTTCATGTATGAAATTTGTTGCATTTGTTTCATGAAACTAGAAATCTTGAGTAAGGGGAGATAGTCATCCAGATGGGAGTGCAAGTGTTGCAGAGGTCGCCGTCGGGGCGTGTCGACTATCATTATCTAGTGGTAGAGTCCTAGTACTTAAAATGTGTCTTTATGTACCTGAAGTTAGAAGGAATTTAATATCTGTATCTAAGCTAGTTAGAAGTGGATATTCATTCCTATTCTGTAATAAATTAGTCATAAATCATTATGATAAATATATTGCAGAGGGTATTTTAACTTCTGGTGGACTCTATGAATTATGCATTAATGAGACTGTCATGAATGTTACAACCACTAATAAAAACCAAAAAAGATCCATGGAAAATAAAAATCATTCGAATATGATTTGGCATCAAAGGCTTGGTCATTTGTCTGTTGATAGGATCAACAGATTGATAAAGGATGGACCTTTAGATTTTCTACAGGCTCAATCTATGCCTACCTGTAAACATTGTATTCGAGGTAAAATGACTAGGATGCCTTTCTGTAACAAGGTTACAAGATGTGAAGGTATTATTGACCTAATACATACCGATGTGTGTGGTCCCTTCAGTACCGCGACTCGAAATGGACATCCATATTATTTGACATTTATTGACGACCATTTGCGGTACGGGTTTATCTTCCTATTACATCATAAATCTGAAACCTTTGAAAAGTTCAAAGAGTTCAAGGCTTTGGTTGAGAACCAAACCGATAGGAAGATTAAACGGATTCGATCTGATCAAGGTGGTGAGTACCTATCAGATGAATTCAAGGAATACCTTAAGGAGAATGGAATTGTTTCCAATCTCACTCCTCCTGGAACTCCCCAACTTAATGGTGTTGCTGAAAGACGCAACAGGACCATCATGGACATGGTCCGTTCAATGATGAGTAAAGCACATTTACCTCTTAGTTTCTGGGGATATGCAGTAAAGACTACAATATATATCCTGAATAAGATTCCTAGCTAATCTGTGCCTAAGAGTCCTCATGAGCTCTGGTATGGAACCAAACCTAGTGTTAATCACTTGAGGGTTTGGGGTTGCTTAGTCCATGCGAAGAACGTGGATGCAAGTAAGCTAGAATCTCGCACTCGTGAGTGTTACTTCATTGGGTATGTTAAATATGGTATTCGATACCAGCTCTATGACCCTGAGACCCAAAAGGTTTTTGTCTCTAGAGATGTGAAGTTTCAGGAGGATGATTTCCTTAAAGATCAAGACCAAAATGAAGTAGAGGAACTCATTGAATCCCCTGAGGATTCTGAGCCTCCTAGATCATAAACTGAAGAGATAAATAAAGATGAAACACCCATACCTCTTCGAAGGAGTTCGAGGGTGGTTGCACCACCTGAAAGGTATGGATTCCATGTATCAAGTGAGACTGACATTGATCCTACTTCATTTGATGAAGCACTCACAGATCAAGACATGGATATATGGATGATAGCAATGAAGTCAGAAATTGACTCCATGCATAAGAATGGTGTATGGACCCTAGAAGATCCACCTAAAGGGGTAAAACCCATTGGGTGTAAATGGATTTTCAAGAGAAAGAGGGGACCTGATGGGAAAGTAGAAACTTTTAAGGCATGGCTCGTAGCCAAGGGCCACACACAGAGAGAAGGCATCGATTACAATGAGACATTCTCTCCAGTGGCTATGCTTAAATCCATTAGGACACTGCTAGCTATAGCCGCATATCTTGAGTACGACATATGGCAGATGGACGTCAAGACGGCTTTCCTCAATGGATACCTTGAGGAGGATATCTACATGGAGCAACCCCAGGGCTTCATGGCTGAGGATGGTAAAGTATGCAAGCTGAAGAAATCCATCTATGGGCTCAAGCAAGCTTCTCGTAGCTGGAACATCAGATTTGACGAAACCATAAAGAGTTATGATTTTGTGCAAAATCCTGATGAACCTTGTGTATACAAGAAGACTAGTGGGAGCGTCATTGTGTTCATCGTTCTTTACGTAGATGACATCCTTATCATTGGGAATGATACAGGGATGATGACCAGTGTA
Source organism: Ottelia alismoides (assembly GCA_037367405.1). Classification (NCBI taxonomy): domain Eukaryota; kingdom Viridiplantae; phylum Streptophyta; class Magnoliopsida; order Alismatales; family Hydrocharitaceae; genus Ottelia; species Ottelia alismoides. The sequence goes on along the minus strand of JAZKJV010007403.1, from coordinate 349,175 downwards.
AAGATTTGGCTATCTCATACCTTTGAGATGAAAGATCTTGGATAAGCCTCCTACATCTAAGGCCTGAAGTTGTTCAGAAACTGAGAAAAGAGGATTTTGGGATTGTCACAACATGGGTACATTAAGAAGATTCTTGAACGATTCCGTATGGATAGTTCCAAGAAAAGATTCCTGCCCTTAAGACATGGTATCCACTTGTCTAAAGGAATGGCTCCTCAAAATGTTGAGGAAAAGAAGGCCATGGCTGGATGTCCTTATGCATCAGCCGTAGGAAGCTTAATGTATGCCATGATGTGTACTAAGCCAGATATCTGCCATGCAGTGGGAGTGGTAAGTCGTTACCAATCCTGCTATGGAGAGCAACACTAGAATGCAGTAAAGAACATATTCAAATATCTAAGACGGACACAAGATTACATCTTGTTCTATGGAGATGGTGATCTCCAAGTCTTGGGATATACAGATTCTGACTTCCAATCGGATGTAGATGATCGAAAGTCGACATCAGGGTTTGTGTTCTTGTTGAATGGTAGTGCTATGAGCTGGAGAAGCAAGAAGCAGGACACTACTGCAGATTCAACAACAGAAGCCGAATACATTGCCGCATCGGATGCTGCAAAGGAGGCGGTGTGGTTGCGCAAGTTCGTCTTGGAGCTTGGCGTAGTTTCCTATGATACTCCCATCCCGTTACTCTGCGATAACACGAGAGCCAGTGCCCAGGCAAAGGAACCTAGATGGCATCAAAAGAGCAAGCACGTGGAAAGGAAATACCACATCATTCGGGAGATACAAAAGCGTGGTGACATCATCATCACCAAGGTGGCCTCTACCGACAACGTTGTTGATCCTCTTACCAAACCTCTGACACAGAAGGTTTTTGACCAGCATGTAATGAGTATGGGTTTAAGGATTGTTCCTGAATGGTTATGAGGGCTAGTGGGATATTGTTAGCAATGTGAGCCCCGAGCGAACCATTTCTACAATAAATATTATTGTAATGAATAAATTATCAATGAAAGTTATTGATTATTTTTCACTCCCTTTCTGAGATTAAGTGAAAGAATGCACTATAGGGTCCCTCTGTACAATAAGGGTTATGTACCATGGCCAACTTGATAATCATACAGCTGTTGATTCATCGATTGAATCATAGAGGCTGATGCTTGGATGGATATCTAAGGAGATAGATAGAGGACTCATCAAGCATCGTCAAATGATTGTTAAGTGATGATCTCCAGTCTGAGTAGGAGATGGCAATCCTTTCTCATATGACTGATATCTGACCAACCTCTTGATGCAGGTCCTCTGCATGGGAATAGTGATTCGCAGGTGTCAGATTAGTTAAGTCAATGGGTTGACTTAACGAGATCGAGATAACCAAAGACCTATGTTGAATACTGTCACAGCATAGGCATGCATCCTCTGACCGGAGAAAGATGTGTTGCTATATGTCTGAGTGTGTACATTTGGCAGACCAATAGGTTGATGACCTAACCAAGGTCTATACACCGGCGAGCTGGTGTGCATATAAGGACATATGAGTAATACGATCTCTCAAAGGGATCATACAGGTTCACTTTTGAACCGGGAGACATGAGCTCACTCATGAGGTATTGGGATTGATCAAATTCCATGCATGGTCGTCATGCTTTGGAAGCATGACATGAATTTGAAGGTAAGATATATGCTTTGGGAAAGCATATGATCTATACCAATTACCAGTGACCAAGATTGAGAAACTTAATGATATAACCCTGAAGATGAAAGTGTAAAAGTGATCTTTATCTTCAGAAAGATCATAGGTCTTCCAGTATGCAGGATTACAGGTATTGGGAATTCCTGCGGGTGATGTGATCATAAACGATTGTATAACCATGACGCTTCCATTCCGAGGGAGTGATGAAACAGGTTTGGATTTTAGTGACTCCTCTCATTAGAGAAGTGACCTAATCTTAGTCCATGAACTGGACATTGATCTGAATAAGTTCAGATGCAATGAGAAGATTAGGTCTACGATCTTGATTTGATCAAGCATCAGTGGGAGGTCCATGGCATCTGGACTTGAGATATGATCTTAACATCCAAGTTGCTCTACGTGGAACAATACAATCGCCCTATCCTTATCTCCAAGTATCTGCGGAGAAATCGCATTATTCTTGAAGGGTTCAAGAATAATTCCATAAGATCTAAGCAATGAAGAAATAATGATTAAATGTGATTTAATCATGATGTGTGAAGAAATTATCCAATATAGTTAAATGTGATTTAATTATTTTGGATAAGAATAATGTGGATAGAAATATCCAATTATTCATAATATATTATAAATGTGATTCATAATGTATTAGAGAGAGCTAATTATAATTTATATTTGTTAATTAATTATTATGTGTATTGAATACACATTTTGGAATTAATTGACAATGTAAATTATATGTTTTTTGGGCAGTGAATAAGATTCACAATTTTTTCAATGGCAAGATTGAAATATTCTCAAATATTATTACAAATTATTTTTGAAGAATTAAATCCAACAAAAGTTGTTGGAAATAAATAAAGCGATTTCCATGGAGATATGCAATCTCATGAAATATCTTGAGATTACCCTCCATATGGAAAGGGTGGGCGGCACCCAATTCCTAATTGGAATGGGTGGCCGTCCACATGGAATGTACATGGAGATATATTCTCTCCTTATTTATTGGTATAATTTAGGATAGATTTATATTTTATTTTGTCAAATATATTTTAATCTAAATTTGTTTGTTTTACCAACAACAATCTTGACCATTAAATTAGACATAAATCAATCTCATCCATTGATTTTATATGTCCCATGGATTGAGATCCATGGATCCCAAAACCCTATAAATAGAGAGGCATACCATGCTCTCTAAGGCTATGCAATATTGAAGCTTTCTCTCTCTCTCTATCTCTCTCATTTTCTTCTCACATGCCAACCCTCTCTCCATCTTCTTGGTGGCCGTCCACCAAACCCTAGAGGAGAGACTAGTCGACGCTCTCTCCACCGCACTGCCGCTTCGACGTTCTTCGATTCTTCATCTTCTTGGAGTGTTACGCTCACGAAGGAGACTTTCGATCTCGTATGATGAGATCAAGAGAAACCGTGCTTGGATCATCTTCTTGGACTGCGAGGACTACGCAGTTCATCCCCGCGCTCGCAAGCGATCTCACCGACGATCGAACTTGAGACATGAGGTCTCTTCTCTTAGAGACTCGATCAACCACGCTTCAAGAGGTATTCCTTATACTTGTTGTGGTTATAGATGAAACGATTCGAGAACCGTTCTTGGATCATGTGGTTTCATCGCATGAAAATTTTTAAATTCCACCGCACAGAACAACTAGTACGACTAGTCGTTCTTCGTAGTATCCGATACGATGATCACGCTTCCGTGATGCGCTTGAGGATAATTCCATATCCTTCAGTACTTCCCTTAGTTTTCGATCTCTATTCCCTAGTACCTGGCACCCACTTGATTGCAGACTCGGGTGTCCTTTTCACCTTCTGATTGCGTCCTCATTCTCACAGGGAGACGACGACGAGAGCACGATAGTTGCTTACCAGATACCGTCCTATACTTCACATTCTTGAACTGTTGTATATATGTGTTGTGTATTCTATCCCTTCTTTCTTCTGCATGTTTTGTGTGCCCCAGATCCATGTCTTTATGACTATACTTCGTATGTACTTGGTCCTAAATATTGGGGGATTCACATCGTGTTGTTCCATGTTCTGTTTCATCACTCTTGTCGTTGCTTATACTTAGGGATATCTCACCCTAAGTATAGGGGGAGTGATGCGTACATTCTCCACAATCTTCTCATATATCTGTATATATCTCTCTTTTCTTCTTTCCTTTTCATATTTTTTATCTACATAAAAGGTGTCGCCCCTTTGAGTCAGTTTTTTGAACTCAGGACGGATGTTGTCCTAAGTATAAGGGGCTGCACCTCTTATTCAATCATTGATCTGTTTATTCCCACCCTTGATCTTCTCTGCGTTGTGTATAGTCTGCTACACTTAGGATTATTTGATCCTAAGTATAGGGGGACGGTCATTTTCTTATTCATTTATCTCGTTATTCTTTCATTCATTGTGGTATAGGCTTCTCTATACCCAGTACAAGTTGTCTTCTCTTTATCTTTTTGATCTACGAGGACATAGCTCATGCTAAGTATAGGGAGGTCGTATAACTATGTATGTACTTTAGCCATAACTCGTACTTTCGTATAATTATTAATAAATATAGCTAAAAATAGGATATAATTAATTAAATATTAATTAGTAATGCTTCTTATTCCTCAAAATTGTTTTTGTATATACTGATTAATAAGTCAAGTAAAAAATATTTTTACAAAATGATTTGAAAAATGGTGTGAACTGTTTGGAAAACTTTTTGTGAGATGTTTTCAACCTTTTGTAAAAACTTTTTTATTGCAAAAACTCTTTTCTTTGTGTGAAATAAAAGATTTGAAAATGTATTTGCAAATGATTTTGAAATATTTGTAAAAATATTTTGAAAAGGGTATATACACTATTTGCAAAATCTTTGCAAAATGGATTTCAAATGTTAGTAAATATTTGCAAAAATTATTTTATACTATAGTTTTCAAAAGTGTTTTCAAATTAATTTGATGAATAAAAGCATCAATAAAAATAAAATAAATCATTTATAAATTACATAAAATTCTTAATCAATTGTATATACACCTAAATAAATCATTATGTTAAAACATGTAAATTCGATAAAATTCTTAAGTCTTGCAAAATAAAGCGGCATACCAGTGTAAATAGTTGTACATATTTTATACGTTGAGTGCCAAAATTCTTTTACGTGGAAAATTCTTTGTGTAAAAAATTTCTTTTTGTTTTCAAATTCTTTGAAAAATTGCATTATTCATTGCATCTTTGTACATAGCATTTGCATAGCTTTCATATATTTTTGATTGAGCTTGATGATTGAACTAGTCCAAGAAAGTCGAAGATTGGAGCTTGGTTGGACCTTACTGCACTTAACTGCACTGGAACCTTATGGGAACTAGGTTTAAGGTACTTTAGGTCTATTCAAACTTAATTCTTTGAGACTCAGGGCTGGGTTCAAGTCACCTCAACTGACTAACTAGAACTTTTCGAGATACATGCATGACTCTTGTCGGTCGTGACCTAACTTGGACATTTGCACCTTTCACTTGGCTCAACTCAGTTTGAGTGGTGAGGGGGTTGGATTTGCCAGTCTGAGACGCACACTGGTGGAAACATTCGTCCTCCTCTAGGGAGGGAAGTGCACCCCAACCTAGTCCTGTTGCAATGAAGTCGAATGACAGGAGAGTGTGGGTTGCAATAAAGCTTCAAAAGAGGGATCCTCTTCTGGATCAAGAGGAAAATGTCCTTATGTAAATGTTGTTGTAAATAGTATTTCAAAAAAACTCCAAAAAAATGGATGGGCCTCAAAATAAAATAAAAAGTGCCTGGCGGATTATGTATATATGTTGTATAAAAAATAAACAGTTTGAGTATCAAAGTTATACCACGTGAGCATGTAGCTAGATGACTTGACTACACTGGTCTTGCATCCCAGGATAGGTAGCTACACTGGCTACCGTCCATTCTTTTCTCCACCTCCTCCTCTTGAGTTGGATGTCACTTGAACTTAGAAGGGAATACCTCGCTCCTCGATGGCAGAGTGTTGGATTGGGGAATCATTGGGTTGTCATTCTGGAGAAGTCGGTTCCTTTGTTATTTCAGTTGGGGAGAGCCATCATTACTTACACCGTACAAGTCAGCTTCATAGTCATAAGGGTTTGCATATGATGTAGGCTAGTTTTGACCTTCCTATTGAGGTGATTTGAACCAAGTTCTGTGACTCTCGAAGGCTGTTGTGTTTTAAATTTGGTTCCCAACCATGTTCCACACACAATTTCACACCAACGTCTAACCTAAGCTCCAAACTTTGATTTTGTACAGATAAGTTTAATAATCATGAACAATTCAAATTATTCTTTAAATTCTTTATTCTTTTTTTCTTTCCTTTTTATTCTCTATTCTTTTTGTACTTATTGCATAAATATTTGATAGGGACTAGCAAAGGCAAGAATAGGGGGGTGATGAATCTCCATTTCATCACCTTTATTCTATCATTTTGGCCTTAAAAACCCGAGATAATGCATGTAAATAGCATCAATTTGTGCCTAATAGCATTCATTATCTTCATACAAAATAAGGTTTTTAATGCCAAAATTATAGAATAAAGAGAAGAAAAGAAAAAGGAATAAAATATTGCAAATATTTTATGACCTGAACCCGAGACCAAGTCAAGAATGGAGTTCGTCGACAAGGAATAAAGTAGGGGAAGATAAGGGCCAAAAAGACAATAAATACCTCATTTTTGTATTCATTAATTATGCATTATTTGTACTTATTTTAATCTTTATTATTTATTCATCAAATAATGGAACTTTGTACATGAAAGTTGTAGATAATAATGTGAATAAAAATACAAAATTGAGTTTATACAAAATAATATACAATGTACATTTTATACTCAGAATAAAAATCCAGAAACCAAACTTCACAGACCCATATCTTTCAAATAAAAACTGAAAACATAGAAAAATCACCTCCAAGGGTGTTTGGTATGTGGATTTAGGTGGGTAAAACTAGTAGCAGGTAAACCATTTTTGGGTTTTGGTGTTTGGATAGAGGGTTAAACTGGGGGTGGGTTAGAAGTGGGTTTATTGTGATATGATTGTATTGAAGTTTGAAAAAGTGAGTAGTTATTGTGATGTAATTGTATTGAAGTTTGAAAAAGTGAGTAAAAGTGGAATAGTTTATAATTTTTATATGATATTATGGTATAATATATTATTTTTTGAGGGAATTGAAGATGGGGAATTGATTTATTTAATTTTTTAAAAAGATAAAAAGTGGGGCCCACTTAGAAAGAGAAAGGAGTGGGTTAGGGAGGGTAAACCACCGCAAGGGGGGTTTACCACCCCAACCGAACAACCCCTAATTGTATATAACTTTTCACAAGCTATTTAATGGTGGTAGTTTTATATTTTTTGGAGTTATTCGATAGAAGTTAGGTTTTGAGGCCCTTATTATATATAATACCGATTAAAATATTCGATTTATTCATTATTTATTATTTTTTTAAATTCTTATTTTTATATTTTTGTAAATATTATTTATAGCACATTTACATATTAAAATTAGAATAAAATAAAAAAGGCAAAATAAAAAAAGTTTATGTAAAATACATTGACAAAAGACCTATGTTTCTAAATGTACATAAATAAAAGGGAAATACATTTTTTAAATTCTTTATTGCTTTATATTTTTCTAATATTGTAAAAAATATACACATTCGACTAAAAATATAAAACTAAAATAGTATCCATAAAACATAGGTAAAATACCTATAAATATATCTACAAAGTATACTTAACTATTTATTTAAAGTGTACAAATAACATCATAAAAATAAAATACAAATATATTTATACTCACAAAAATAAGTTATAAATCAATAAAATAAAAGTATAATAATAAAGTAACATATGCAAAAAAATATGTACAAAATATAGGTAATTATACCTATAAATAAGCCACTAAAAATAAACTTGTAATCAAAAACACCAAAAAATAAATAAAAATCGTAGTAAAATACTAAATAAAATAATAAACATTTTTTATTTTATATCCAAAAATTAAGAAAATCATCTATTATTTTTAAATAATTATTCTTTAATAACCCTGTTGTTTTGTCTTGTAGTGAACCTACATGGACCAATGGCAGGGCTTCCTCCGTTGACCTCTGGTCAACTCACTCTGCAGGCTGCAGCCCATCAAATCTGTCAAAGCATGCGTATTCTCCCTTTTTTTTCCAGCTGATCCATCGCTCCAATGATATCGATCTCTTCATGGAAATTACTCCCGAAACAACCTTCATAAACGCCCAACTCTTGTATCCTTTATACATAACTTAATTTCTTTCCTAATGGTCGGTCAAATAAGGGTACTCATTTGTTTTATAACACAACTCACTCTGCATCCCGTCAAATATGTCAAAGACCCCGTCTTCTCCCATTTTTCCTGGGCATTTCATCTATCTTTCGCGCTCGCTTCCTTCACAATAAATGTTCCCCAATAGTCCATGATACACGCCCATGCCTTGAATCCAATGCATATATCTTTGATTCTCTGCTAACGACCAATCAATAAGGGTGTTCCATATTGTCTATATATAATCAACCTCCTCCTCCATGTTTCAATTTGGTCATTCCTAGAACCCTAAAGCCACTCCAATCCAGCCTAGTGTGCATCCTTGTGACCGGGGGAGGTCCACTGGAGCTTGGAGACGGGTGATGGAGGAAGGGGATGCACCAACGGCCACCGTCTTCAGCAGTCCTGCTCCTTGGCCACCAGGTCAGGTTTGAGCTGCGCATTTTAATTTCATTAGCATAGCATTAGTCATAGGCTTCATTTACTGCATTTTATTCCGTATTTTAGTTGATTACTTGGTTTGAATACGTTAGATTAGCTCTCCTAAGCTCTCGAGCTCCGGTCGCGTTTCACTGTCCTATACATGTTCTCCGACCCCCACTTCCACTTCCATTTCCTTCCGCATCACATTCTCCACCTCGCAACACCTTTGACCAACCAAAACCTTCTTGGTTCTGTGAATTGAGGTCTCACTCCGCCACCTCACTGGAGACCTCATCACCCACCTCATCCTTCGTGCTCACAACTTCATTTTTGGTCGAGGAGCAACCCCTCGAGCCCCTCGTTCTTTCTGTGCAGGTCACACACCTCACGGTATCCTCCTGGGATTGAATCACATCTACCTACAGGTACATGGAGGTCCCTTCTTCACCGAGCTCGTTAAGCCTCTCTACGAGATTCTGGAGCCTCTTTAGATCCCAGCAGTTGCGGACGTCCTCGTTGGTCGTGTAGAGGCACTGATGATCGAAGAAGAGTGCCAGTAGAGGGAGGAATCGCCGAACGAAGTTCGGGGAAGACGAGTTCTTCTTTGTTCTTCGTAAGGAGCAGCTACCGTAGGATCCACTTGTGTCCCTCCCAGCCTCACGTGTAGACCCCCGTGAGGGTTGTAGGAATTGCACGAATGCCCTGGAATTTTTTTATATTGTAAAATTATACCAGAAAAATAAAAAAATGTGTTATTAATTTGGCATATTTGCACTATGGTCCCTGTAACATATTTTATTTACAAATATGCCCCTACCAGGACATTAATTTTTGTGTGCTTTATATATTTATTACAAATACTTACGATACTCCAAAAAATATACAAAAATTAGGGTAGATGCTTTATGCCCTGTAGATTCACGCCTAGCATTTATTTGGCAATGCATTTTCTATTTATTAAAAATGAAATAGGAGTCTATATTCTCTGTCTAATTTATAAATACCAAAAAATAGAAAAACTTTTTTGAAAAATTCTAAAAAAATATATATGGTTATATTTTTGATATTTTTTGAGTCCATAAAACAAAAACCCCTAAAAATAGAAAAGAAAATATAAAAATTTCAAGAACCTTCAGAATCCTAAAAAATATAAAACTCTTCAAAAATACCAAAAATATGTTTTATTGTTTTATAATTACCTATATATTATTATTTAGGTATTAACATTAATTAGCATAATTTTGGGACCTATTTACTATTTTAAAAACCCAAATTAGTTTCAGATTATTTATTAATCCCATATTTGGGAAATTTTTGACTTTAAAAATACATAAAAATTAGCAAAAATTCGTGGAAAATACAAAAACATTTGAAAAATATAAAAATCCCAAAAACAAATTATTTTCTGATTTTTGTCATATTTAATAGTATTTATAACTATATTTATATGTATTATGTAAATAAAGATCTATATAGGTATATTGTTTATATATATATATATGAAAATATAAAAAGATAAAAATATAAAAAGAAAATCAAAAAATTAAATAAAAATTATAAAACAAAAAAATTATAAAATTAAAAACCCATAAAAGCAATAACATGGACAAGAAATGAATTGGATAATTTTTGTGCATTCATTTCCACTCCCAACCATTTGCTCCCAGTGTTCGACCTCAACCTGTGCTTACACCTATACTCTTTTGCATGTAGAGTTATAATAAATTTTAACTCCACATTTTTGAGATTTAATTGCTTTATTCTGATTGTGGGTTAATTGTTGATTGATTGAGGTCTTTTGTCGGTCGCCTCAGCAACTATGTTGCCGCCCTGTGTGGAACGCAAGACCAATGAAATTCCTCTTTCATCAGTACCACTATTATTTTTTGTAAAAGTATAGACACTCTTATTGATTCTGGTGCAAGTCATTCTTTTATTTCACAAAGATTCTCCGTATATGCTGATAATGTAACAAGTACTCTCTAGCATGCTTTAGCAATTTCTTTGCCTAAGGGAGAACCAGAAATTATTAGGGTTGTCCTCCGAAATTGTTTGGTTAAGATAGGAGAAAATTATATTGAAGTAGACCTGATTTCTATAGAGCTAAGGGAATTTGATGCTATCATAGGAATGGATTGCTTAAGTACATATCATGCACTTCTAGACTATCATAAGAAGCATGTTACTTTTAGAAAACTAGGTGATGTCAAATTCACTTTCTATGGAGAAAGAAGGATATATCCTACCCATGTCATCTCCTGTCTCTTTGCCCAGAAGTTGTTAAGGAAGGGATATTCCTCATATGTTGCTTATGTGTTTAATACAAAGGCAGAAGCAATCAGTTTAGAAAAATATCTCTGTGGTGAAGAAGTTTCCACAAGTGTTTCCAAATGAACTGTTAGGAGTTCCTCCTGATAGGGAAATCAAATTCACTATTATCCTCATTCCCGGTACCAAAGCAATTGCCTTAACTCCTTATAGAATGACCTAAGCTAAACTTAAAGAACTCAAAACCCAATTGCAGGAGTTGACAAATAAGGGATTTATACAATCCAGTATGTCTCCTTGGGGTGCTCCTATTCTATTTATCAAGAAGAAAGATGATTCCATGAGACTTTGTATAGATTAAAGAAGACTAAACAGAGTGATTGTTTGTCCACTTTTTTGGATTTTTTTGAAATACTATTTACAGCCGCATTTACATAAGGACTTTTTCCTCTTGAGCCAGAAGACTATCCCTCTTTTGAAGCTTTATCGCAACCCACACTATCCTATCACTCAACTTCATTGAAACAAGACCAGGTTGGGGTGCACTTCCTTCCCTAGACGAGGACGAATGTTTCCACCTGTCTGCGTCTCAGACTGGCAAATCCAACCCCCTCACCACTCCAACTGAGTTGAGCAAAGTGAAAGGTGCAAGTGTCCATGTTAGGTCACAATCGACAAGAGTCATGCGTGTGTCTCGAAAAGTTCTAGTTTGTCTGTTGAGGTGACTTGAACCCAGCCCTGATTTCTCAAAGAATTAAGTATGAATAGACCTGAAGTACCTTAAACCTAGTTCCCAAAAGGTTCCTGTGCAGTTAAGTGCAGTAAGGTCTAACCGAGCTCCAATCTTCGATTTTATTGGACTAGTCAATCATGAATCTCAATCGAAAATAATATGAATGCTATACAGATGCTATGTACAAAGATGCAATGATTAATGCAATTTTTAAAGAACTTGAAATCAAATATAATTTTTTTACACAAAGAATTTTTCAAATTAAAGAATTTTGGCACTCAAAGTATAAAATATGTATAGCTATTTACCCGGGTGTGCCGCTTAATTTTACAAGACTTAAGTATTTTAAAGAATTTACAAGTTTTGGGGGTTATTTTTATAGGTATATATGCAATTGATAAATTATTTTATGTATTTTATTTATGATTTATTTTTTTAACGATGCCTTTGTTCCTTAAATTTATTTGAAAATCATTTTGAAAACTATAGTACAGAATAATTTTTGCAAATATTTACAAACATTTGAAATCCATTTTTAAAAGATTTTGCAAACATTATATATACATTTTTCAAAATATTTTTACAAACATTTTCAAAATCATTTGCAAATAGGATTTCAAATCCATTATTTCACACAAATAGAAGATTTTTTGCAATCAAAATAGTTTTACAAAGGTTGAAAATATTTCACAAAAAGTTTTCCAAACAGGTCACACCATTTTTCAAATCATTTTGCAAAACTATTATAACTTGCTTTAGTAATCAGTATATACAAAAGAATTTGTGGAATAAAAAGCATTATTAATTGATTTTAATGAATTGTATACTATTTTTAGCCATATTTATTAATAATTGTACGAAAGTACGAGTTGTGGATAAAGTATATATAGAGTATATACAACCCCCTATACTTAGCATAAGCTATGTCCTCATAGCTCGAAAAGAGAAATAGTAGACATAACTCGTGCTGAGTATACATATACTACAACGAATGAAAGAATAAGAGATGAAAGAATAACCAGATAAATGAATAAGAAGATGTCCGTCTCCCCTATACTTTGGTTTAAATAATCCTGAGTATAGCAGATTGTACACAACGTGGAGAGGGTAAAGGGTGGGAATAAACAAGATAACAGAATGAACGAATCATGGGTGTACACCCCCTATACTTAGGACAAAGTACGTCTTAGGTACACAAAACTGACAAAAAGGGGCGACACCTTTTATTTAGATAAAGAATACTGAAAAGGAAAAGAAGAAAAGGAGAAAACACAGATATATACAGATATACAAGAAGATCGTGGAGAATGTATGCATCACCCTCCCTATACTCAGGGTGAGATATCCCTAAGTATAAGCAACGACAGGAGTGATGAAACGGAACATAGAAAAACATGGTGTGAATCCCCCTGTACTTAGGTCAAAGTACGTCCTAAGTATAGACACACATATATAGCGCAAGATCTGGGGCACACAAGACATGCGGAAGCAAAAGGAAGATAATACACAACCCATATCTACAAAGATCACAGAGTGTTAAGTATAGGACGATATCTGGTATGCGACTACCATGCTCTCGTTGTCATCTCCCTGTGAGAACGAGGACGCAGTCAGAAGGTGAAAATACACCCGAGTATGCAATCAAGTGGGTGTCAGCTACCGGGGAATAGAGATCGAAAACTAAGGGAGGGATCGGTAGCGTGAATCAGAACATTAGCTCATAAGGAAGGAATGGGTGAGCAGAGCTGATACCGTAAGACTCGGAAGAATAAAGAGCAGTACAGACCCCTCCCAGTCAATCAAAGTCTTCGAAAGATCTATAAAATTTAAGAACATGAGATTCTCAATGTAGCCGCATGACATCCGGTGGTTATAGAATCTGAAGGTCGAAGAACATACCGAAATGTCACGAGACAAGGCTCAACCCTGCGAGGGTCCTCAAGGTGAGCAGAATCAGAGAATAATCAGAAGACTCGGCTCCGTACTTCAACAAAGAGGAGACACAACCGGGGAAGAGACCGAGTACCAAAATCAGCAGGCCCAACTTCGTGATCCAACCGAAAGGAGACACCAGTAGTGAAGCCGAGCACCTAAAATATGATGTACTCCCCCGTAGATAACCCTCGGGGAGTAGTACATGCTAGTCAATGAATAATCAGAATAGAAGCTCACCCTTGCAAGGGTCGTCCAGGTGAGCGTGCTCAAAGGAGCCGGATCCAATATATGGATCAAGAAGAAGAGATCTAAGTATTCGACAAATCGGCTACTAGCAGAAGAGACCGACATATCTAGAAACTGTGACAGTGTCCCGTAGATAACCCTCGGGGAACGTACTGCCAAGTAAGAATCAAATAATTGTAGTAGATGGCTCATCCTTGCGAGGACCGTCAAGGAGAGCAGACTCAAAGGAGTCCAGTCGTAATGGTCCCAAAATCCCATAAATCAGATAATCAATAAAGTAGTTGGGACCAAAAAATATAACAGACGATTCGATTCCGTGTTCCCATAGATAGGAGACACAATCAGTAAGGGGAACCGAGCGTAAACAAAATGGTGCATTTTCCCGCAGATAGTCCTAGGGGAATAATGCAAACTAAGCATGGAATAATCAGATCAGATCTCGTCCTAGCGAGGGTCGTCAAGGAGAGAGGACTCAAAGGAGTCAATCAGAATGGTCTCCGTAGTCGACAGATCGGCTACCAGTAGAAGAGACCGCAGATCTATCATGGTGTCATAGTCTCTCGCAGCTAACCCTCGGAGAGAACTATGAACTAGGCAGTGGATAATCATAAATGTAACATTCATCCTTGCGAGGACCGTCAAGGAGAGAAGACTCACAGGAGTCTAGGTCATTGGCCTTGTGCACCCACACATCGGGCACACCATCAACAGAGAGACCAAACAGTCAAATCAGATGATGCGATTTCAGACTCCAACAAGGTGGAGACAGAGTCAGTGTATGAAACCGATCGTAAAGAACGAGTTGCATCCTCCCGCAGATAGTCCTCGAGGAGTAACACGAATTAGGTCAATCAAGTTTGGGGATTGCTGACATTATATCTTAGGTCCTCAAAAAGCAAACAATCTGTCAATCATCCGTAGGGTATAAGATCATCGAGGGATGAATAATGATATCAATCATAGTACATCCCTTAGGTCAACCCAATCAAGCTGAGATGGCACAAAAATAATCGGAAATCCTCTAGTTGACATAGGTGGATTATAGAAGCAGGAGATCAGGGATGGGTTAATCAAGAAGATGAGAGATCATGCGGGTTCCGCACACCTTTGCCGGGAAGTCCAAATCAGAATAATCAGTCAATCCTCAAAATCGCGATGGGTTTAACCTCAAGATATATTGATCAATCAATGCTCATGAAATAATTATCAAATCATCACAATGTATCACATCCTCAATCCGGTGTGCGAGATCAAAATCATCAAATCATACTCACACCTAATAATCGTGCATCATAGAAGAAATCCTCAAGAATCTCCAAGCACAAATATCAACTCAGATTCACCAAAAGTAGGGTATCAATCTCAGCGTTCTCAAAAAGCACCCGACTTACTCCAATAATCACTGTAAGTCAACATCCTCGATGCGGGCGATACCTACCAGCACAATAATCATGGGTAATAGAAGAGATGATGCGGGGGACACAAGGATGGTGTGCAAGAAGCGAGATGAAAGGATCTGGTGAAGATGATTGATCTCAAGCGCCAATATCACGACTCAATGCAAATGAGGAGATATATGTATAAGAGAGGTTCAGAGACTCAAAGATAAAAAATGCATGACTCACATGGACGGGACTGATAACTCTAAGAGAAAAATGCAAATGGACTCCACGTCACAATCAATACACAAGGAAAACCCCCGATTCACCTACTCAACACAGTGAAGAATGAAATGTGGTCTTTTTATCGTGTCGATTTTAGCGTTAGGTGATCATAGAAAGCTATACACACCGAAATTAGGCTTGGGATTGAGGCACTAATACTTAGAGTGTACGTAGAAATAAAATACTCAAACAAGGAGGGGGTTGTTCTCCCCAAGACAAGAAATCCATTACATTTTATTTTAGGTCCAATAGAATTAGCAGTCCCAGTTCTATTTTTATAATCACTTTTTTCGTTTATTTTTCAATGTACGTGCCTAACGAGGTATTCAATTTCCATTTACATCCTAAGTGAACAAAATCAGAGGGAGAAGATCGGAAAAGCTACGCAAGTCGGGAAACGATGATGCATTCCAAGTAAGAAGACTTAGAGTGCTTCCCAGCTCTCTCCATGCGGGATGCATAACAGAATTGAAACCTATGCCATAAGCCTGCAATCCGATGAAATCGCCCTAGAGTACTAACAATTATTATCGTGAAGCACCAAATATCAATTATTCTGACTCAAACCCTAGAGTCCGATCTTGGAGATGTCTCGGTGCCTGCCACAACGGGTCCTGGCAGCATTGTATGACATCTCTCACGGTGCGCGGGTTCGAAGCTAAATAACCAACAATTATTAATTTGACTAAGTCCAGAAGCATATCTATAGGTACATGCACTTATATTAGGGGCTTTGGACATTAATCTATCTTCAAACAATTCCCAAGCTAGGGCTCATTCACACAAAGTAATAAAAAAATAAAAAGTGAAAAAGAAACATCAAAAACTGTCGAGGCCCTAAAGGGAACAATCCCTCGGGTACTGAACCTCGGGAAGTCGGAGCGTCTGAGAGTCCAAATTCTTACAATAATAGGGTTGCTCTCTTACATGAATATACTTAATAATAAATAATGCAAAAATGTTAGACTACTCTGCAAAATCCTCATCCATTTTCCTTTGGTTCTCTCTCCTACTGACTAGGTCTTAAAGCCGGCTCCGCCTTGCTCAGGTGCATAGGTCTTCCTAAGAAGTCCTCCGTCATGCGACAGTCCCTCGCATCAAAGTCAAACAAGGGAGATGGTCAGAATAGTCACAATAATTATTAATAATTAATCAAAATAAATAAATAGATATGGACAAGATCTAATAATACATAGATCAATCAATATCCCAAACGACGTTACACCTGACAATGACGCCATTTGATAACTGAGATCTGCAGAGGGTCTAGAAATCTCACAAGGTGAGAGATCCAGTCGATGTGTTGACCGCTCGACAAATCCCAATTAATCAACAATTAACTCACAATCAGAATAAATCAATGAATCTAAAAAATGTGGAGTTAAAATTTATTATAACTCTACATGCAAATGTGTATAGGTGTAAGCACAAGTAGAGGTAGAACACTAGGAGGAAACGATTGGGGGTAAAAATAAATGCACAAAAATTATCCAAGTCTTTTCTCGTGCATGGTATTGTTTTTGTGGGTTTTTAATTTATATACATATATATATATATATATATTGGTTTTATAATTTTTATTTGATTTTTAATTTTCTAATTTTATATTTTCATTTTACATTTTTATCTTTTTATATTTCTTTTTATATAAAAACAATATAGCATATACAAGGCTTTATTTACATAATATATAGAAATATATTTATAAATACCATTGAATATAAACAAAATTCAGAAAATAATTTGTTTTTGGGTTTTTCATATTTTTCAAATGTTTTTATATTTTTCAGAAGTTTTTGCTATTCTTTTATGTAATTTTAAAGTCAAAAATATCCCACATATGGGATTAATAAATAAACCAAAATTAATATGGGTTTTAAAAATAATAAATAGGTCCATAAATTGCCCAAATTAATTTTAATACATAAATAATAATATATAGATAATTAAAAAATAGGAAAACATATTTTTGGGATTTTAAAGAGTTTTTATAGTTTTTAGGATTTTGGAGCTTCTTGAAATTTTTATATGTTCTTTTTCTAATTTTAAGGGATTTTTGTTTTCTGGACCCAATAAATATCAAAATATAGCATATATAATTTTTATGGAATTTTTAAAAAAGTTTTTTTTTTTATTTTTTTGGTATTTTACAAATTAGACATGGTCTATTTAAGCTCCTTTTTAATTTTTATAAATAGATAAGATGCAAAAAATGTAAAGTGGACACATGGCGTGAATATGCTAAGCATGAAGCATCTAATCCTATTTTTGGGGATTTTTAGGAGCTAAGTAGATATTTTTATTAATTAGATAAGAGTCCAAAAAATAAACCAGCCTAGCAGGGGCATAAATGCAATAAAAATAAAAGACAGGGGGCTCTGTACAAAAATGCCAACGTAATAAAACATTTATTTAATTTTTAAAGGCTATTTTACAATATACAAAAACTGCCATGGGTCATATACATTTTTCACATGCCTCACGTGGGACTGCATGTGAGGCTGGGGAGGTCCCAAGTGTAAATACAAGAAGTTCGGGGGGAGGGGGTCCATACACAAAAATCCCACTTTTTAACACATGGCATTTTGTTTACAATATTAAATAATAAAATACAAAAATGATAGGGCTATATAGGAAATTTAACCCTAAATAGGCACGGGCTGACGGTCTTGATCGTCCCACTTATCCACGTGTCGCTTCCCCCACACGCGATACCGGATCATCGATCAGTGGTTGTGATTAGATCGCATGGCAGCGATCAATGGATGGCACGTAGCTTAATCCAACGGCTCCTGCTACACCTGGAGGCTCCTTCTTGATTGGACGACAACGGAGCAAGTTGGAAGAACGGGGAAGAAGGTCGACGCTGGCAAGCTTCGATTTGAGATTGTGAGCTCCTCCAGCCTCCTCCATCGCCGCCGAGTGTCTCTTCACGTTCCTAGAAGCCTCCCATGTCTGTAGAGCTCCCCAAAATGGTCGAAGATTCAACTGATCGCTCGAACAAGACCCAAGTCCTAGAGCTCCTTTTCCTTTCCTCGATAGGCTCAGATGCCCTCTTCAAGACATGTAAAGATGTTAGGAGTATTCGTGGGGGTAACAAGGGAGGTATTGGTCGTTATTAGGTGGTGAATCAAATCAAGGTGATGGGAATGTACTCGCTCTGGCGAACGACTGAGGTGGAGCGAAGTTCGCCGATCGAGACTCGATCGGGTTGGACACAGTGTGTTCAGAGATGGAGAAGCGAGTGGGGAAGGAAGTGTGATGGTCAGGAGAGGTAGAGAGAGGGGGTACATGTGAAATGGTTCGTCGGAGTAGAGCTCCGGCAAACTACGAATCTCCTAATTGATAACTAATTAAAATACAGAATAAAATGCAAGGAATAAAACCTAGAGCTAATTCTAAGCTAAGGAATGTAAACGCACAGCTCAAACCTGGCTAGTCGGACAAGGAACAAGACCTATGGCGAGCAGCGGCCGTGGGTGCATCCCCTTCCTCCTTCAACTGCCTCCAAGCACCAGGGGACCTCCCCCTGTCACAAGGATGCACGCTAGGCCAGAGGGGAGTGACTTTGGAGTTCTAGGTATGACCAAAAATGCGAAGGAAGAAGAGGATATTTATTTATGCACATGGAGAGCACCCTTATTAACCGACCAATTATGAAGAATCGAGCGAATGTACATGGGATTAAATCATAGGGCGTGGATGTACAGGCTTTAAAGGACATACGTCAAGAAGACGTCAAGATGGATTGATCGACACATCATGCGGGAAAATAGGGAGAAGACAGGCGAAACGACAGGACACGTCTTATCAAACGGCTAGAGGTCAGTCAACTCACGAAGGGACCTGATTAGTCCACCTCAGCCCTCTACAAGATAAAATTACGGTTTTATTAAAGAACAATCGATTTAAAATAGTAAATAATTTTATTAAATTTTGTATAATAAAAAATGTTTATTATTTAATGTAGTATTTTATTATGATTTTTATTTATTTTTTGGATTTATTTATTAGTAGTTAATTTTAATTAGGGTATTTATAGGTATATTTATCTATGTTTTGTGCATTTTTATTTTGTATATTTTATTTTATTATTTTATTATTTGATTTTATATATTTGCAACTTATTTTTTTTGAGTATAAATATATTTTTATTTTATATTATGATGCTAATTAGATAAATGAATATGTATATTCTATAGGTATATTCATAGGTATTTTACATATGTTTTATGTATTCCATTTTATTTTAATGTATTTTAATGATTTTTATTTATGTTTTGTATTTTTAGTAGAATATAAATGATATTTACAATATTACGAAGATTTGAAAGAATAAAAGAATTAAAGAATGTATTTCCCTTTTATTTCTATACATATAGAACATAGGTATTTCATCTATGTTTTTACGTATATTTATTTTATTTTCCTTTTTTCGGTCTAATTTCGATTTCAATATGCACATGTGTTATACATAATATTTACAAAATTATAAAAATACGAATTTGTAAAAATAATGAATAATGAATAAAATGAATATTTTAATCAGTATTATGTATAATTGGGGCCCAAAACCTAATTTATACAAAGTAACTCCAAAAAATATAAAACCACGACCATTAAATAATTTGTGAAAAGTTATATACAATTAGAGTTATTTTGTCATATTTTGAGTTTTTATTGAAAAGATATGGATCTGTGAAGTTTTGTTTCTGGATTTTTATTCTCGGTATAAAATGCGCATTGTGTATTATTTTTGTACAAACTCAATTTTGTATTTGTATTGACGTTATTATCTACAACTTTCATGTACAAAGTTTATTTATTTGATGAATAACTAATAAAGAATAAAATAGGTGTCAAAAAAACATAAATCATGATTGAATAAATGAGATATTTATTGTATTCTTGGCCCTTTTCTCCCCCTACTTTATTTCTTGTCGACCAATTCCATTCTAGACTTGGTCTCGGAGTTAGGGTCATGAAATATTTTCAATATTTTATTCCTTTTTTTCTTCTCTTTATTCTATAATTTTGGCATTAAAAACCTTATTTTTTATACAATAAATACAATAATTAATGAATGCTATTATATACAAATTAATGATATTTACATGCATTTGCTAGTTTTTTAAGGCCAAAATGATAGAATAAAGCTAATGAAATGGATATTCATCAGGCTCCTCTAGACACACTTCCTATATGGAATCAAAGAAGAGGGACTGGAGAGGCAATCTCGTCGTTATTGATGAAGGTCAAGGTGGAATGGAAGGGGGCGGAGAGACCTCAGTAGAAGCGGACAACAGGACCTTGAAGGCCCAAATCTAAGCGAATATGGGAGGATTAATGAGGAGTGTGTAGAAGAAAGTGAAGGAAGATCATGGGATGTTTGTATGAGTCGGAACAGGGAGGAATGCTGCAATACAACGACAGAGCTCGTGAGCTCCGGCGAACCTTAATCCTAATATTTAATCTAAAGATACAGATTAAAGTGTAAAATAAAGACACAAAAAGAAAGGTAAGGCTAAAATATACCTAAAAATGAAGAGAAAGGGCCTCGATTTGGTAGGGGGCGAAGAAGCAAGACCATCGGCGTGAGCTCCGGCAATGGTTGGATCCTCCTCTAAGCCTCCACCTTATTGCAACTCGGCTTTGTCGGCTTCATGACACAAAGAACATGCCCTAGGAACGAATTGAGGGGCTAAGAAACAAGTAAGATGGATAAAATTTGGAATGATGTCCGGAGCACTTTATTTATAAGCTGCAAAAAGGGTGGACTTCGATCGAAGATTGTTGTGTTCTCAATGAAGATCGAATGGATCTTTGGACCTCGCAGAATTTAGGGATATCAGATCACCAGTTCTTCTTTTGATGAGATGACAAAACATGAGTGGGTTCAGCAGGTAAAATGATAAAAATCCGGGTCTGACATGTGGACAGTTGATCCGGGGTCAACAGGTGAGATCTTTGGTTGGTACACGTGGACCAATCGGAAAAAATCATAGAAAGAAAAGATTGTAAAATCAATAATAATATGATTTAAATAAATATTTTTTATTAAAACATGAAAAGTGTTTCTAATTTAATGTAGTATTTTTTATTTATTTTTATTTATTTTCATGAGGATTTTTATTACGAGATAATTTTTACATGTAAAATATATGTATAAATACATGTATTTTGATATTTTTTATTTTCCATTTTGCATTTTATTATTTTATATAACTATATCTATATATTTTTAATCTATTTTTATACACATTTAGATATTTTTATTTTATTTTTATGAATTGATATGTACACTTAGTTAATTAGGTTTTCATAAATTATATATAGAATATGTTTCAATTTATTTTGATTTTATTTTAATTCATTTATTTTATTTTCTTCACGTACATATGTTTCAAATGATATTTACAATTTTATAAAAATAAAAGAGTTGAAAAATACAAAAAAAATAAATACGTTGAATATTATATACAGGTATCTTGCACAATATGGGCCCAAAACCCAACTTTTGCATCTTAGATCCAATTAAATGAAACCACCTTCACTAAATAGCTTATTAAAAGTTATATACAATTGAAGGTGATTTTGGTCAATTTTGATATAGTGTGGAGAATATACATATCTGTGAAGTTTTTATTTTGCCTTTTTATTTTGTGTCTGGAGCACACTGCACATCAATTTGAATAAAATAAATTTTGTATTTTATTTCCATTTTTATCTACAAGTTTCATGTTCAAAGTTTATTGATTTGATGTATAAATAATAAAGAAAAATAGGTCCCATAATCTAATTATGAACCTTTATAATTAGGGTTTTTAGAATGTGTATTCTGTACAATTTGGTCGCCCTATCTATCCCTACTTTATTCCTTATCGACTAAGTCATCATAATGACTTAGTATCGGGGACTAAGGCCATTTATTGTCCCTGACACTTCATTCTTTTTCTTTTCTTTTATTTATTATTTTAATTTGATAATAAATACAATATTGTACAATAATTTATACAATATTTTGTATAATTTATAAGGTGTTTATTTTGACAAGTTAATGACATATACATGCATTTAGCTAGGGTTTAAAGGTCAAAATAAATGAATAAAGGTAATGCAATGGAGATTCATCACCACCCTACACTTGCCTTTTCTAGTCCCTAGCAAACACTTATTCCTATTAGTGTAGAGAAGAAAATAAGGAAAGGAAAAGGTAATAAAGTGGAATGATTTTAACTTTCAATATTATCTTTATAATATCAAAGTTTGGAGCTCAGTCGAACCTTTGGATTTCCTGTTTGGTTGGAACCTTATTAGGAACCAGACTTGAAACACAATATCCTTTGAAATCCACAAAACCTCTGCCCAAGTCTCCTCAAAATCTAGGTCAAAACATTTTGATGTCATATACAGTCCTTTATGACCATGAGTCTATCTTTTATGGTGTTAGTGATATGTAGCTCCTCACGATGGAAGCGGTAAAAGTCAGTCTTCTCAAACATAGTGACCCCATTTCCCCAATTTAACAACTCTTTCGATGAGAAGCAGGGTATTCCCTTGTAAGTTCAACTACATCTCAAGAAGAGGAGGTGGAGAGAAGAATGGAAGGTAGCAAGTGTTACTACCTATCCTAGGATGCTTGGCCGGTGTAACCAAGTCATCCGGCTGCAAGCTCACATACGTATTTGACTTTGAAGCCCAAGCTTTCTTATTGGTATATACGTGCACCGATAGGAGTTGATTTTTCTTGGATTTTTGGTCATCTATTCTTTTTGTAATTTTTTGTTTTTCCGATTTTTTGAATACTATATACATCATCATTTATATAAGGAGTTTTTCCTCGTGAGATAGTACACTATCCCTCTTTTGAAGATTTATTACAACCCATGACATTCCTTCCTTGAACCTCATGGCAACTGGATCGAGTTGGGGTACATTGGCCATAAATGGGTGACTTTTGATGTTTCCATTGGCTCGTGTCTCATGTCGTCAAATCCAACCCTCTACCACTTCAATTGAGTTGAGAAAGGTGTAACGGGTAGGTGTGCAAGATTGGTCACTATCGACAAGGGTCATGCAGGTGTTTTGAAATATTCTACTTAGGTGATCAAGATGATACTGAACTGTCTCATGGTTGCAAAGAATTAAGTCTAGTAGACAAGAAGTTCCTCAATTCTAGTTCCTTAAAGGTTCCAGTGATTAAGTAAATTAAGATCCAAATAAGTTCAATCTTCAGATTTTATGTAGTCTTGTTTCATTATCAATAGCGATCCGAAAAATGCAGATTTTATGTACAATGCAAGAAAAATATTTTTGTGGAGCAATTTTTTTGAAAAGGTTTTGTAAATTTTTATGCAAGTTTTTGAAAATGTTTTGCATTTTTTATAGATATTTGGTTTTACAGATTTTTAGTGATTTTTCGAAAGTAAAAGAGTTTTGTAGACGACTATGAGTAGATATTTACGTGGGAGTGCATTTGTCATTTACAAGAAGTTAGGTGAAGAATTTTCAGAAATTAGTTATTTACTTACAAGTTTATATACAGAGTTTGTAAAAAGAACTACTTGTTTTAATCATGTACATAGTTTTCAAAATAATTTGAAAATATTTTCACAAACATTTTGAAAACTTTGTTTTACAAACTAATTTGATAAATAATTTTTATAAAGATTTGAAAGTCATTTTGTATATATTTTCCAAACAGTACGTATAGATTTTTCAAAATATTTTTCCAACCATTTTCTAGACCATTTGCAAGTAGATTTTCAAAATATTTTATTCGAACTAAGAAAAGAATTTTACAAACAACATATTTTTACAAAGGTTGAAAATATTTTACAATACCTTTTCCAAACTATTTTCAAAAGATTTTTCAAAGAGATTTTGCAACCATTTTTCTAACATTTTGCAAAACATATGGAACCAATTTATTAATCCATATATACAAAGAATTAAATGTGTGTTTTAATTTTTATTAATTAGCCATGTTATTAAATGTACATAAGTACAAGTTAAGGCTAGAATATAAACAAATTATATATGACCCCCTATACTTAGCTTGCATTATGTCCTCATAGATCGAAGAGAAAAGGAAGACACAACTTGTACTAAGTATAAGAAAATCTATACTAAAATGACTGAATAAAGTGTAGGAAGTCGATAGTCCTTTTATACTTAGGACTAAATATTCTTAAGTATAGCAGACTGTACACAACGCAGGGAGGGTCGAGGGTGTGAATAAAAAAACTAGCAGTTCGGTCGGTCTCCCCCTATACTTAAGGTAAAATATTCATTAGTAAAGAAAGAATGTCAAAATTTTAGGAGATAATGAGGGGATTAAAGAATGAACACCCGTATACCCTCATCCCCCTATACTTAAGATGAAGCATATCCTAAGTATAACAATGATGAATGGGATGACTGAAGCTTTCGGAAGAATAAAAGAACTAAAAATGAAAGAAGAAAACAAGAAAAGGATTACTAATGAAAGACATTTTTTACTTATTTGTCTGAATCTACAGATGTTGTGGCTTGAAGTTCTTGTACATAAGCCGCCTGAATGGAGTTAACCACGACCAAGATTGTATTATGCTCTAGGTAAGGCTTCAGAAGCTGTCTGTTGATGATGAAAGGTAGTGTGTCAGCTGACAGTCCGTATATGACTATGCTTCCATTATCAAGTACATGCTTCCCCACAAATGACCATGTCCATTTTCTATTTAGCTTCCTTGAGAATATTTTTAACTTTGCATCAAACAACCAGACTTTCTGACTGGGCTTGAAGGTCTTGCGGAAGATGTGCTTGCCATGCCACTTCTTGACTTTCTCCTTGTACATAAGACTGTTGTCGTATGCATAGTCACAAAATTTGAGATGTCTATTCGAATCTAATTTTATGTTCTTTTCTACTTTCTTAGAATCTAAATTGCAGATATTGATTGCCCATGATGATTATGAATCAGCTCGGTGGGCAAATAACATGGTTTGATGCATACCAGGCAGTAGCGAGACATCTACAAAGGAGACTTATACACAGTCCGGTAGTGCTAGAGAATTGTGTCAAGTAGTTGAGACAAGTTCCTTATGTATGGACGTACTAGTTTTTGGAGAATCGTCTTGATTTCCCTATTTTGACATTCTGCCAAACCATTAGACTGTGGGTGGTATGGAGAGGCTACTCGATGTTCTATGCAGTATTCTTAAGTTAGCATCTTCACTACTCTATTGATGAAATGACTACCCCCATCATATATAAAAATTTTGGGGATTCTGAAATATAAATTTATTTTAGGGGCATTATGTCTCTTATTCCAATAGTTCCACCCATCTTCTGATAGTCAGTGCAATGCTTCATGAATTCCTCTTCATCCTTAAATTAAGTTGGCCACCAGAGGCCGTACTATAGCACCTTTGGTGTTGTACATCTTCCGGAGTAGAGTCCTCGATCCTGATGAGACAATGCTTGAGGGCACTGTGACATTCCCCCTGAGGAATGCACCCGAACGTTTGGTCCACCGATATTGTGATCTTGTATCCAAGAGAACTCCACAAGATTGGCCTATGATGAAGAAGGACAAGTTTTTGCTATATATTCATTTTCTCAGTAGGAGGATCCATATCTCTTTCGCGAGGGGGTAGACTGCATCTGATAGAATTATCGGTATTTGGCTCTGATTAACAGTATTTGGCTCTGAAAATCTGGATAAATGATCCACCACCAAATTTTTATTCCAAATTTATCACAATTTCAAGATGAATTCTTGTTGAAGAAGGATCCATCTAATTAGCCTTGTTTTATCATCCGTCTTGTCTTGCAAGTACTTGATGGTAGGGTCCATGTAAACAATAACCTTGGATCCGAGTAAATGAGATCTGAACTTCTCCAAGGCAAAGATAACTATGAGCAGCTCTTTCTCAGTAATTATGTAATTCTTTGTGATTCATCCAGAGTTCTATTGGCATTGTGAATTGCAAATGGAAGATTGTCTCTCCTCTATCCCAGAACTGCTCCAATGAAATAGTCTGAGGTGTCTGTCATGATCTCAAATGGAAGAGACTAATCTGGCGGTTGCATAACAGGGGCTTGAGTGAATAGATATTTCAACTTTATAAAGGCTTAGAGGACTCTAGCATCAGCAATAAAATCGGTTATTGTCTAGCATCTAATTAGCCTTGGTCAGGAGATTTTGCAGAAATGTTTTATGAATATTCTATAAAAAAACCCACATGCCCAAGGAATGACCAGACTTGCTTCAAATTTGTATGTGGCTCTAGCTTTGATATGCCTTCCACCTTTGCGAGATCAACCTCCATGCCACATTTCAAGATCACATGGCCTAGTACAATTTATTCGGTTACCATAAAATGGCTTTTGTCCCATGAGAGCACCAAGTTGACTTCGTAACATCTCTTTTGAACTTGGTCTAGATAAGATAGGCATTGATCAAAGTTGTCTCATAGATCGAGAAATCATCCATAGTTTCCTCGAGAAACTGTCGACCACATCTGCATAAACTGCCAACATACACCTTTGAAAGGTCACAGAAGCATTGCATAATCCGAATGGCATTATGTGGAAGGCATATATCCCAAGTGGACAAGTGAAGGTAGTCTTTTCTTGGTCATCTGGGGTGATAGCAACCTGATTTTTCCTAAAGTATCCATCCAAAAAGCAAAAATAATGCTTTGCATTTAATCTCTCAATGATCCGGTCGATGAATGAAAGCGGGAAATGGTCCTTCTTGGTCGTTAAGTTCAAGCATTTGTAATCAACATAGACGCGCCATGATGTAGGAATTGTGGTTGTCATCTCCTCTCCTTTGTTGTTCTTTACAATGGTGATCCCTAACTTTTTTCGGCACGACATGTAACAGGCTCACCCACATTGAATCAGAGATGGGGTAAATGAAGCTTGCATTACACCATTTCGTGATCTCATTCATAACAACCTCTTAGAGATTCGAATTTAGTCTTCACTAGAATTCATGGAATGTCTTGCTATCATCTTCCAAGTAAATGTGATGGAAGCACAATGAAGGGTTGATCCCTCTGATATCAGAGATTTTCCAGCTAATTGCCTTGTGGTTTTTTCTAGAACCTCGAGCAAGTGAGATTCTTTTCCATAAGTCAACAGAGAGTTGATGATGACATGAAACATATTCGGCTCACCTGTAAGGAAGATGTATTTTACAATTTCTGGAAGTTGCTTGAGCTCTGGTGGTGTCTATATTTTCTCAGTGGCAACCTCGTGCATGGTATGTCGTCCACCTTTGGCTCTGTAAGATTTGAATCTAGTGATGCACAAAAATTCTCAATGATGGAATCTTGTTCCAAGAAGTCTACAATAATTCCTTCTATCTATACTAAGGACAGGTGGCCATCAATTAGTTCATCACGTAGACCAGCAAAAAACTCATCCTTTAAGACATTAGGGAAGTCGACTGTGCAATCCACTCCTTCCTCTATAAAAAGAAATTTATGGATCTCAATGTCATCCATGAAAATATTTGTATCTCTGATTTATACAAGAAAATCATAGTCCTTTGTCTTCTCTAGAGGCACACACTTGTCGGCTTCATATTCTGAAGCATTCGACACTTGAATCATTTGAATAGGTACCATGTTGTTGTTCGAGCAAAAGGTAATCTATCTGCAACCATAATTCACCATTGCTTCGGCTTTTCAAAGGAATGGTCGTCCAAGTATAGTAGGGGTGTGTAGAAGAGGATATGAGGTGTCCATATCAAGAACAATAAATTCTATAGGAACTCCATTCCTTGGATGGTGACAATGACACACTCAACTATTCCTTAGGGCCACTTGATCGAGTGTCTGCGAATTGCAGAATCATCATTGAAGATTTGAGCGGTTCCAACCGAAAATATTTTAATAGAGAAGTAGGCATTAGATTTATTGACGATCCACTATTAATAAGAGTCAGATCGAACTCTTGATCAAACATAGTGCAACGAATGAGAGGCGCTCCCATGTCTTTCTTTTTGGTTGGTAGATTGTTGATCGCGTTTACTGTTAAAATGTGCTTCACATTTCGTTGTTTGGCATGACGTAGCTGTCTCTTAGAAGTGCATTCCTCTTTAAGTCCCTTCTTGATTTTAGGCATGTATTTAACGATGTAGCAAAGGCATCTCAAGAACCATATTTTGATTAATCTACACAACATCTGGATCATATAAAGTTATCTTCAAATTTTTAATTTTTTGGATTTTTGTAAAGCGTCTGAAAAATGAATATATGCATAACCAAATGCAGAAATATTGTTCTTATTTACAAAATGAAAATCTAAACCGACATCAAGACGAATATGTAGATGACAAAAAGTATAGTCTTCATACATCTAGGGGGTGGGCATCCTAAAATAGCAGGAAGGGGCTCCTTCAGCGAGCTCTAGTGTGGCTGCAGGTGCGGTCCTCTACGTCGTTGCATGGTTGGTGCTCTGGTTGTTGAGGTCCTTTTTTTCTATTTTTGAGTTTTATCATTTTTTAACATTTTTCCGATGCATCTCCTTCATCTTCTTCCTCATACGACCCGATTGCTAGTTCGGTTGATGCAAAAGAAGATGATGACTCGCTTGTGGAAGCTTTATTCTTTCCCTTAATTGTTGTAGATGACTACAATGTCCTACCACTCCTGAGAGTAACGATATTAGATAATAAAACATCATGCATATCTGACTCTGTGGAGATTGACTGGACATCACTGACTACCTGATCAAGCTTTATAAAAATATTGGGATTAGCCTCCACCAGGGGTGGAATGGGGGTCCTAGCAGTGGTAAGTTCATCCAACTTCTGACTCATATCTACAAGGATCTTGATAAGCTAAGCCAAACAGTCTAGGGCGAGGTTAACTAGAGGGGCCTCTGATGGTTCAACGTGCTGGCCATGTTGAGATTATGCATGTTGTTGAGGTTGCTGATAGGAATGTTGAGGATGAAACTAAGAAGATTAGTCTTATTGATGATGAGGAGGAGGGTGTTGATATGGCACAACCACGTACTATTGGTCCTAATGGTATCGTCGGTCCTACGATTGTTGAATATGATTCTATCTCCTGCCATGATGATATGGTTGAGATTGCTGATGATGAGGCTGGTTTTTGCCTTGGATAGATCTCCATCCTTGTTGTTGAGGGAATGGATGAGAATTTGAAGGATAGCCATGTTGAGGTCTGCTTGGGTGGGCCAGTTGTGCATCATTGGTTCAAACTCCATTCACCTTCTGAATGAGAGGTGGTGGAGGGGAGCATGGATCGATGAAGGATTGGAGACATGTCTAGTATACAACCATTTGCTAGTATATCTGCTGAGGCGATGAAAGCTATGGGGCCTGCACATAATAACCCTATGAACGTGTGGCTGCTCTTTGATAGGCATGGGATGATGGTTGTCAAGACCGTTCCCGCTAACCAGAACGTGTCGCGATAGAGATCTTTCTTCTCCTTTCTCCTCAAAGTACAAAAGTGGAAAATCTCATCAAATACATCATCATTGTATTTAAAGTTAAATATACAAAGAAGTGTCTTACACAAGTTCTATTACATCTCCTTACAAAACAACATACAGTACAAAAATAAATGAAAACCACCTCTTGCTAGTGTATAAACAGTCCTTCCTCCTTTTGCTCATGATTTGGTCGATCTGTAAATAATAATATAGAGAGATGATTCTAAACCCATTTATGAGCTTAGACCCTGTCAATGGATTTCAAGCTTTTTACATATATATAGCCAAACGTTGAAAAATGGGTGTCATGCCAAAATTTATGCTGAATATTTTGAAATAGCTTGAAAGAGACTTTATGACAGTAATCATATAAAAACATGCTAGTTTTGCAATCAAACACTGAAATCACTTCAAAAGAAGTAAACTGAAATATGATTATCAATATTAAGCCGTTTGCATTGATCACCACTGTGGCTAAGTTATCGACTCACGAACGCTGAAATAAAGCTAAGCTGTACGCGCAGACAGTCCCAGAGACCAAAGACACTCTGCATAAGGCCCAAAGCCTATATGTATACAGAATGTGGACCCAAAGTCCTCTTGATACCATATCTAATGGTTTGCCATATCTAATGGTTGTTTCAAGTTCATATCTAATGACATCACCATATCAAATGGCTAGTTCACTAATAGTATAAGATAGCTACTGTGGTGCTTACTTTGTGATTCTGATTCTTTTCTTGCCACTAGTAATCCGTATTTGCTAATTCATGCTCATAACTGCTAATTCATGAACATAAAACAATCTAACATAGCATGCATAATCTTACAACTGGAAACTATTAAGAACTTGAAAACTGATACATATTGCATAGTAACAATCCAAAACATAATTATTTTATATAAAACTCAAATCTGAGCAGTGAAACTTATGTTTTATGTTTCAAAAAGAAATATATTCTTAAGTACGTGCTATAAAGATAAAACACATGAAACGACATTTGAATTACTTTCTAAAGACCTGATTGCATATCTAATATGGTACTTGCGATTCCTACGTAAAAGCTTTAGAAAACACGGTTGCATACTTGCTATGTAATACTTGTCAAAACCATGCATAAAGGCAAAGATTATTACTTAAAGTAGCGCTTGAGAATCCCTCACCCGACTCTTCTATCCATGTCGAGTCAGGGTCACCTCCTCTAGTTAGTACCCCACTATATTTGTTTTCGACTGTTGCAATACTTCGCTACGGTTTCTACCGTACTCCTGATAGCCGACAGCGCTTCGCCACCACTTCTACCATGCTCCTCTGGCACTCTCTTTGACTTTGTGGCTCTAAGGTGGTGAGAGTGGTGTGGGATGGAATGAGTAGAAATGAGGAGCTCATGGGTAAATATAGGCCTCCAACCCCTTTGCATATGTGACATTTGTTAGCATCTAAGGGAGTCTTTAAGACACATGTCACCTCCCTATCATACATGAAGACACATGGAAACGCTTGCCATCCATGCACTAGGACACATGGCTCATATGCACGAGGAAACATGTTATACATGCATGTGGGCACTTGGTGTACGTGTCTTACATGCACTAGGACACATGTTATTCTTCAATAATGACATAGGTAATTTATGTTAATCTCGCTTAATTAGTCTTAATGACATGATTATGGTGTAATGAGCATAAATCTATAATATTGTGGGCCCTATACTAGTAGTAGCTTCTACTACTTATAAGCCACTACCACAATTCCAAATTACTAGATGCGGTACTATGTTTGACGTGCTACAAAATCAAAAAGCACTTTTTAAATTCATAACAATTCAAGACAGTCTCTGATAATGAAACAAGTTTCATTGTAATCCTTTCATCAAGGTGAATCTATTGACTGTGTCAAACATAATGTGTAAATACTATCAATCCAATATTTCTTTGAAATAAAACTTCTTACATTCAGAAACATAGGATATATAATGTAATATTCTACAAAACTTATAATTACTTAAAATAAGCATTACAATGGTAGGGAAGCTTCTCCTTCAGACATTTCTTGAAAAATATGCCAAACCACATCTTCATCTTTGTTGAAGTGTAAGCCGCCACAAGCAGCATCGATGAGCTTTCGACTTTCAATAGTGAGTCCACCAAAGAATTAACCAGACTAGTTCGTAGGATATCATGATGTGGACACCTCTTGCAGGACTGTGAACCTCTACGAAGCCTCATGAATTGACTCGTGGGTAGCTTGAGTGTAGTTCGCTACGGGCTTGCATCTAATTCAACTGCTCAAGAGGATAGAAAGATTGATCTAATGAAGAGCCTTGTCCTGAAGTCTGAATGGGAATGTTGTCATTTTAACTACGCCTAACGGAATGTTAGGGTAGTGCATGGTTTCGCAGATGAATCCGAACTGTTGGAGATGAATATATGTCTTTTCATTAGAATTCCCATGGAATGTGGGGAGCAGTGCGAAGAGTTTAAGCTTCAACTCAAAATGGGCATGAGCAAAAAGTACCTAGATCCATTATGACATTTGTTCTGCACCGGGGTTGTAACTCTCCTTGAGGGTTCACTTGGGTTGCCCTCCTCTTCGTTCTTCTCCTCATCCTCCATAAGGTCCACCTCTGATTTTTTATTCTTCTACTCCTCCTTCTGGTCTTTCCTACTTTTGAGATCATTCAACATGTCTTTAAAGGCAACATGGGCTAATGCCTGGTCGGTGAATTGTTGTATTGCCTGGATGGAGGCAAGGAGTTGTGCAATCATCGAATCTAATCCGGTTGCTAGCCTGACTACAGTTGTGTGGGTGGAGCCATTTCTTTCTCTGAATTGGAGACTGAACCTGACACATCTGTGCCCCCGATCAAGCTCTAGATCTACACAAGGAATGATGATCCGATCAATCTATATAAAATCACTGGATGAGAAAAATTGATCTATGTTAAGTTCAACACAATTTTATTAAGGATGGAGATGTATAAGGAGTGAAATAAAATTTCATCCAAAATGAAAGATTTTGAGATAAGAGTGATTCTAGTTTATTGAAGAAGGTGGGGAGTCTGGATGCTGTTCACAGAGTCCAAACTATGATCTCAGGAATCACCCCAAATTATTAAAGAGGTCGATCGCATTGAATTGATGTGGGTGTCGGTGGAGTCTCGAGTAAGCCTTTCATGAGTCGCCATCTCAAAATTAAGAGGAAGATCGATAATAGATGAATGATACGAGGTCAAAGAGAAATAAAAGGAGTGCAAAATAGTAGAATGGTTCAAAGTGAGCAGGGGTCAAACGAGAAAAGAAGATAAAATGAAAGCAAAATGTGCACAAATGTGTGGTACTTTGATCTTGGACCCTAATCTAAATCAATCAAATACTAGAAATGTTTTTAATTCACTAACAAACCCAAGTGAAGATGTGATAGCTTGGCTATTTTTATCTTTTCAATTTTATGGTTGTTGTAGGAAAATCTTTTAAGAAGTCCTTAAGAACGCTATCCCTGTAGGAGCGTGTGTACCACCAGGAAAGTACTACATACTTATTACACCTCCTTTGTAACATGTGATCTGTGTACTGAAACATCCTTGATCTCATTCCTGGTGGCTACTCATCTAAAGAATAGAGAAAAGAAGCCAATAGGCGAACCACTACTTTCCTCGTAAGTGAGGTACACAGACACAAACCAATGAGACAGACACACCCGTGAAGGCGTGACCTTAAGCTCAGTAATTCAGACCAAGTCGATGTTCCACACGAGACGGAAACACTAGCGATGATAATGCCCTACTCAGTCATGTATAATAGAAGCGTCAATACTTTGTCATCCCAGGTGATAATAAAAGTGCCACAGATGGGGATTTAGGCCTATATCCCAGAGTCGTGCCTCGCTCCGTATGGATTGTACCTAAAAGCAAGGAGGGCTTTATGAACCCAAAACAAAGATGTCCATTACTAATTTTAATTAAGGTCGTGTTTATTTACCAGTCCCCTAGTTTTTTTATTTTTTGGGGGGGGGGGGTTCACTTTTTTGAGTATTTTCAAAGAAATGGGCCTATTGATTTTTTTATGTTTTCCTTTGAGTCGTAAATCTGTTATAATATAAGGGAAAGGATGGAAAATTAATGCAAGTGGATATGAAAGTGGAAATCTCACTCTCCTATTAAATGATCCATGCACAATAAGAAGACCCAGAGTGCTTCCCAGCGCTCTCCATGCGAAATGCAAGGCAGAATTGATATATTTATACTATATGGAGATATGCAAGGGATAAAGCATCCTTAACATAAATTTTTGTTATCGGAAGAACCAAATGTAAATCACTCAAAAATAACCCCAAATGTCTGGCCTTAGAGACTCCTCAATGCCGGACACAATGGGTCCTTCAAAGCGCTATGTGGAGTCTCTCATTGCTCGCGATGCCAAATCCAAATGATTCATAATTAATTATTTGACTAAGTCCAAGGAAAGAGACAATAGGAACATGCTTCTATTATGGTTTTGGATCTAGCTACCGAGTCAAGCAACATAAATCTAGGGGCTTCAATTACATAAAATAAAGAAAAATAAAGGTGGAAAGCTCAAATCAAGAGAACAAAATAAAAGAAGGCGAGAAAATACGAAAAATCGCGTCGAGGCCCCCGAGGAACATACATAAGGGTAATGGATCTCGTTAGGTGTTGCAGTGTCCAAGTCCAAAATTATTACAAAGTATATTACAAAAATAAAATAGAAGGCACTCTCCTCACAAAAGAAAATAAAATTGGCTAAGGGTTTTCTCCCTTCCTCCTCTTTCTGGCTATCTCCTACTCTTTCTTTGTCAACTCACGAGAAGAAGCGTCGACCTCCTCGTGACTCGAATGTGTCCACCTCCTAGGAAGAAATCGCCATCACATGGTCCCTCATAAGAACGTAAAACAAAGACAAGTGATAAGAACAAATGAAATAATTATCAAATATAAATGAATAGAAAGTAAAGACCAAATAATGTGCAAATTGATGTACACCAAGCTACGCTATATGTTGCTCCGTGACAATGGTGCCATTTGAAATAACCTAAAATCAG
This sequence comes from Ottelia alismoides, assembly GCA_037367405.1. Lineage (NCBI taxonomy): Eukaryota > Viridiplantae > Streptophyta > Magnoliopsida > Alismatales > Hydrocharitaceae > Ottelia > Ottelia alismoides. The sequence continues at coordinate 314,354 of JAZKJV010007403.1, read as the reverse complement.
AGTGGTGAGAGTTGTACACTCCACCCAAGGTGGGAACAAAGTTGTCGAAGTGATCTCTCACTAAGATTCCAAGCTCAATCAACAATCAACCCACATATAATAATGAAGCAATGCAAATTGAGGCGTGGATCACAATTTATTATACCCTACAAAACAAGTATGTATAGTGAATAAGCAAGTAGGGGTCAAACACGAGAAGCATGGAATGTAGTAAGTATTATATAAATGAATAAATAAAGTAAGTGTATACAAGTATGCACAAAATCACTCAATGCATGTGTGGATTTCAATTAAATAAAACAATATTTGTGAAAATTTAAATTTTTATTTTATTGTTATAATTTTCTGATTTTTAGTTTCTTATTATAGTTAATATAATATATTCAACTATATGTGTGTGTATTATATATAATTTAAGTGATATATAATATAAAATATAATAAAAATACAAAAAATTGATAATATAAATAGGAACAGTACTTTTTATTTTTTAAAGATTTTAAAATTAGTAATAGTAATACATATATATAAATAGATATCTTGGTATATAATACAATATGTGGTAATATATTTACAAATAGATATATAAATTGTCAAAATCAACAAAATAAATTATTTATTTAATATGTTACTCTATTTTTGTGATTTTATGGGGATTTTTTGTATTGTTTTGGTGTTTTAAAGTCCAAAATAGTCAAAAATAGTTATTAATTAATTTGCCAAATTGTTTTGTGTCTTAAATATACTAAATATGTTCAAAAAATCTCAAAACTAGTTTTTATAGTTAGTAGATAATATATATTAAAATGTAAAATAAGAACCAATATTTTGGGATTTTTTAAGAGTTTTTATAATTTTTATAAAGATTTTGGACCTTTTTAATTTTTAATGATTTTCTTTTTCTGTTTTTAGGGATTTTAGATATGTATTTAGACAAATAAGGTATTAAGTGGTAGGTATTATTTGGAATTTTTCGAGGAGGTTTTGTTTTTTTTGGAATTTTTTAAGTTGAATAGGGAATAAATAAAACCTAAACTATTTTTAATAAATGAAAATTTTAAATAAATGCCAAAACTCAAGTCATAGAACGATCAAGCAAGATTTAAGACACTTCGAATAATCTTCCCAAAATTAAATGAACAAAGGCACTATTTTTAATAATAAACAGCTAGTATGCGTATTTTTGCAATTGAAAAATAGATCTGAGGGATTGTAAGCAAGAACACGAGAAAGTTTTAAACTGAAATTTGATTTTTCAATTTTAAGATGCAGTTACAAAAATTGTGAGGGTATAACTACAAAATACCCAGCTCACGTGGGGACCACGTGAGCTGAGTTGTAAAGGGCCTAAAAGTAATATGCAAGAAGTCCAAGGGTTCCTTTAAAAATATTACAAATACTATAAAGAATAATTTCAACACAAACAGAAATAAAATAAGCAGAGGGGTATGTTTGCAATTACCTTCAAAAAGTGTGCACGATTGTGCGGTTCATATGTATCCACAAGACGTGTGTTCTGCATTACGCGATGGCATTTCACCTTCGACGTTTGAGATTAGATCTCCATATGAGATTGACAGATGATGTTGCTTCAGATCCAACATCTACTGCTTGCCTGGTGATGAATCTCGAATTCAACACTCTAAATCTCATTTATTTAGCTCAAATCCCTCAAAATCAACAGCATTTCTGCATCTATTCTGCATAATTAGCATTCATGCATGTTTTCATAATAATTGCATTTTAGCTCTAATCTCTGCACAAAATAAGAAGCCAAAAATCCAAGCCAAAATTGACCTGTAAATAGCTTAACTTCCCTGTTTTTTAATTAATTCATGCTAACTCCGAATACACCAAAACCACCCCCACTGTGTACATATCGCTCACAAGAATAAATGAAAAATACAAAAAAATAACTAACCCAAATAATTGGACCAAAAAAACCAAACCCGAGTTTCAGGATTTCCGGACTAAATCTTATATCCTCCTCATCTAGTGTCTGTTTTAATCCTGCCCACTTTTGAACTAATGTACATTCAATTACCTTCAAAACAAGACGAAGTTAAAGTGAATCGGATCTCATATGTGAAAGTTGGGTTTTGGGCCTCTTTTGTACATTTTGTATTTTAGCGATTTTTGACCTGATATTTTATGTACATTTACAAAATATTTATTTTTTCTAATTTTTTGGTGTTGACACATGGCCGCCCCTAGGGCCGCCACGTGTCAGCGATTTTTGGCTTAATTTATAATTCATTTTTGGCTTAATTTTTGGCTTAATTAATAATAGGAAGGGGGGCCGCCCCGCGCACCCCCTTCCTATTATTGCCACATGGCCCCATCGTGGTCGTCCGATCTCGGCTGATCAGACGACCACTGCTCGTCTTCCTCCTCCGAATGCTCCGACGCCTTTCCCAATCTCTCCGCCCCCCGCATATCTCGCTCCGACCGCCGCGAATTTCACTCCGTCACCAAATATCCGATTCTCCCCGCAAACCCTCGTCGCGATTCTACCCGCGCGTATCTCGCTCCTCCGTGCCGCGATCCCCCACGATCTCGCGCCACCGCAATCCCAAATAAAATCCCCGATCACCCCCACCTTCCTTCGCCGGCCGAACCCATAACCTTATTTAAGACCTTACGCCACCCCGTCCTCTCGCCATCCGCTGTCCAAATCCTAAGGACCAACCCCCGGAAGTGACAACCCGGTAGCCATCCTTCACAGCGTGATTCGAGTTCTCAACCCTCATTGCAGCGACGCCACCCGCCTGTTGCCCTTACTCCAGCGTCGTGCCCTTGAGCCAACACCACTTAAGGTATCTCCCCGCTCTTCCTTCGCCGCATCCCTCCATCTCTCTCTCTCTCTCTCTCTCGATCATTATCTCCTCCACCAATCTCCACCTACACTTCCGCCTACTCCACCTCGACATCGCTCCATCGACCACCATCCACGCCTGCCTTCGCTCAGGTGCACACCGTCGAGCCCATCGACTACATCGCTCCGCCGCCACAGCTCAGAACTTCTGCATGCAACTTCGACATCCACGACGTCGACAACAATCTTCTCCGACCCGCATCTCCACCGTCGTTCTTCACCGACGTCTTCTCCCAGCTTCATCGCCGACGTTGCTACTAATACCCAACGCTAGACCAACGCTCTTGGGTCGTGCTCCGTTGACAAAGCTGCTCCGCCTCTTCATCAACGAAGCCACCGACGAACTTTCGACCCCTTGCCGCCCCTCTCCCGCTCCACTGCACCACCGGGCACGCAGCCCGAAGCCCCAACACGTGCGAGGGACGCGCATGGGGGACGTTAGCAGCATCATCCCCCAGGTCACGTGCATCACAGGTGACCTTGGAAAAATTACGTAGAGCCCTCCAGATTCGCTTGTATTCACGCACCAGTCTAGAGCTCTAGGGTCACGTGTTTGACATGTGACCTCTAGTGAAATTGCAGAAGAGCCTCCTCAGTTCTTGGTAATTACAACTAGGTCCCCTCTGTCTTTTTATATTTATTTTATTTATATTTAAATATTGCATTTATACCCATGTGTTCCTCAGTAATTTTGGACCTTTTTATTGCATTATTTTATTTATTCAAAAATAGCATAATGTTTGTCATTTAATTCTCTACAGTTTGACATATTGTGAACATTTTTGTGATTGATGGTTAATTATTAATTAATTGTTTTGTGGAAAATTGCATATTTTGCCCATTTTGAGCTCTGAAATTTGTATTTGATTAACCGTTGGGCTAACAATTCCTGAAAATTCACATATTGTAGAATTAATTGTGCTTGACGTTGTGCCCAAAAAGATTTGCATTTTCGTGCATAGTTTGTCCTGTAAATTTCATTTTTCCTGTTTCAGAGTTTGATTTTTAATAGGTATTGAAACTAGTATTTTCGAGGATTAGGATTTTTCTGAGGTCCGTTACCTAGTGATAGATCTTAGATTATTTTGATCCTTGAAAATAATTAGGTTTAATATTTATTATAATTAAATATTGAAATTCATTCTGTTTGCATTTGAAAATTCATAAAAAATTCATATTGCATCCAAAAAATTTTAAAAAAAATTGACCGTACATTTATTTCACCATATTTTGCATCGTAGCCAAATTTCATATTTTTTCGGACATAGTTTGGTCGAATTTTACATTTTACTCCCTAAAATAGGCCAAAATTGCATTTTGCATCCTTTATTGCATTAAAAATAACAAAAAACTGCCTTGAAAACCGCACACGAACTTTGATAGACATAATTATAGGTTGTTTCTTTGCCTCCTTGTGTTCGACCTTGGGACTTGCTCAAGTAATATAAACATAAAACTACTTGATTGAAAATTGATTAGATTTTCCTGATTATTTTCTTGACCGATTCTGATTGCTACCTACAACGAATAACAAATTATTTTTACGCGCGATCGTAAATAAACATCTGTAACACAGCGAATATCGGACTCGTCAGATGGCGCCTTTGCCGGGGAGGCAAATGGCTTAGATTTTTATCTTGAAAATTTTCGTTCGGTTTTCCGCATTCGGGTAGTCTAACCCCCGAATTTCTCATTATAAATTGCATATTTTTTTCCTGCAATTTATTTTCCACATTTATTTTTCATATATTTTTGAGTCACTCTCTTACATTATCTCTCTTATTTTTCTTACGAGGTACATGGCATGCGTGGAGCGGTTTTTCAAGAAACTGAAGCATCTTCATCGACCTCCTAAAAATCCACAATTAATTTAATATCGAGCCGAGTCGTGAGAGAGCGTAGAGTCTAGGATTTAATTTCTGTAATTTTTAAGTCCTGTAATTAATTGCTCTTTTACAGCGGTGTCCGTTTGGACTCTCACGTGTGTAAAAAAACCTCAAACTTTTTCTTTGGTGTGTCATGTCCTGTTTCACTCTCCGGTGAGGGTGGGGCCCGACTTGAGTGGCGATTAGAATATACTTGCACATATGGCTCTCAGAGCATTTTGATTTCTTGATTGTGCTCGTAGGAATTAAGCCACACTTCACTTTAACTAAGACGAACATAGATCGTTCAATTTAGCCAAATTTAACTCATTTCTTCCCCGCTAATAGAACTTTCTGCTTAGGTGCGGTTTTTCATCGGCTTGCATCCATTTAGAATAATATCTCAATTTCTGTCTAGCATCTCAGATGGAGATTGCGAGGATTTACTATAAGTCTTTGAACTGAGCATACATTATAGTTTTTCGCGTGCATCGACTTTTCCCGAACTTCTCCCTCTTGTTTTATCACATAACTATAAAGTAAATTGGGACTGGACGGTAGACATATATTTGTGCTCATTTAAATTCTTCAGTGATCACATAATTAAAATTGGGAATGTTAAATATAGCCGATCTTAAGAACCCATAAAATCAAGAATTCTTGCGGGAGAGCAAAACCGACATTGTTCGTTTTTATCTTGCAGCAAGAAGAGATACACACACTAGGATAGAGCCAAGCCAAGATTTTCATATAGACTACTGATTTTAAAAACGATTAGCTACTTCTCAGTGAGGAATACGGGTAGCTGGTAAACGGTTCGGACTTACTTAACAGAGTGGGTGGTTTAAAGAACACTGCGTAAGGCTTCCTCTTTAAGTAACACGGGTAGCCGTTTTATGGTCCGTACTTACACCTATACTAGCTGAAAGTAGATGCAACTAGTCGTACGAACTCGGGACAGTCTTTAAGAAAATTTCGCCACCCATCAGCTCGTTAAACAGTTTGCAAGATTTGATTTCTCACAAATTAAAAATCGACAAGATAACTGGCCGAACTCTTACGGCCTTCACTGAGTGAGTTGGTGAAAAAAACTTTGAATTATGTTTGATTTGTGTGTAGAACTTAATTGATCATCGAATACCGCACACTTGTGCCTTGATCATGAACTGTACACCTCTTGTTAATCATTTGAAATCGAGAATGGAAGATTGTGGTAATTTTTGTTCGGACTCCGCGAACCCTTCTCTGACCGCTACAAACTTTCCAGTCTTAAAGGTTCGGAGGCACTCTTACTCAGGACCACCTTTGGTTCAGGACACCTCTCCCATGAATCATCCTCATATGATTCTTTCATATTCCTAGAAGGAGAACAAACCCATACTCTTTCTTCATCTCCTGATCATATCGAGGAAGAATCTCACCTCAATAACTCAGATTCTTATTCTTTCAAGACTATTGACTCCGATTTTTCACAATCTGAAGGTGAAGAAAAGAAGAAGAAAAAGATGCCTCCCAAGATGTCATCCAAGAGAGATCATGAAGATGAAACCCAATGAAGATCCAATGCAGATGATCTTTGCAAGACTAGCTACATCTGAGCAGCAGCAACTTTTACTGAGAGAGCAGCTAGAACAGTGGAATGCGGGGGGAGAAGAGCCAATGGAAGTCGCATACAATCCTGGGTAGTACAGAGTTAGAAATTACTTGCAGCCACCTCAGCCAGAGGTTCACCATGAACTGAAACCACACTTCCTAAGTCAATTACCACAATTCCATGGTAATGCAAATGAAGAACCATATGAATTTTTGTGAAACTTGGAGCTGATATGTTCTAATCAGAGACATCTGCAAGTCAGCCAAGACTACATTTGTCTCACTGGACCACCTTTCGTCTTGAAAGGGAAGGCAGATTACTGGGTGAAAAACTTAGGAGTGACTATGACTACCTATGATAGGTTCAAAAATCTATTCTTAAAGAAATTCTACCCTCTGAGTCGGACCAGTCAAATGAGGACTCGCATCACCAGTTTCTCTCAGTTGTCCAATGAACAACTTTGTGATGCATGGGATAGATTCAAAGATCTGCTATAAAAATGTCCCTGCCATGACATGGATAATAACATCCTGGTTCAATCACTCTACTCTTGCCTCAACTACGAGACTCAGAGTTTAGTCAACGCTACCTGTGGAGGCAATTACCCATCTTGAGGAGCTGAGACCGTCAGGAAAATACTAGAGCAGATGGTGAAGACAAGCCGTTCACAAATCGCCAATGGAGCTTACACTGATTCCCTGAACACCTTTCAAGCCAAAGGAGGAAAGAAAACTGTCGCAGAGATAACAGAGGATTTGATTCCCAACATAAACATCATCGCCGATAAATTAACAGTTGTGGATCAAATTCACAAGAGGATGAACGACATCGACAACAGGATCTCCCAGTTCCCAAATCAAATGGAGGAGTTAACTGAGAAGGTAACCAATATAGGGATACCCACTGCTCCTACGGCCCCAATTTATCATGTGCATCAGGTCTAGGAGCAGCCAGGATTAAGACAACAACAACCATGGGCTCAGGACCAATCATATGCCCAACCTTCCCAGCAGTCTCCTCCTCCATCCGAAACTGTTGAAGAAGCCCCGCCTCTAACATTCGAAGTAAATGGCCTTTGGTACACATGACACTACCCGACAGGGTAATATGGGGGACCGTCAGCAATATCAACGTCCGCCGAGTTTCTATAATGTCGCATTCCCCTCAGCTCCACAACACAATGCAACATTCCAACACTCAAAGCCGCAGCAGCCACACAACCGCCAGAACCAACCTCAGCAATACCATCAGCAGTATCAAGCTCCAAAGCAAACATCTCATTCCTCAAACCCTCTAGGAGAACCAGTAGATATCCAGAGACTAATGTTGGAAGAAATTCGAAACTTTCGAAACGAGTTGTACGATCTACGGGTCGATGTTAATCATCTATCCCGTTGGAAGGATGAACAAACAGCCCCATCCACAGCCATTCCCGCCCAAGTTCAAGATAACCCCAATATATTGAACAAATACCAATCATCTCAACACAATGGCCAGGTATACTCACTACAAGAAGAATGGCTATTAACGATGGTTTTAAACTGTCACAAATGCTCCAAAAACTGTTGCCAATAACCTTCAGCGACGGTTTGAAAACCGTCGCACAACCATTGCATATGATTCCGTCGCTTAAGTTATTGTCTACGGCTTATGTGTAACCGTTGCTAAGTTAATGATCATTAGCGTCAGTTATGAACCATCACTAATTGTTTTTGGACAAGATACAATCAATATGTTTTAGCAACCTATTAGTTCACATTTGCGACAGAGGGAAACCGTTCCCAATGGTGTTGATAGATTCCCTTCTAGTTATCTATAGTAACACTTCCAAACCGTAGTTAATGACTCTAATATTTTAAAAAATATAGAAACATGAACCAATCGCCACTAGCATATGATACTTATAAAAAATAATGTATACATCATATGTATACAAGATTCATATTTTTCACACCTACAGCTTTTATACTTTCTACATGGAATTCCCAATCTACTAATAATTCATTCAAAAAGATTTGATGGCCTCAAAATTAGAATTGTCCTAATTAATGAATACAAACATGCACCTTCCAACTGAAAACATAAAGTACATTAAGAAAACATTATAAATTTAATTTTTAAAAAAACTGGAACTTTAAAAGTGTTATAGTCAAAGTGTATACTATATAAAACTGGAGACTATCTTCAGAAAGTTCTTAATATAAAAAAAACAACATAACCAATCCTAATTAATCTAGTGAGGCGTAGTAGGTGGTTGCTGATTTTGATTTGGAAGTCGTGAAACAAGTGTCTTCATCATTTCCTCCATCCCTTTATTGCTCTCCTTCAATGCATCAATCTTATCTTGTTGCATCCTCACTTGTTCATGGAGACCACCATCATTGAGTCCTTGAGAAGATGCACTGTCGTTCTTATACCAACTTCGGATGGTAGTCCCACGTCCAACACAACACACGCATCCAGAGTGTTCGCGACCTGTAACGTGTACAAATGCATCCTCTGGAGAAAGTGGTTCAAGTTGATCTTGGTCTTCAACATCAGAACTTGGCGCTCCCACCACGAGCTTGCACATATCATCCTAGAGTATAAATACATATATGTATTCATTTATAAGAACTTCTAGCAACTAAAAAATAGCAAGTGGCTATTAATAATAATATTATAATTATCTTACATGTTGTTTTCCATATGTTTCATGAACCCAGTCTCTAATGCCATCTCCCTTATCTACGCTTTTTGATAATTCAAAGATCTCTATTCTATTTGGCTCACGTCCCACCTTTTTTTCCTATTTGTATTAAAGTTATATATAGTTGTAAAATAATAAAATACCAAACAAATCATAATAATACCAAATTACAAAAATGTATTTTGCTTGAATGATACTTTGTCGACCCATCCGATGAGTAGAGTAAATCCCTTTTCCTCGATTAATTGTATTCCTCTTTGACTCTTCCTGTTATAGCTCTTCCTGTTTATAGAATTGCAAATAATGTTTAGAAAAATAAGAAACGGTAACTTGAGATCTACAGTATATATTAGAAAAATGGACCACTACCCATTAACCAATTTTAAAAAATTACATACTTAAATAGAAAGCATTATACACAAATCTGTATATATGTATTTCATGAACTGCACCGTCGATTGAGTCACAAATACAATCACATTCAATTGATCAATGAATGAAATTCAAAACATGAATCTTTAATTAAAGTCCTCTGATACATGGAAGCGGTGAGATAAAAAATATGTTATATTTCAAAATTTATGTGAACCCCATTGTTCGGTCTTGAATATACCTGTGCACGTGGAGTAGTCCACTAGTCCACCAAAGTTTGCCAATCATTTGAATCAACATCCTCTAGTACATTAGCTCGTACCACCGCCAAATCTTTTCCAATGAAATACTATTACATTTAAAAAAATATTTTAGCACAAAAAGGTAGACAGTGGAAAATACTAAATTCAAGGTTATAGTATTATCTTTCTCTTGAGATAAACTCTATAATTACGAAATAGTTCATTTGCATGGCTCAAAATATCATTGTCGTTCTTCGCATCTCTCTCCCAAATAAAAGCTGTCTGAAAAATTCATCAAATTCAACTTACTACTAAAACTAACTTAAATGTGAATAACATATTATTTCAAACATACCGCTAACTCCCGAAGTATGCCTTGTTTTAGATCATTGGATACTTTCCTCCAATTAAAAATAGATAGGGGTATGTGGGATCTTACTACAATGCCTAAAAAACTAGCAAACCTCTGATGATTTGCACCCACAACCTCCCCATTCTTGATGTGTACTGAAATCTTCTCCCCCGGAGCCAAACGCTCTAAAGCAATACATCGAGAACGACCTCTACATTTGATTGCAATTGAAATACAATTATAAATCAAATTAAACAATAAATATCATATAAAGATAAAAGACTACGGATAATTTTCTTTCATAACACAAATAAAGATCCATCATTTAATCGATTTGTCTCCGGAACCACCAAGTCATCGACTAGTGTACCAACCTCTACTACAGGAGCGTGCTCGGAAGTGCGTCTCAAACGTGTAATCCGCATCTAATTCACAATATGAAACATATCTTAACAATAACAATTATATTTAACCATTTGAATAAATAAATATCATACCATGAATCATTTACTTCAACATATGCAGAACCTCGAATCGAGACAACATCATCGTCTACCACATAAGATACACCTTCTATTTTATCATGTTGATAAGCCTCATTCTCATCTTCACTTTCTACCTCAGGAATGTCAAAGTGATCTCTAAGCATCGTCGAATAGGTATAATCCAATCTTTCATTTTATTATCTTGAATCTAAAATACTTGTTCCACTTGTGAAGCTAGCATAAAGGGTTCATTTGAATTTAAGAGAGCATTCTTATTCAAACTCAGGAGCCACTTATCAATAATACGAAATCCGCTTCTTCGGTATACATCGAACCAACGACATTTAAATAATACAAGTGAATGATTCGGCCCAAAATATACTTCAAGAATGTCAATAATTTCACCGTAGAAGCCTTCACATTCCATTGTTTCATCTCCCTTAACGAGTGCCCCTGACAATTGTGTACTTTTACATTCATCCAATACTTTCTTGCGAAATTTAAAACCATTAATAATATATCCATTATGAGATATAGCAAGGATATTTGGTTTTCATGACAATAGATCTATGTCAGATGACCATCTTCCATCTCCTGTTTCCTTCAATTGTTGCACATGATGCCTAAACCAATTTAAGAAATTGATATCAATTTTTGTTATATGGTTTGTCTCTTTATACTCCTTTATATAAACATCAATAACTTATACCTGCATCAAAACATAAAGATGTGCTAAATCTATCTCTTATTCTGTAAGAACTCTTCAAATACTTCGATACATTGGCCTGCCAGTTGTTGAGAATATTGAAAGGAAACCCTTAATTTCCTCATACTCACCACTATAGTTCTTGAGAATCGGATCAAGACGATTGTCTGGGTCATCCATGTACATTGCACAAAAGTTTACGCACTCTTCCCACAAGTAGCCTTCCACAATTGAACCCTCAGGATGAGCTTTATTAAATACATAATCTTTTAATTTCTTCAGATATTGCTTAATTGGATACATCCATCTATATTGTACTGGACCTGTAATCCTTGCTTCAGTTGCCAAATGAACGGTAAGATGGACCATAACATCAAAGAAAGATAGGGGAAATATTTGCTCCATTTTACAAAGGGTAACGACAATATTATGCTCCCATCTTGTTAACTCTATCAGGTTAACCGTTTTGGCGCACACACATTTGAAATATCTACTCATCTCCACTAGTGGAACCATTGCATCTTTACTTAAAATTGCATGTAAGGCTAAAGGAAGTAGCATTTGCATGTAGATATGATAATCATGACTTTTTAAACCAGATATCTTCTTTTCTAACTCATTCACACATGACGCCAACCGAGATGAGTACCCATCAGGAACTTTGATACTTTTTAAAAAAGTAAGTATTCTTTGCCGTTCATTAGTATTCAAGGTATAAATAGCATATGGTATGCGCTTCTTTCCATTTGGCAATTGCACTACATGCAGTTCGCTCCTTACACCCAGTTGATGGAGATCTAATCTTGATTTAACAATATCCTTCGGATTTCCATTCAAGTTTAGAATACCAAGAATGTTATCTGTCACATTCTTTTCAATATGCATCACATCAAGATAATGACGAATACTGAGATCTTTCCAATATGGTAAATACTGAAAGAAGATACTTTCTTTCCTCCAACCATAACGATCACTAATTGTTTTTGCAATTTTTTGATGTCATTCTTAAACTGCTTTCCAAACCTTATGCTTACAAGTTTCTTTTGTACTCCCCAACATTCCAAACCAGATTTTTTATCCTAATACTGCTTGAACCACATGGAGTACCATCAATTTTTTTGTTAAATGCCTTCCTCCACCATCTGTGTTGTACTAGAAGAAAACGTCGATACCCTAAATAAAAAAATTTTCCGCTTTCATTTAACCATGTACTATACGTATCATCCATGCAAATTGGACAAGCTGCCCTTCCTTTTGTGCTCCAACCGGATAAGTTCGTGTATGCTGGGAAATCATTGATAGTCCAAAGCAAAGTTGCATGCATCTTAAACATCACATTAGTTGATGCATCAAATGTATCAACCCCTACTGTCCACAACAACTTCAATTCATCGAGTAATGGTTGTAGATAAACATCTATAGAATTTCCTGGTGCATTTGGTCCGAGAATCAGTAATGAAAGCATCATAAATGATGATCTCATGCTTAACCATGGTGGTAAGTTATATGTAACTAGTATCACCGACCATATTGTGTAGTTCACATTCATATTACCAAAGGGATTGAAACCATCACCTGCCAAACCAAGACGAATAGTTCGAATATCAGAAGCAAATGTAGGATACTTGCTATCAAATTTCATCCATTCGTCACAATCTGCAGGATGATGCATTATTCCATTTACATCATACTTACGCCCATCACCATGCCATCTCATCAATTTAGACGTTTTATTTGAGGTGAATAACCGTTGTAATCTAGGAATCAACGAAAAATAGCGAAGTGTTTTATTTGGACGACTTTTTTTTCTATTGGCATCCACCTTAAATCTTGATGATCCACACTCAGGACAGATATCTAGATTCTCATTTTCCTTCCAAAAGAGAATACAATCGTTTGGGCATGCATCAATTTTTTCACACGTCAAGCCCAGTGAGCGAATGAATTTTTTTGCAGCTCGTCAGTCTCTTGGAAGCTTATCTGAACAATCCAAAAATTCTTCGAGAAACGTAACAATATCAATCATCATTTTTGAAGTCGCATGATTTGTAACCTTCATTTTGAATAACTTCAGAAAGAAGTTTAAACGTGACATTTTACTAATTCCTGGAAATATAGGCTTCTCAGCTTCCTTCGATTCTGTAAACTGATTGTCAAAACTAACTGAGTTCCATCGAATTCTTGGAAGTACTACAATTTTGAGATACTCTTGCATCATTTATAAGCATTTCTAAATCATTCTCAAGTTGCATATCATTTTGTCGAATCTCATCAAATCGATTTGATACTTGTTCTATTTCCTCTCCATGAGCTGTCCAGACTATATAATTCAACCAAATACCATTGCATATAAGATGTTAAAAAACAATTGCTCGCTCATAAGACCATCCATTCTTACACTTTTTGCATGGACAAAAGATTCTAGATTTGTCAGATCCAAGTCTATAAGATATACGATCATCTTCAAATGCCCAATCCAAAAAATTGATCACTCCCTTCTTATAACTTACATAATCTTACCCGCGTAAATGCATCCATGTTTTATCCATTATTAAACTTTGCATTGCATTATAAGAAAAATAAGAACACCATTTATCCATAGATTGGATGGCTTGAATTTGGATGAGTAACACACGAAAAGGATGAGTAGTAGTGTTCTGCTTAAACTATGAACATATCATGTATTTCTTGTACTAATTTTGGAATCATATCTGTTTAATATTTTTCAAAGGCTTGAACTGTACTTAAATATATCCATGTCATGCATTCCATGATTATTGTGTGCTTCAGTGTTTGAGATACAATATGATACAACCACTGAAAATAGATTTAATATACTATAATATGCATCCCTTGAAAATATATATGAATCACAATGCATTTCATGCCTACGACATATTAAGATCCCAATGTTTCTGATATCTGCACACAAACTCTTCTAGTTTCTCCATGAATATAAAAAGGATTTCACTCCGAAATATCTTTTCCGGCCAAAAAACTATATGGTTCTAGAACTATCGTGTGATCTCGTTAATATGCATCCTCGAATCGTTAATATGCATCCTTGAATAACTATTATTGAATTTGTTATGCAATTGCTCTGAAATACTCCCTTTTGTGGGTTATAGAAGCCATCATTTAATGGTTTTGCTTTTTGTTCCCAAAGTATATATTCTAAGTTGAATTAAAATAAAGCATAAATAGATTGATTGTTGATGCTAAATCTCTTCGCTTACTAACTTGTAGTAATCATTTTTTATTAAACATCATTGTAGAAAATTATAGTGCAACATTCAATTTTTTTAATGATTGCACTCTCAAGTTAACAAAAACCGACGAACTCATGCCACATGACAATAAAAAGTATAAAAAAGATGCTATATAATTTTTATTAGATAATGACACATATATAATAAGAAAGAGGATAACATCAATGGCAAATCTTAACCTAAAAAAAGAACGAAAGATAGCATCTTTTGAAGAGGAGAGCCTACAAGAGTTCTTAGATTTTATAGAACTTCATGTTAAAAGCATCTTAATTTATTTGCAAAACCTAATCATTATAGGTAAAAGGGGAAAAAAGATAATACCCTTGAATGTATAGACGTCTGCGTGAGATAATATTGGCACAAAGGAAAAAGGATGATAATTGGGAATGCAAAGTTGTGCTCCAATGTAGGAGGTCTGCGTTTCTGGGGGTCACAGAAAGATTGGTGTCGACCGGAGGATCTTGTACAGAGGTCGTCGTTGCTGTGGCCGTCGAGGTAGAGAGGAGGCAGAGGGCGCACGGAGGAGGGCCCACAAAGGCCGTATGAAGGCCGATGTCACAATGAAGTCTAGGTGGAGCACAGGCCGGGGGTGTTCTAGGGCTTTGGAAGCATGGAGGAAAGGTCTAATGAAGAGGGAACGAAGGTATTGGTCTTTTATGAATATAAATTGGTAGAAAAATAAGCGGGAGCGGGATAAAGAGGCGAGTCTTTTGGATTTTGGTATTTTAATTAGAATAGGGGAGCATCATATGCTACGGGTCTCAACAATGTTAATCCGTGGGCACTACTATTTTTTGCAATGATTACAAAAATTTGTCACCATTAGATCAACTATTGTGACGATGGTCAATACAACTCACAAATCGGTAGCTAATTACTAAACTAATTTATACATCATTTATGACAGGCACATAAACTGTCGTGAAAACTTAGTATTAGAGAGAAATATTTGTAACCGTCGCTAATGGACGTCTCTAATACCCCGTCTGTTTGTAGTGACTATTCAGATTTTTCCACATATGAACATGAGATCCTTTCGTTTGACAATATCAATGCCATGTCACTCAGGAGCGGAAGGACCGTGGTCGTACCTGACCGGGCAAGGGAAACGGACCATCAAGACTCGGAAGATCAACCGAAGGATGCTTCAGAGGATGAAGAAGAAGGACCCCGAAGATCCCAGCACGAGATAAAGGAAAGGAATCTATGGAGTCTGTAGAGGACCTTGAATCTCTAGTTGCTGCAAAAATACCTTTGTCACCATTTCAACAACATAATTATTATCAGAAAAATTATGATTGTAATAAGAACTCCAAATCTAATAAAGGTGCTCTTATTTATGATTCTGGCTCTCTTTCTCCTGTCTCAAATACTTCCATTCCTTTCCCTCATGCTCTTAAGAAAGGAAAACAAAAGAAAAACATTCAGAATGACTCAGTGATGGAAAGTTCTGCCAGCAGAATATCACAGTCAAAGTACCATTTGATCAGTATGTGGCCAGTAATCCAGCATTTCAGAAGTACTTGAAGATGAAATGCACTACCACCAGGACTCGTACAAAGAAAACAAATCAATTTGTGTAGACTCATATCTTGACAGTTGCCACTACCAAATGTGTCAAAAATCAGCATTTACCAAGAATGAAAAGGGATCTGGGTGCTCATTATGTGGAGAGTCGCATCGGCAGCATTGCATTCGCACGAACACCGCTCGACAATTGTTCTTTCATAAATCTTCTACCCTTAGCCTTATATTACAGATTGGAGTTAGGTCCTCTCAAGAAATCATTATCTATACTCCAATTCGCTAATAAATCCACCAAAAGGCCAAAGGGAGAAGTGAAAAATGTAATCATTGTGATCGAGGGTACGGAAAGTGGACTTCACTGTCCTTGATATGGAGACCCCGAACCATTGGAAGGAATCGCAAATCATTCTTGGAAGACCATTCTTAAGAACCGCCAAAGCTGTATTCGATTATGGCAGTGGAATGATGAAATTCCGCTCCGCGGGCGGAGAAGTGGATTGGAGATGAAACAAACAAAGTGACAAAGACCAGATTCCGAATCCACCACTGAAGATGCCAAAACATCAGAATGTAATCTCATCAGCACTACTGCATATCAGAGGAAGAAACAATGCACCGTGCAGTATGCGAGATGTTACCAGACAGATCTAGACACCCAGATGCTTATAACCTTGATGAAATGGAAATCCTTTCGGATTTGTCATTCCCATCTTCTTCGGGAAAATCAAGAAATATCGATGATGAGTCGGACGCGGCTTTGGTCGAATTACCGCTCTACTTTAGCGATCCGACTCACCTTCCTTCGAGATTAGTGGCTAACATATCACAAAATGATTCGCCATCAACCAGCATAGAGCCAGATTTAAAAGACATTCAGTCAGACTTGATTGATGATTCAGATTTGCCAGAGCTGAAACCTCTTCCTCCCACTCTGAAGTATGCATTTCTGAATTGACCCAAAGAAAAATTCCCTGTGATCATTAGTTCATCATTAACCATGGACCAAGAATCTAGACTACTCGAAGTCCTTGAGTGAAATAAAAAAGCCATCGGTTGGATTGTGCCAGATCTCGAAGGAATCAACCTTGCTCTCTGCTCGCACCAAATTTATGTTGAGGATAACGCCAGGCCTTCTCTTGAATTTCAGAGAAGATTAAACCCCAATCTTCGGGAGGAAGTTAAGAAAGAGATAGAAAAATGGTGCAAAGCAGGTTTTATATACCCCATTTTTGACTCCAAGTGGGTGGCCCCCCTTTATGTCGTCCC
This sequence comes from Ottelia alismoides, assembly GCA_037367405.1. NCBI lineage: Eukaryota > Viridiplantae > Streptophyta > Magnoliopsida > Alismatales > Hydrocharitaceae > Ottelia > Ottelia alismoides. Next base: position 297,112 of record JAZKJV010007403.1, on the reverse strand, counting down.
GAAGAAGCCGGGAATCCAGATGGTCACCAACGAGGAGGGTATAGAGATCACGACCTGAGTGCCCACGTCGTGGCGCGTATTTGTCGATTACAGGCGTCTGAATGCTGCAACCAAGAAAGATTACTTTCCACTGCCATTTATTGATCAAATCTTGGAGAGACTTGCATGGAAAGCATTCTTCTATTTTCTTGATGGGTACTCTGGCTACAATCAAGTAGCTATCGCTCCCGAGGATCAGGAAAAGACCACATTTATATGTCCTTCGGTACCTAAGCATTCAAGCGCATGCCATTCAGGCTTTGTAATGCCCCAAGCACATTTCAGTTGTGCATGATTGCCGTATTTGCCAAAATGGTGGGTGATTTCCTGGAAGTCTTCATGGATGACTTATCGGTTCATGGTGATTCATTTTATACATGTTTAGCGCACTTGGACCAAGTCCCCAAGAGATACAGGGAGGTTAATTTGGTACTCTCCTGGGAGAAGAGTCACTTTATGGTGACTAAGGGTATCGTGTTGGGTCATATCATCTCAAAAAGGTAATTGAGGTTGACCCTGCCAAGGTGGATGTGATGTGATCAAGAAACATGAGCCACCAACCAACGTCAAGTCAGTGAGGTCTTTTGTAGGGCATGTTGGATTTTATCGAAGGTTTATCCCTGATTTTTCAAAGATCACCCGCCCACTGACTGAGCTCTTAGGAAAAGACACCGAGTTTATTGTAAATCACAAGTGTCTTGGGGCCTTCGAGCTCCTGAAAAAGAAAATATGTGAATCACCGATATTACAAGCTCCCGACTGGTCTCTTCCCTTCGAGATCTTGACTGATGCGTCGGATTTTGCTATCAGAGTTGTGCTTGGACAAAGACGGAATGGAATCCCTTATGCGATTCACTACGCGAGCAAAGTATTGGATCCTGCACAAAGAAATTATACGGTAACTAAAAAGGAAATGCTCGCGGTTGTTTGGGCCCTTGAAAAATTCAGATCATACGTATTGGGCTCCAAGGTGACAATTTTCATAGATTACATGTCCATTAGATACCTCATGGATAAGAAAGATGCCAAGGCACGACTTTTGAGGTGGATCTTGTTAATTCTGGAATTTAATTTGGAGATCAAAGATAAAACTGGAATAAAGAATGTTGTTGCCGATCACCTTTCCCGAATTGAGCGAAATGATTATCCTGACACTAGACCAATGATGGAGACTTTTCCAAATGAATCAGTTTACGTTATTTATTCAACCCCATGGTATTCCAACATCGTGAACTATCTTGTCTCTAAGAAGATTCTCTTTGGTTGGACCAAGAGAATGATTGATCGACTGAAGTCGGATTCGAGAAAATACCATTGGGACGATCCTTTCCTTTTCTAACGAACCCAAGTTGTCCTAGGTTTAAGGATTGTATCCAAAACCTTCCGACCTAAGGCTCTGATACCACTTGAATATATGGAATAATAAACAAGCACATCACGGAAACATGAGCATCATATCGTATACGATGAAGAACGACTAGTCGTACTAGTTGTCATAGGTTTAGGTTTGCGAAAGTTTTTAGCGCATTTCAATTTTCTCATCTCTATTTAATGGGATTTTTCAACACTGTTTAAAACGTTTAAATACAAAATATTTATTTGCATTTTGTTCCCCATTAAATAAGGAAACCACAGGATCTAAGTTTACGTAATTTGTATTACGTATGCTTGAGATATGATCATTTGAATTAATATGTATCCACAGTTTCGGGGACTATGAATCTTAACATAATTAATGAGTCAATTACTGTTTAGAGATGCCTCAAAATGCGTGTAAATCACATTGGTTCTGTTTTAAATAAAATTAGCAATCTTTGAAAACTGATTTTTCGTAATTTGGATTTAATTTCATTGAGATATGTTAATTTTAGTAAGTAGGGGGCACTGCTGAAATTACATTCCTAATCAAGAACCATGTGAATGTCAATTAGTGAAATTAATTGTTAATTTCTTGGAATAATTATGAAAAATATTTTGAGAAATATTTAGTGATAATTACTTCCTTAATTGACATGACATCAACCAATAATTTGATTAGATGATATCTAGATCACAATTGGTTACACAATCAACAAAAAACTTTCTTGAATAGGATCGGGAATTTGTTAAGCAAATTTCCTTATAATCAAAATGGTTTTGATTATTACTATATGGTATAGTTTCGATTGAAAAATCAATGAGCATCTCAAAGTACACAATGATCTATTTGGCATTGTCCTTTCCTGAGATGGATATGGTGTCTAGTCGAGGAGTGTTGGGGTAGCAGGTCACACCGGTTGTGGTCTATCCAACTCCCATCGGTACTGGCCATGACAACGGGTAGAGACTCGATAATGCCGTAGAAATCAAGGAGTATTTTTCTAATTATTAATATTCGAATAATACGTACTTTGAGATTATACCTTCCATTCAAGAAATAATAAAGTTTGTTAATTATAATTGGATTGATAATTAATTTAATATGATTAAATTGATTATATCCAATTGAAACACTCTATTATGACAGATGTGTATTTTCCTTGGAAGAGTTAATTATGTGAATATGATTCACGATAATTAATTATAATTTGAATATGAGGTGGAAGATCACATAAGTGACATCCATGGTCTCCCGTCAAGGCAAAGGATTATGTCGTCGGATATTGTATGTGGGAAACGCTTGTCCAAAGTGACAGCTCCTCTATACAATTTATTTGGATCGGGTTCTTTGCTTCTTGAAAGAGTAAGGCCGTATTTAGTGAACCCAATATCGGGTTCTCATATTTATGGGGCGATATTGGATTACGTATAGTGAGTATTAAGCATGTTGATGGTTGGTTCAATTAACAACGGGTCAACATTATCTTAGGGGTGGTGGGCTCGGGTGTTAAAGGCCGAATTGGCAAATGCAAGTTGGACTTGCAAGGTGTAATGTGTTACCGCTTCTCTTTATTTGAGTCACAAGTTCTCATATTATTGGGATGTGACAAAGATAAAGAGGAGATCCCAGTTCTTGCTTGAGATATAGCGGTAAGTATATATCTTGCTTTGAAAGATAATAAGGGAATAAACTTTCAAAGTTGACATAGCAAGACAAATTTGATTTAAAATTCCTTGATCAAATGTTTTAAAAATGAATATATAATTATTTATATGTTCTAATATAGTGCATTCTTAATTTCAAAAAATGAATTCCATGAACCCTCTGAGCAGGCTCCTGGAGGTCAATCAGTTGACCAGACCAAATTATTCGGATTGGATCCGAAATTTGGATCATGTCCTTTCTACGGAGCGCATCTCATATATGCTATCCAAGGACAAGATAGCAGATCCTCGGACTCTGGAAGATAAATCTTTTAATGATAAATATAATGAAGATCATAACTTGGAAAGATGCTATATTCTTGGCTCATTGTCCAATGTGCTTCAGAAGCAACATTTGGAAATGAACCATTGCCAAGAAATCATGCTGAATCTGAAAGAAATATTCGGTAATATAAATCGCATACAGTGTTATAATGTGATGAAAGAGCGTATTCGCTACATGATGCAGGAAGGGACCTCTGTCAGAGAATATGTACTCAAAGTGTTTTGGTACCTCTCTGAATTGGAAACACTGGGAGCCTACATGGATTCTGACATGCAGGCTGATTTCATTCTAATATCGCTCCCTAAGTCTTTCAACAACTTTGTCGTGTCATATCACATGAGCAAAGGTGATTTTACTAACGATGGGATGTTAGCTGCATTACAGTCTGCAGAAGACGTAATGAGGAAGGACATCCCCTCTGCTAGTGCAATGGTGTGCACAAGTGAAAGGAAAGCGCGATCGGAAGAAAGGTTCCCGGAGGGCCCGCCCCAGAACAGAAAGAAGAAGAGTCAAGGAGTTGGCTCATATTCCAATGCATCCACGTTGATAGCGTCGAAGAAAACCGACGTTTGTCACCACTGCAAAAAGCCAGGGCACTGGGTTCATAATTGCCCAGAATACCTGAAGTCGGTTGACAAAGGTAAAGCCCCATCAGGCACGAAATCTACTTTCATCATCAAAACTAGTTTTCTCATTAGACGAGAACGAAGTTGGGTTGTAGATTCTGGTGCTTCTTTTTATGTATGCAATTTGTTGCATTTGTTTCAGGAAACTAGGAATCTAGAGCAAGGGGAGATAGTCGCCCAGATGGGATCTGATGCAAGTGTTGCAGCAGTCGCCATCAGAACTTGCCGACTATCATTATCTAGTGGTAGAGTCTTAGTACTTAAAGAATGTCTTTATGTACCTGAAGTAAGGGGGAAATTGATATCTGTATATAAACATGTTAGAAATGGATATTCCTTCCTTTTCTGTAATAAGTTAATCATTAATCAATATGATAAATTTATTGTGGATGGTGTTTTGACCTCTGGTGGACTCTATAAATTGTGCATCGATCAACATGTCATGAATGTTACCACCACTAATAAAAACCCTAAAAGATCTAGGAAGAATGGAAATCATTCGAATATGATTTGGTATCAAAGGATTGGTCATTTATCTGTTGAAGGATCAATAGGTTGATAAAGGATGGACCTTTAGATTTTCTACAGGTTCAATCTTTACCTACCTGTGAACATTGTATTCGAGGTAAAATGTCTAGGATGCCTTTCCATAACAAGGTTACAACATGCGAAGGTATTCTTGACATAGTACATATCGATGTATGTGGTCCCTTCAGTACCGTGACTCGAAATAGATATCGATATTATTTGTCGTTTATTGATGATCATTCGTGATACGAGTTTATCTTCCTACTGCGTCATAAATCTGAAACCTTTAAAAAGTTCAAAGAGTTTAAGGTTTTGGTTGAGAACCAAACCGATAGGAAGATTAAACGGATTCGATCTAATCTAGGTGGCGAGTACCTCTTAGATGAATTCAAGGAATAACTTAAAGAGAATGGAATTGTCTCCAATCTCACTCCCCCAGGACCCCCAACTTAGTGATGTTGCTGAAAGACGTAATAGGACCATCATGGACATGGTCCGTTCAATGATGAGCAAAGTACATTTACCTCTTAGTTTCTGAGGATATGACGTAGAGACTGCAATATATATCATGAATAAGATTCCTAGCAAATATATACCCAAAACTCATCACGAGCTATGGTAGGGAACCAAACCTAGTGTTAATCACTTGAGGGTTTGGGGTTGCTTAGTCCATGCCAAAAATGTGGACGCAAGTAAGCTGGAATCTCGCTCTCGCGAGTGTTACTTCATTAGGTATGTTAAAGATGGTATTGGATATTAACGTTATGACCCTGAGACCCAAAAGGTTCTTGTCTCTAGAGATATGGAATTTCTGGAGGATGATTTTCTTAAAGGTCAAGATAAAAATGAAGGAGAGGAACTGATGAATCTTGTATTCATCATGCTAAAATTCATTAACTAAACGCCTGGTTTAACTAAACCAATAAAAATCATCATTAATTCTTTATTTTTATCTTGTAATATATTGTGTATAATTAACCTTAATTGTAATTAATTTCCTTGTAATTATTTTCTCATCAAAAACCCATAAAAATTAGGTAGAATATTTCTCTATAATTCACTGACCATTAAAAAGACTAAAAGATACAAAAACATCTCAAAACCAAAAAGACGGTATTTTTATCCCCCTTAAAAATACCCCCAAAAATACTTTTTGTACAAATGACCTCTTTTGGCTTTTTGTCCAACATGAAACTTGTAGATCGCATCGAGACGAGCAACTTTCATGTTTTGACTTTTTCCTAATATTGCCTCTAACTATTTCTTTTGTATTTTTCTTTGTGTTTACATTTCTGAATTTTCTTATTGGGCCACGTGGCGCTCTCTGGAGCAGTCACGTGGCCTGTCCCCCCTTCCACCACCCGGCACCCTCCTGAGCCGTAGGATCTGCTCCTTTCCACCATCATCTCAACCGTCCACCACCGCTCCACTCCCCACCATCGGATCTGACTGTCAGATCTAATCCTAACCGCACGTACCCACCCGCCCTCATCTCCACCGCTCGATCCCCTCCTCATCCTACATCTTTCACGTACCCACGTCATCCTAAACTCCAGGACGTTGAATCTTCCTCACTCTTCCATCATAGCCGCTCGTCGGCGCCCTAACCTCAGTCGCTTGATCAGATCCCGAATTTAATCATCGACATTCAACCGTGCTTCCATCCTAGTCGTCGGATCATTAGATCCAATGGCAGGGTGATCATCTTCCTCCTCAATAACCCTTCCTTTCCCTAGCCGTCTCACCTCACGAGCCATCTGTCCCTTTCCATTTTTAGCACTTACCTCCGACCACCTCTCCCGCTCGTAACGTCTCCTCCACCCAGACTGATCTCCTACCTTCCTCGTGCAAACCTCCACGCTCCCCTTCCATTACTCCTCCACCATTAAGCCCTCGTCCAAAAACCCCCGACGACCACTGTAATGCTTGGCCATCTCCTTCTATAAATCCCCTCGTCTCGCCACCATCTACTCTCATCCACCATTCACAGCATTTCCCCCTAGCTATCCTCCTTCTCCTGTGACAGAGGAGGAGGAGATGGTTGGAGAAAATGGATGACTCTGCCTCGGTATTGACCCATGGCTCCGGCCATGATTCGGCTGCAGTTGCACGCCGATGAGCACCAGGGCCGACTGACCTTGTCGTGCGACGACCCGACGTACCCTTAGAACCTCAGCCCAAGCCACCTCCTCCGTCGGTGTCTCTCTGATCTCCAGGTCAGACCCTCCACATCCCCTTGCCTTCTTCTCCTAATTATAGTGTCACCTCCAATCACCCCTACCCTCCACTGATCACCTGACCACCTCCGTAAATTCACCCACATCCTCGCCGACCACCTTCCTCTTCTCCAGAACCTCCCTCGCTCGACCCATCTCCTCCTTCATTTCACCGGAGAAAGAGCTCTAGGGCCACCATCTCCCAATGCCCCCACGGCCCCCGCTCACTCACCATTCACCTCGCACACACTCGCACAAGCTTCGGCTAGAACTAACCCCTACAGGTACCTTGATTGGCCGGAGTTTGTGTCGGAGCACCTTCAAGCCTTTCTCCTCCGACGAAGCGTCATTGATTGCCACCTCCAACCATCTCCGGAGCTTCGCAACACCTCCAGGTCCCTTGCCGTGACCCTAGCGATCTTTATCAACCCTCTGGAGAGGGCTTGGAGCCCGGAGGAGCCAAAGGCAGGTCGCCGGAGCCCCGCCTTCAACGGTGACTTGCGGAGGAGCACGAAGACACAGGTCCCGTCCGATCATCAGGATCAGATGGCTATGATGAAGGCACATGGCGCCCGAGCCTCTCCTCCAGACCTATAGGCTCGGGCCCCTCCGAACCTCGACCCGAGCCACTAGTTGTTGCCACGTGGCCTGAACCTAAGACGCCCCCTCGAGCCTAGGCTCGAGGTCCTAGTAAATTTGCACGACAGACCCCAGATTTTTTACTATTTACAATTTGGTCCCCAGGCACGTGCCTCACGTGCATGCCTTGGTATTTTACAAGGAGGCCCTCAAGGATTTTAAGATTTGCAAAAAGGGCACTGGGTACGTGGAAAATTTAGAGAGGACCCCATGCGATTTTGGTATTTGCATTTAGGTCCCTCTAGGAACCTAAATAATATTTATCCTTTTATTTTCTTACATTTTTATTACAATTATGCCCCTGCATTGTTTCCTTCATAACTTGAGCATCGTAGAATGAAATTGCATGATTTTAGTGTCATTTTGGTCCTTGTTTCCTCATCTACATCATGGCATATTTAATCTTCTCATTCGACATAATTTTAAATGAAGTGGATTTTTATGTTAGATGAGATTCTGTGCTCCTTATATGTGGGCCTTGATTTGATGACTGCTCTGATACTTATGTTCAATTTGACTCTGAATTCAACTTGAATTCTGTGCTTGATGAATACCCATTCATCACTCTTTATTCTTATATTTTAGCTACAAAAACCTTTGCAAATGCATGTAGATATATGTAAATATAAATAATTACCAAAAGCATGCATAGTGTAAAAACCTATAATTAGCATGTTTTTGTGCAAAAATAAAAGAATAAAGATCCAAAAGAAAAAGAGGGAAATATTTAGAATAAATATTGAGCAACCTAACCCAAGGGAGGGCTCAGCATGGGCCTGACCGCATAAAAGCCAAAGTAGAGGGAGATAGGAGCTCATGTGTAAATATTTATGTAAATACATAAAACTATATTTTCCTCACCCAAAAATATGCTTGTAAATATTTTTACATATTTATAAAAGATAAAAACAAAATAAAAAGTTAAAAATCAAAATAAAACAAAAATAGAAAAATTAAAAATACAAAAATACATTGTACATATACCTATATATAGCTATATAGTGTAAATACCTTATTTTTATTTCCAAAAATTAATTAAAAATCACCAAAAATAGAAAAAAAATAAAATAAAAATATTTCATGTTTTGGGTTTTTGCTGATTCGGCCCCTAGCTATGTGTATTTGTCACTTCTTGATTCAGCCACGTGGCCTTCAGCCATTAGTCCTGGGGGATGTTGACCGCCCGGTCAACTGACCCCCCCAGGACCACTCTTCACGGATTCGAGCACCGGACCCTTTTCTCGGATTTATACCCGCTCGACCCGATTCCCAATCACCCAAACCCCGGCTCCGTTTGATACCTCCCACATCCGACACCCTCGCCGGGCATCAATCTCGGGATCCGCGCGCCTCCACGCCCTACCCGCGCTCATCGTTCTCGGACTCTCCAGCATATAAAGCTTTAGCTCCGCCCCCTCAGTTCTCATCTTTGGCTAATCTGCTCCACCCCCAGTGACCTCCAGTGCTCGAGCGTGAGTGACAGCTCGCTCCAGGTGCTGTCGCAGCGAGGAGAGGGGCCGGATACCACTGATCCGGCGAGTCAGCACCGCCGTGCTCCGCCCAGAGCAGGAGCTCGAGCCTCGGGCCGAGACGAACCTTGAGGCCACGACCGGGAGCTTCACCAGCTCCAGCACAGTCTATTCACCCACTCAGGTAATCTTTTAGCTTAGCCATTTAGCCTAATTTCCATTTTGCCCCGATTCGCGCCGCCGTCGATTTTCGCTGATTCCGACCACCTCACACCTCCATTCGATCATCGGAATCCATCGTCACCTCCGCCTTCCTCCCGCGCACGTTCTCCGCACCTCCGATCAACCCAGCTCGCACAGGAGCTGGGGATTCGAGCTCCTCCATCCATCGCATCGCCGGAGCTCGACCACTTCGCCTCCCCGATCACCTCCACGACGCCTAACGGGGTCGAGGCACTTTGCCCTCGACCCGCGAGTCTCCTGGTCTCCTTTGCAGGTCATTGCGAGCCCATCTGAGGGCCTGAGTCATCCAGGCCAGGAGCTTCTCCTCCGCCGACCTCGCCGGACCTCTCCAAGGCTCGGCTGGGTCATCGGAGCCTACCATCAGCCGCGGAGCGTCAGCGCGGAGCTTCTCCGATCTCCAGGAGCGGCAGACGAGGACCACCGCGTGCACGGAGGGCCGGCGAAAGTCGCCGGCGACTAGTTCTTCCAGGATCCTCGCCGACCGTCAGATTGACCTCGGCGCTCCAGATTACATCGTGTCCGTCCATCCACGGAGCTGCACCAACCGCCAGATCTCCCGAGGATCGATCTCAGCCGTCAGCTACTCGAGGGTTTCGTCCACTAGCGCACCACAGCCGTCCGATAGCCACGCGGAGAGCCCTCAGCCGTTCGATTAGGCCCACGTTTTCGAAGACAAAGGCGCCGTCGTCCAGAGCCGTCAGATCAGCCACGCGTCACTCATCCGGCCTCCGATATTTAATAAGGGGAAAATTGTCTTAGGCCCCCTTTTCTTTTATGCATTTAGTGTTAGTACTGTAAATATTTTTCGTATTTTATTTACGTTGGGAAAATTGCACAATGGACCCTGAGCTTTAGTTTATTTGCATTTATACCCCTGTATGTGATAGCCACGTGCTTCGTCACGTGTATTTTTAGGTTATTTGCATCCGATGCCCTTGTAGTTCTGATTGTTAAGGAATGAATGAAACTTTTTGAGTAATTGCATTTATACCCCTGTGCGTTGTGGTTTTACGCATGTGCGTTTATTTTTGGGTTATTTGCAGTTGAGGTCCTCGGACTTTTGGTACGTGTTACCAATTAGTCCCCGAACCTTAGTTTTATTACATATAGGTCCCTGAGTGCCCCAGGCACGCGCTTGGCGCGTGACTTCTTGGGTTAATTGCACCGGGACCCCCAGAACTTTGGGTTATTGCACTTTGGTCCCCTGTGCACAGTGCCCTCTTGTCATTTTTGAATAAAATATCAAATCACCTCCAAATCCAACGAAAATTAGACACATGGCTCTGCCATGGTGTAGGATTTTATAGATTTTTGAGGACATTTCTGATCTTGTTTGCTATTTTTAAAAATTCAAAAACCTCTATTTTTGGCACTGTTTAACTTGAAAAATCACAAAAAATATAAAAACCCCCCTAAAAATTCTATAAAAATTAGGTACTGTTTATTTTTGTGTTCCTTGATTTTCTAGCCAATTTTGGCTATTTTCATCACTGAAAACCCATAAAAACTTAAAAACACCTAAAACCCTAAAAATTCTAATAAATACATTAAAAAACCAAAAACAATAATTTTGGTACTTAAATTTTCCTTGTTTTACGTAGTTTACAGGAAAAATACCTCAGGTCCTTTCAAGGTCCTTAGATATTTTATATAGGGATTTTGGTCCTGGCTGGACAGTACCTGGCATTTTCGCCACTGTTTGATTTTTAGAAATTAAAATAAATATCAAAAAAATCTCAAAAATTCACCAAAAACATAAACAAAACATAAAAAACATAAAAATATTTTTGTATGAATTTTTTCTTGATTTTTGATGCATTAAATAAATTGTCAAAGTTCGCTTGTGTTTGCTTTCCTTATTTTCTTCACATATTAAAAATCCAAAAAATTTAAAAACAATTAAAAACCACAAAAAATGTTTTCCCTTTTTCTCTGATTATTTTTGACTACTTCGTAGGCCTCGCGGCCAATCCGTGCTCCTTGAGTTCGACCCTGGGTGCTATACCAGGTTAATCTCATAGCAGGGACCGCTTGCTTTGATTTGATTGATTTGACTTGTTTCGAGTGGTTCATTTTTCTTGATTGACTTAGTCGAGTGATAGAGGTCGCAACGACCTATTTCTGTACCTTTACCTCTGTCGCTTGGCGGGTCATCAGAATGGTGCCTTGCCGGGGAGCACGGCTTAGTAGTCGCTTTTTGAGTTTTCCGCGGCTTTTTAATTTTCGCGGCTTTTGTATAGATTTCTGTATACATATTTTTCTCATATTTCTGACAATAATTTTGGACTGACCACTTCTCTTTTCTTGCGAGGGCCCGAGGATCGAGGCGGCCGATTTCGAGAAGCCGACGCAACCGCGAGACTCGGAGGCGGCTCCCTTCTGCACGGAGCCGCAGGAGAGAGCGAGAGAGAGAGAGAGAGTTGAGTGGGTGAGGTTAGATTAGGTTATTTGACTATTATTGTAATAATACAGGGACTCAGAGACTTGAACTTGGTTGACTTAGCGGGTCTGTTTCGCCGAGCACCGGTGTGCTCGGGGGACCCTTAGGAGTTTTCGCGGTTTTTCGCGGTTTTCTTCTACCTTTTTCTGCCTTTTCCGGTGTTTACGCGGTTTTTGCTCGAGCCCCTAGACTTAGGAATTTCTGGTGCTTGTGATGTAATTAGTAGGATCCACACACCTAATTGATTATCTGTTCCCATAGAACGTTAATTGGACCTACTAATAAATAAATAATAAAAATAACTTAGTCACTTTCCTGAGAGCCTACGCGCCGCGAGCCTGCCCCGTCAAGCGCTACTCCTGAACTCGACCTGTCGAGAAGAGGAGGGGGTGGGTCTAGACCGGACTCTTTGGATCGAGGGCGAGTGACTGAGTTAGACGGTTCTTCGCTAGAAATTGCTCGTCTAGGACTCGGTTTTTCCCATTGCATCATATAGGTAGTTTTCTTTCTGCCTTTCAATTCTGCCGCGGATCACTTGCATGTAGAGTGCTGGAGACAAGGTACGCATTTCTATCTCAGCATGCTCATTGATTTCTCGCGCATCGGCTTTTTCGTCTTCTCCCCCTGTTTTCGGATTAAATAATCAGGAGAACCGAAAAATTTCGTTAGGCCGCTTGTTTCTATTTGAAAAATATTAAAAAGAAAAACCATAAAATTGGGACTGGCTAAGACTATTGATCTTAAAAACCGCTCACCCTAAAAATTTTGTCTTGGGAGAGCAACCCCCTCATTGCATGGTTTGGATGCGCGAGAGAGTGACCCGCACCCTAGGTAGAGCCTCCCGGTGCTAGTCCCGACTGATTACCGACTCTTCCGTGCGGGCCAGTCGGTTGGGTTAGCATCGGATATCCTAACAGGTCACGTAAGCGCTCTGATATTTTGTGTGTTCACCAAAATAAAAATAGACAAGATAATTTGACCGAACTTTCACGGTCTTCAACTCGCGTTGTGTTGGTGAACCGGGGGTTTGTTGTGATCATAGTTGACTCCAGAATCTCATCCGCCTTACTCGCCAGATCAAGATGATGGGTAGACGGTCTCTTAGGCAGCCTCTGGCTGCACCGCTTTCGGGCACGTCTACGATCATCTAGGTTGGCCCGTGAGAGTCGAGACCAGCTCTCCGAGCCCGAGTACGACTCCGTCCTGTTCCCCCTCGACCCCCTTTCTTCTGGTATTGAAGACATGAGTCCGAGGAGAGATTAGCAGATTTGACAGCACCTGAGTTGGGCTCATTTGATTTTGCAGACGTCGCCATGGCCGCCAGTTCAGGCGATCACCCTGGAGGTTCACGAGGAGACCAGCATTTTGTACTGGACCAGGGGGCGAGTCAACTCCACCCTGATCGCATCACTCGAGACAGTTCAGCAGCAGTTACGTGATCAGGGGGCATTCATGATAGAGATGAGGTGAGAGTTGGAGAGGCTCAGAGCAGAGCGGGGCTCAGAGCAGAGCGAGCCTGAGGAGATACCAGATGCAGAGGCCGCAGCCGCAGCAGCAGCCGCCGCCGCCGCCGCAGCGGCAGCCGCCGCGGCAGGAGGACCACCACGACTGATGCGGGAGTTGCACAACCCCGGATCGACTCTGATGCATCACTGGGTAGTAGTGCCAGCGATCGTGGGGGACTTCAAGTTCCCCCGAACACCTTGCAGTTGCTGCCCCGATTCCACGGACTTGCCACTGAGGAGCCCCCACCTCCCACATCCAGGAGTTCCTGATGATTTGCAGCACTGTCCATGATCGCCACGTGGATCAGGACACGATTCGGATGATAGCCTTCCCTTTTTCACTGGCAGATAGAGCAGCCACCTGGCTGAAACATCTAGGGAAGTTTGTCTACACCTGGGAGCAGCTCCGCACCGAGTACTTGAACAAGTACTATCCACTCGGGCGAAGGAATGCAGCGAGGGCCCTGATCAGCAACTTCTCCATGTTCCCCAATGAGCAGTTTCACGAGGCATGGGAGAGGTTTCGAGAGCTCTTAGACAGATGCCCGTACCACGACATCTCCAAGCCGAACTTGGTTCAGATCTTTTTCAGCAGGATGACGCCAGAGCTTCAGGGTCTGGTGAACGCTTCTTGTGGCGGGCCCTACTTTGCCAAGGACCACGACCAGGTCTGGGCCATCTACGAGGAGATGGCCGAAAACTACATGGTGATGTCCAGACCAGGTGTATACTCAGAGACCCCAGCACCAGCAGCCAGGACCCGTGCAGTACCAGCGGATAGCACGGGTAGATGCAGGTCCGTCCAGTTTCGTCCCGCAGCGCAGCAGCACAGGCAGAATCATCCGCTGTGGACATGGGTATTATCTGCAGAAGAAGTTGAGCCCATGGAGCTGATTGAGAAGAAGCAGTGCCAGAGCATCACTCAGATGAAACAGATGGCACAAGTTCTGAGCGACGTGAAGACCCAGCTCATGTGTCTCCAGAGGCACAGACGGCTTCACCGCCCCGTCTTCTGTCCCGAGCCGATACCGCGGCAGCAGCAGCTCGTCCCAGCGCTCCAGCTCCTCCCAGCAGCCTAGACAGGTTCACCTTGTACAGGCGGAGCCGTACCAGCAGCCGCAGCCTACCTACCAGTCCCCACCATCTCCAGACATGCAGATGGTGGGCTACCAGCCGGATCAGCCTCTGGCCGTACTGCCACCAGACCCCTTCGATGTAGAGCCGTTGATGGATGTCAACGGGATTTGGTATGACCGCCTCAGCCTGGGATCCGACGAGACCATCCCGGATTCAGGTGGGGGAATGGTGGTGCCCAGCCCCAGCAGCAGCCGTCAGGTCAGGGAGGGCAGTACTCCCAGCAGAGAGATCACCAGCAGCCGCAGTAGCAGCACCCAGCACACCAGCAGCACCAGCCATCATCCTTCGGTCCTCGTCCCTATCAGCAGCAGGGGCAGTCGTGGAGGCGTGAGCAGCAGGCTCACCCAGTTCAGCAGCAGCACCCTTTCCTCATACCCCTCTTACCACCAGCAGCAGTTCCAGCAGCCTCACCCCCAGAGAGGCTACCCGTCGGGCTCCCATGAGAGCCCCGCTTTGGATGACATCGCCCGCCTCCTCACGGACCAGCAGGCCACATTCAGACGGGAGATGGACGAGTTCCGCCAGGAGATGCGGGACTTGGTGAGGAGGGAAGGCCGCCATTCCTGCCCAGATCGAGCCGAACCCGAACAACCTCAGAGGAAATCTGAACAGGTAGTACACACTGAGTCTGCCACTCCTAGTGATCCATTTGTTGATACATCTTCGGATCTATTTGATGCTGATTTTGTCACACTTAGGAGCGGTAGGACCCCAGCAGGCGGCGGCGCCTCATCTGAGCTTCACCACGAGGATACATCAGAGGACGCCACATGAGGATGATGGTGGCACTGATGCCACCAAGGATGCTGATCCCACCGGCGGTACTGAGGCCGCCGCTTCACCAGTTCGAGGAGGTGGTACTGACACCACCAGTAGAGCCGAGCCAGCACGCGGTACTGATGCCGCGAGACATCTACCAGCAGCCGCAGCAGCAGAGCAGCCCGTGGTGGTACTGAGGCCACCGATGTTTGTATTGAGAGAGATGTTGTCTTTCCTCACCTTGATGTATCTCAGAACTTTGGTTTGAATAAAGGAAAGGTTTAGTTTCTTCTGGTCCCACTGTGGTGCATGATGTATGTGTGGATCCGGTCATCGAACCGTCTAGGCCTTTTCCTAGTCCTTCATCTGAGAAGGACCCTGTGATCCCCTTCCCTAGAGCCCTTCAGATGGGGGAAGGAGAAGAAAAAAAGAAAATCCAAAAAGAAAGAGCTTGAGGAGTTCAGCCAGAGCATGATTGATCGATTCCACATCCACGCTGACCCTCCAGGAGGCTTTGCAGCACATCCCACTTCTCCAACGTTCTTTGAGAGACAGGACTACAGTCAGGAGGAGGAGGAGGAACCACACTTCCGAGATTCACGTGTTGACCAAAGCCACGTGTTTGCGATCCAGAACCGACTGCCGGCCAAGAGGCCAGATTCAAGGGCCCCGTATGTAGATGCCAGATCAGTGAGCAGAGGTTCGACCGTACTCTTCTAGATAGCGGATCGTCGATTAACCTTCTTCCGGCAGCCCGTTCTCGACGCTTCGAGTTGGGCACTCTTCGACAGAGCAGGACAGTCCTTCAGTTCGCTGATCGATCTGTCAAAGAGGCCGAAGGGGTTATTACGAGATGTTATCGTCATGATTCAGGGCCTGAAATTCCCCGTGGACTTCGTAGTGTTGGACATGGAGATCCCTGAGTCAGTGGTCGATACCCCCATCATCCTTGGTCGTCCGTTTTTGGCCACAGCCAAGGCGGTGACTGATCATGATAGCCGGGGAAGGTGTACTTTCGCGTCGAGGGCGAAAGTATACAAATAGAGACGGTCGAGGACTACAGAGCTAGAGAGAGACCCGCTCAGATGCGAGTACAGATTCAGAGCAGCTGACAGACACAGAGCCAGACATCCACCAGGACTGCGATTTGTGATCACAGACGATGAGGCAGCTTGGGCAGATCCTGTAGCACAGACCATCCTCTCATATTCAGATACAGCTGATGCCGAGATGATAGCAGAGGAGAGTCTGGAGAGCACAGCCCTGGTTCAGGATACCATAGAGGCAGCAGAGCAGTCCTTGATCGCGACACGATGTTCAGTGATGGTGGTGCTGAGGCCACCTTGTTTTCCGGTGGTACTGATGCCACCGTGATTGATGCAGATCCCTCGGATTCAGAGTCTGATTGGGCGATTGCTATGATCAGATGCCGGACCTGAGTTCACCTGAGCCTATAGATGAGGAGGAGGTAAATGCAGAGCCGAGCAGAGATAGTGCAGTTGAGCAGCCTTCTCCCGAATCCAGTTTGCGAGAGTACGCTTTCACTTTCCCAGGAAGATTTGGCAGACTTAGCAGCTTTCACTCAGTTTCTTCCACAGCCAGTTTTGCCAGCACCCAGCATTCCAGAGCTGAAGCCGCTCCCTACTTCGCTGAAGTATCGATTCCTTGCGGGCGATCCAGAGATGTACCCAGTCATCATCTCCGCCGAGTTGACTGGGAGAGCAAGAATCCCGTTTGATGGGGGTTCTTGAAAAGAACCGCAAGGCGATCGGATGGAGCGTAGCGGATCTCCATGGGCATAGTCCAGCAGTGTGCTCCCACCATATCTATCTTGAGGAGGGGGCGAAGCCGTCGCGTGAGTTCCAGCGGCGGTTGAACCCCAACCTGAGAGAGGTCGTGATGAAAGAAATATCAAAAT
The DNA here is from genome assembly GCA_037367405.1 of Ottelia alismoides. Taxonomy (NCBI): domain Eukaryota; kingdom Viridiplantae; phylum Streptophyta; class Magnoliopsida; order Alismatales; family Hydrocharitaceae; genus Ottelia; species Ottelia alismoides. The sequence goes on along the minus strand of JAZKJV010007403.1, from coordinate 280,244 downwards.
GGTGGAGCGCAGATTTTATTTATCCCATTTCCGACTCCAAGTGGGTCAGCCCCTTGCATGTGGTGCCCAAGAAGACGGGCATCACGACTGTGATCAGTGAGTCGGGAGAGGAGATCGCTACACGAGTACCCACCTCTTGGAGGGTTTGTGTTGACTACAGGAGACTCAACCAAGCCACAAGAAGGACCATTTCCCCCTGCCTTTTATTGACCAGATCATTGAGAGACTAGCAGGGAAGACCATTATTGCTTCCTGGATGGGTACTCGGGCTACAACCAAGTGGCCATGCTCCTTGAGGATCAGGAGAAGACCAACCTTTACCTGTCCCTTCGGCACATATGCTTTTCGACGCATGCCATTTGGGCTATGCAATGCCCCTGCGACTTTTCATAGATGCATGTTGTCGATCTTTTCGGACATGGTAGGGGAATGTTTGGAGGTCTTCATGACGATTTCTCGGTCTACGGCGACGGATTCGATTCTTGTCTTGACTGCCTAGACCGGGTACTCCAGCGATGTATTGAGTTTCATTTGGTTCAATCTTGGTAGAAGAGTCACTTCATGGTGACTCAAGGGACGGTGCTTGGCCACATCATCTCCAACAGGGGCATGGAGGTTGATCCGGCCAAGGTTGATGTCATTAGGAAACTCACCCGCCGTCCAATTTGAGGCAGCTACGGTCATTCCTGGGGCACGTTGGATTTTATAGGAGATTTATTCAGGATTTCAGCAAGGATGCCCGACCGTTGACTGACCTCTTGACGAAAGACACGAGTTCCTTGTCGATGACAAGTGTCTCTCGTCCTTGCGACTCTCCAGCAGTGCGTGATTGAGGCTCCTGTTCTCCAGCCGCCTGATTGGTCTCTCCCATTCAAGATCATGACGGATGCCTCCGATTTTGCCGTAGGGGCAGTGCTGGGACAGAGGAGGGATGGAGTTCCGTTTGCCATACACTACGCTAGCCGCACATTGGATTCCGCCCAGCGGAATTATACGGTCACAGAGAAGGAGATGCTAGCCGTAGTGTTTGCCCTAGATAAGTTCAGATCGTATATCATTGGATCTAGAGTGACTTTGTTTACAGATCACACCGCCATCAGGTACCTCATGGCAAAGAAGGATGCCAAGGCCAGACTGACTAGATGGATCCTTCTACTCCAGGAGTTCGACATTGAGATCAAGGATAAGCCTGGAGTCAAGAATGTGGTGGCGGATCATCTCTCCCGATTAGGAGCAACCTGAGGATTCTGAGCAGATTGATCCCATTCGAGATACCTTCCCAGATGAGGCGATCCTTGCTATCGCCTCACTCCCGTGGTATGTCGATATTGTGAACTTTCTCGTTGCAGGGAAAGTCCACAAGATTGGCCCAGGCAGAGGCTTGAGACCTTCCTTGCGAGGGCCAAGTCCTACCACTGGGAGGATCCCATCCTTTACCACGAAGGAGGGGATAGCGTCTGGCGTCGGTGTATTCCTCAGGAGGAACACCATAGCGTCCTCACTTACTGCCACAAGCTTGAGGCAGGAGGACATCATTCTGGGAGGAGAACGACACAGAAAGTGCCTCCAATCCGGCTTGTGGTGGGCCTACCCTCTTCAAGGACTCTGATGAGTTCGTGAAGAGGTGTATGACTGTCAGAGGATGGGCACTTGTGGACAGCGTGATATGATGCCGATGCAGCCCATTCACTTCTGTGAGGTTTTTGACGCATGGGGCATCGATTTCATGGGTCATTCCCTAAGAGTCAGGGATTTGAGTACATTCTGTTGGCCGTTGATTATGTTAGTCGTTGGGTTGAGGCTATCCCCGCCCGAGCCGCTGATGCGAGGACTGTTGCAGATTTTTGAGGAAGCACATCATCACGCGGTTCGGGGTTCCACGAGTTCTGACTTTCTGACGGGGGGTCTCACTTCATCAACGACCAGGTAAAGGACCTTGCTAGCGAGTTCGGCATAGATCATCGTGTTGCCACACTTACCATCCACAGATGAATGGTCTAGGCTGAGGTGTCGAATAGGGAGATCAAGAATATTTTGCAGAAAGTCGTCCGCCCTGACCGAAAGAATTGGTCATAGCTTTTGGACTCGGTCTTGTGGGCATATAGGACGTCTTTCAAGACTCCATTGGGCACATCTCCCTTTCGCCTCGTATATGGCAAGCCGTGCCATTTACCTGTTGAGCTGAGGCACAAGTCACTTTGGGCAGTTACAGATATTTTGATGGATCCAGATGGTATGGGAGACCAAAGGAGGGCAGAGTTAGCTGCCCTGGAGGAGCTTAGAGATGCAGCTTTCTCAAGCAGCCTACATTATAAGGAGAAAGTCAAGGAGTGGCATGATTCTCATATCAGCCACAAGCATTTTGAGATTGGACAGAGAGTATGGCTGTTTGATGCGAGGCTTAGATTATTTCCAGGGAAGCTGCAGAGCAAATGGAAGGGACCTTATCTCGTCAGAAAGGTACACGACAATGGCAGCATTGATATATCCGAGTTGTCTTCTGAGAGTACGTTTCGTGTGAACGGGCAGCGGCTCAAGCCATTTCTAGATCATGAGCCGCGAGACGTTATTGTTGCCCCTATTCATTTTGCGTGAGATGTGGTCTCTTGACTCACATCTTTTGCATCTCACGCCTGATTTTCAACTGCTCCTCCGCTTGTATAGATCCAGTTGTCCATATCATTCTATTCTTTAGTCTCACATCCCTTTTCTCATCTTATGATTATGCTATACTTAGGGTGTACTTTACCCTAAGTATAGGGGGGATGTAGGACCTCGGGTATTCTTTCATTCTTTCTGCTCCTGTTTTGCTGCCTATACTTAGGGATATTTTACCCTAAGTATAGGGGGGCATATTCTGTATCTTCTTCACTCGATTTCCCTTCATGTACAGCTTGCTATACTTAGGATTAGTTAATCCTAAAGTATAGGAGGAAACCACCGAGTTCCTCTCATTCTATTCATTTATTAGTCCCTGTACTTAGACATTCCTTTTCACTTCCCTTTTACTAAGCACGAGTTATGTCTTCTTCATCGCTCTTGATCACTCTGAGGACATCGTTCGAGCTAAGTATGGGGGGTGTGTATATATTTCAATATACTTTAGCCATAACTCGTACTTTGTGTGAGTGTTAATAAATAAAATGGCTCTAAAAATCACAAAAATTTAAAAAAAAAATTTCATGTACATAAACTTCTTTTATCTTGCACATACATAGCTAGTGTACAAAGTATTTTCGGAAAATGATTTCAAAAATCTTTGTGTAAAGCTTGTGTAAATACTTTGTATCAAAATTATGTATATAGTACAAAATTTTTCCAAAATGTTTTGAATATCAAAAGTTTGCAAAAATCTTGTGTAAATGTGTGTACATATCTTTTTTGGCAAAACTTGCACCTCATGCAGCATTCATCCATGATTTCAAACATTTTTCAAAAATTTTGCATGATTGTAAAATATTTGTAAATAGCATCTTGTGTACATATATGTATAGTTTTCCTGGATGAAAGTTGACATTTAAACCAAGCCTGGAATTAAATTGAGAAATGGAGCTTGAAAAAGATCTTAATCCACTTAACTTCAAGAGGAACCTTATAGGATTTAGGGTTAAGGCTTTTCAGGTCCATAAGGACTTAATTCTTTGAGTCCACTAGGCTATGAGCATATGTCATCTTGATGAGCCTAAGTAGAGCACTTAACAACACACACGCATGACTCTTAGAGACAATGGCTTGACTTGCACCTGCACTTTTACACATGGCTCTCCACGGATGAGGTGGTGAGGAGGCAGTTTCCTTTGGCTTGGGGTAGCATATGAGGGTAGTACTTCTAGGCGGAACCTCTCTTCTTCTAGTGAAGGAAGTGCGTCTCAACTTGGTCTAGTGGTGATGAAGGCTAAAGACAGAAGGTGTGGGTTGCCAATAAAGCTTCAAAAGAGGGATAGTCTACTGGCTCAAGAGGAAAATTTCTTGTATATATGCGCAGCCATGTAGATATGCTGTATAGAAGTCCAAAAAAATGCAAAAATGCAAAAGAACTCCAAAAAAGTGGTGGGTCGGATTGAAAATTTAATAACCCCACCGGAGTGTACTTAGTCAAATAAAGCAAAGCTTATGGTATCCATGTTACATCTCATGAAGCTTGCAGCGGAGACTTAGCTACACTGGCTAAGCTTCCAAAAGTCTATTCTTCTTCCCCTCTTCCTTGAGCCGGTGCACTTGAACTTAGAAGGGAATACCCCTGCTTCTCGAGGAAAGAGTTGCTAGACCAAGGCATTAGAGTTACCAGGTTGAGGGAGGTTGTTTCTTTGTTACTTCTGAGAGGGGGGAGGCCACATATCACTTACACCGCATGGAAAGATTCATGGTCATTAGAGTTTGTGTATGTAGACTTGTTCTGATCTGGTTTATTGAGGAGTCTTGCCCATAGATTGGTGGAACTTAAAGGCTGTTGAGTTTTAAGCTTAGGTCCAAATAAGGTTCCGACACATTAATAATCCAAAGATCTGATCGAGCTCCATTCCCAGTTTAATGAAGGCAAGTTTAATAATCAACCTTGATCCATGTACATCCTCTTTTCTTTTCTTTTTCTTTCTTTTTCACTTCTTTTTCAAATAAGTGTTGCTAAGGGACTAGCAAAGTTAAGTATAGGGGGGTGATGAATACCCATTCATCACTCTTTATTCTTATATTTTAGCTACAAAACCCTTTGCAAATGCATGTAGATATATGTAAATATAAATAATTACCACAAGCATGCATTGTGTAAAAACCTATAATTAGCATGTTTTTGTGCAAAAATAAAAGAATAAAGATCAAAAGAAAAAGAGGGAAATATTTAGAAATAAATATTGAGCAACCTAACCCAAGGGAGGGCTCAGCATGGGCCTGACCGCATAAAAGCCAAAGTAGAGGGAGATAGGAGCTCATGTGTAAATATTTATGTAAATACATAAAACTATATTTTCTCACCCAAAAATATGCTTTGTAAATATTTTTACATATTTATAAAAGATAAAAACAAAATAAAAAGTTAAAAATCAAAACAAAACAAAAATAGAAAAATTAAAAAATACAAAAATACATTGTACATATACCTATATATAGCTATAGTGTAAATACCTTATTTTTATTTCCAAAATTAATTAAAAATCACCAAAAAATAGAAAAAAATAAAATAAAATATTTCATGTTTTGGGTTTTTGCTGATTCGGCCCCTAGCTATGTGTATTTGTCACTTCTTGATTCAGCCACGTGGCCTTCAGCCATTGGTCCTGGGGATGTTGACCGCCCGGTCAACTGACCCCCCCCCAGGACCATCTTCACGGGATTCGAGCCCGACCCTTTTCTCGGATTTATACCCGCTCGACCCGATTCCCAATCACCCCAAACCCCGGCTCCGTTTGATACCTCCCACATCAGACACCCTCGCCGGGCATCAATCTCGGGATCCGCGCGCCTCCACGCCCTACCCGCGCTCGTCGTTCTCGGACTCTCCAGCATATAAAGCTTCTACTCGCCCCCTCAGTTCTCATCTTGGGCTAATCCGCTCCACCCCCAGTGACCTCCAGTGCTCGAGCGTGAGTGACAGCTTGCTCCAGGTGCTGTCGCAGCGAGAGAGGGGCCGGTACCACTGATCCGGCGAGTCAGCACCGCCGTGCTCCGCCCAGAGCAGGAGCTCGAGCCTCGGGCCGAGACGACCCTTGAGGGACTACCGGGAGCTTCACCAGCTCCAGCACAGTCTATTCACCCACTCAGGTAATCTTTTAGCTTAGCCATTTAGCCTAATTTCCCATTTTTGCCCCAATTCGTGCGCCGCCGTCGATTTTCGCTGATTCCGACCACCTCACACCTCCATTCGATCATCGGAATCCATCGTCACCTCCGCCTTCCTCCCGCGCACGTTCTTCGCACCTCCGATCAACCCAGCTCGCACAAGAGCTGGGGATTCGAGCTCCCCGTCCATTGCATCGCCGGAGCTCGACCACTTCGCCTCCCCGATCACCTCCACGACGCCTAACGGGGTCGAGGCACTTTGCCTTCGACCCGCGAGTCTCCTGGTCTCCTTTGCAGGTCATTGCGAGCCCATCTGAGAGCCTGAGTCATCCGGGCCAGGAGCTTCTCCTCCGCCGACCTCGCCAGACCTCTCCAAGGCTCGGCTGGGTCATCGGAGCCTACCATCAGCCGCGGAGCGTCAGCGCGGAGCTTCTCCGATCTCCAGGGAGCGGCAGACGAGGACCACCGCGTGCACGGAGGGCCGGGCGAAATCGCCGCGACTAGTTCTTCCAGGATCCTCGCTGACCGTCAGATTGACCTCGGCGCTCCAGATTACATCGTGTCCCGTCCATCCACGGAGCTGCACCGACCGCCAGATCTCCCGAGGATCGATCTCAGTCGTCAGCTACTCGAGGGTTTCGTCCACCAGCGCACCACAACCGTCCGATGGAAGCCACGTGGAGAGCCCCTCAGCCGTTCGGATTCTGTCCTCCCACGTATTCGAGAAGACAAAGGGAGCCGTCGTCCAAGAGCTGTCAGATCAGAACTCATCCGGCCTCCGATATTTAATAAGGGGTAAATTGTCTTAGGCCCCCTTTTCTTTTATGCATTTAGTGTTAGTACTGTAAATATTTTTCGTATTTTATTTACGTTGGGAAAATTGCACAATGGACCCTGAGCTTTAGTTTATTTGCATTTATACCCCTGTATGTGTGAGCCACGTGCTTCGTCACGTGTATTTTTGGGTTATTTGCATCCGATGCCCTTGTAGTTCTGATTGTTAAGGAATGAATGAAACTTTTTAGTAATTGCATTTATACCCATGTGCTTTGTTGTTTTACGCATGTGCGTTTATTTTTGGGTTATTTGCAGTTGAGGTCCTCGGACTTTTGGTACGTGTTACCAATTAGTCCCCGAACCTTAGTTTTATTACATATAGGTCCCTGAGTGCCCCAGGCACGTGCTTGGCGCGTGACTTCATGGGTTAATTGCACTGGGACCCCCAGAACTTTGGGTAATTGCACTTTGGTCCCTGTGCACAGTGCCCTCTTGTCATTTTTGAATAAAATATCAAATCACCTCCAAATCCAACGAAAATTTGACACATGGCTCCTGCCATGGTGTAGGATTTTTGTAGATTTTTGAGGACATTTCTGATCTTGTTTTCTATTTTTAAAATTCAAAAACCTCTATTTTTGGCACTGTTTAACTTGACAAATCACAAAAAAATATAAAAACCCCCCTAAAAATTCTATAAAAATTAGGTACTGTTTATTTTGTGTTCCTTGATTTTCTAGCCAATTTTGGCTATTTTTCATCACTGAAAACCCATAAAAACTTAAAAAACACCTAAAAACCCCTAAAAATTCTAATAAATACATTAAAAGACTAAAAACAATAATTTTGGTACTTAAATTTTCCTTGTTTTACGTAGTTTACAGGAAAAATACCTCCAGGTCCTTTCAAGGTCCTTAGATATTTTATATAGGGATTTTGGTCCTGGCTGGACAGTACCTGGCATTTTCGCCACTGTTTGATTTTTAGAAATTAAAATAAATATCAGAAAAATCTCAAAAATTCATCAAAAACATAAAAAAACATAAAAAATATAACAATATTTTTGTCTGAATTTTGCTTGATTTTTGATGCATTAAATAAATTGTCAAAGTTCGCTTGTGTTTGCTTTCCTTATTTTCTTCACATATTAAAAATCCAAAAAAATTTAAAAACAATTAAAAACCACTAAAAATGTTTTCCCTTTTTCTCTGATTATTTTGACTACTTCGTAGGCCTCGCGGCCAATCCGTGCTCCTTGAGTTCGACCCTGGGTTCTATACCAGGTTAATCTCATAGCAGGATTGTTTGCTTTGCTTTGATTGATTTGACTTGTTTCGAGTGGTTCATTTTTCTTGATTGACTTAGTCGAGTGATAGAGGTCGCAACGACCTATTTTCTGTACCTTTACCTCTGTCACTTGGCGGGTCATCAGTGCTCATTTATGTGATCTTTCTTCGGCATAATTGTTTGCATTCTCATAGCATATATTCATCCTTGCATGGTTATTCATTCCTCATCTTATAATTGCATAAAAAAGCAACTAAAAATCACATGCATCATCTTATAACTTTGTAATCTGCATAGTGTATCCTGCATTTTTTTGAAGACTTGGAATTGAGAAATAATTCACACCATGACCTTCATTAATCAAAATTCGATAAATAGAGTAAGTAGTTATGTCCTTGCGTTCGACCTTGGTAGACTTTCCAAGTATAAATACTCCACAACATTAACAGATTGTGGTTTTTTGAAGAACCAAATTTGCCTCCTATTCTACGACAATCTTAGATTATTAAAGAGGCAAATTCGACGTTCATCAAATGATGTCGTTGCCGGGGACACAGCTTAACTTTATTTATTTGTTGAAATTTTGACTCATTTTTGTTGAATATTTTTCATGAATTATAGGTCCTCATTTCATGCATCATTTTTGCATCATGTCTGCTGATTAAATTCCTCTGTATTTTTCTAACTCTTCCCTTTTGTAGTAGGGCCCATGAAAATTGAGGACACTTGATCTTCATGGAGGCGTAAGGTCGGGAGCTTCCGCTGAAGAGGCCGCAAAAGAAATTGTGAAGAAATTTTAGGAGCCTTTATTAGTCTGCCTACATTTGCATATTGTAAAAAAAGCTTGCATGTGGATATTTACTTCCAGTTTTTGCATGTTGTAAAAAAAGAGAGGAGAGAGTAGATCACGTGATGATCTACCCCCCCCCACACACACACCTTCACATATACACTCACCCCCTCCCTCTGTATATTTTACAATCTCTCTCGCTCTCTCTCCGATCACCCTTTTTGTAAAAATACCCATCCCCTCCGCCCTTGTATCTAGTATAAATACTTCTCCAGATACTGACTCCCTAACTCAGGACTTTACTTAGGCTATTTGTAGCCTATGTATAGGGGTCTCGTCTACCCATCTATCCCTTACATTGTCTTCTTGTACTTAGATCAATTTTCGACCTAAGTATAGGGGGACCCTCCTCCTCAGTTTCGCTATATCACCTTATATTTGATCAAGCCCTAGCTTCATGACACTTGTGCTATGAGGACATAGCAAAATTTAAGTATAGGGGGGTATACCGTATATAACTTTATATTTACTTTAGCCGTAGCTCGTATTTTAAAAAATTTTTTGAAAAAATAATTTTCGGGCTTGGTTTTGGTAAACCTGTGAACTGAGTTTTGTAAAAACCTTGTAAAATTGTTTTCTTAAATATTTAGGGATTAACCTGTGTAAATAACCCATTTAAAAAATAGAAAAATTGAAAAATTGAAAACCTTTCTTTGAATTAGACTCTGACTACTAGGCTTAGTAGACACTTTCAGTGAAGGAACTTCGGTCTTTCCTTAGCAGAGTGGGTGGTTTAGAGGACATTGTGGAAGGCATCGTCCTTAAGGAACACGGGTCTATTTATCGGCTCGTACTTACACCCATACTAGCTGAGAGTAGGCACTTTTATTCATTTGAGCCTGGGCCAGTCATTGTCTCTCCGAAGAATTAAAAAATTAAAATTCATAAAAATTTGCAAAAGCCAAAAATCACACAAAAATCACTAAGGAATTGGTGTATTCCTAACACAACACATTCACTCATGGCTTGAGGATTTGAAGGACACTGGATTTCTACGATCTTGAGAATTTGAGTTAACATGCCTTAGTCATTAGGATTTTGAACTTAATTATGCACACTTCCCTAGTTTTAAAGATTTGAGCGCTATATTGCACTCTTCATCTCTACCTTGAAAAGAATATGATCAACACAATCACTTCCACAACTACATGATTGATGAGATGAGTTGAGTTATCACTTGAGGAACTAGAACTAGAGATTTGAGTTTAGATCCGATCTAATTATATTCGAGGATGGGATAAAGTTAATGAAGGCTTCAAAAAACCTGAGTGTCAGCAAAACCTTAGCCAGTATGTGAACAAGATTCATATGCTATCTCTTTGATATTTACCTAAAGTGCCAGGGTGTGATGAAACTTAATGAAAATTGTTGATCAATGTGTCCAACTTTTGGTAAAAACAGTGGAGCGAGCCAACAAAAGCAATAAAATGTCAAAGAAAAGCTCTATCATCCAAGTCAAATTATAAATGAGCTTCCACCAATGGCAAGCGCTCCCAAACATTTTCAAAGTGTCCACTTAGACCAAGTGCAAATTAGGACCAAGGAGTCGGGCTGACACCAAAAAAGGGCTCTGCATCGTAAATGCTACAAGTCTGGGTGTCGAAGGTATCTTAGATACTCAAAAGAGACACACCCCGGTGTACTCCCAGAAAAACAAGTGCAGACAACTCCAACTCTCTTGATGGACACAATGGTCAACAATCTAAAAATTTACATGTGTTGAGTAAATTGGGACGAGTAAATTGACATGCGATAAAAACATTCGCAACCCTAAATAAAAATATTAATAAATAATTCATAAAATATTAAATATTTTTATTTAATAACCTAAAATTAATAAAATAAATTATTATTTTTATTGATTTTGTAAATCATTGTTAGGATGTTTTTCCCTGGTTGGTCCACGTAGACCAACGAGGTTGCGGCTAGAGCTCTCTTCCCAACGTCCTACCTCTTGTTAGACCTACATTTGGACTTATTTTTTGGGCTTTTTCCATGCCAATTCTTTCACAAATTGGCATGGCATCCTTCATCATTTCTTGTCCTTGACGACCCATCTTACATGCCAACATCTCTCCTCAAGGAATGGATCATTGATTCGTCTGATATTCTTCATTCTTTGAAGCCGCCCAGTCGTTTGTACAAAAACCACTCCTTTTCTCCTTTGAATTTTTGAACACCCTTTGACCCTTTTGGCTCCTCCTTTCTTGCGCTCCGGACCAGTGGTGGTGATAGGACCACCTCTAGCAAGTTGGGGACGGCATCAAGTGCGGTCCTAAGCGTGCTTCCGTCATCTCCTAACAAGGTGACCATGAGGTCTCATCTCATTGGTCTTCCGACTAGCTCGAGGTTCTTTCTTCCCTTTTTTCTTAATTTATTATCATGGTTTAGTTCCTAGGGATAATTCTGGGATTTCATTATTTTTGCATTAAAAACAACTATCGACATTCGTCGGAGCCCTGCTACAGGGAACTCCTTCGCTATTTCCCCACCGGCATCTGCCCACCTCACACGTTAGAGGGCCGCGACAGTTTGATCGTGACCTTCTTTACTCTTTTTTGCAGGTCTTGCACCTTCACGTGCACCTGGAGGTGATTTTGGTGGCTAGACGGAGGGTCCTTTAGCTGCAAAGCTCCCCTCCCTCTTGGGAGATCTCTGGTCATCGTCAGAGTCTTTAGTGACCGCCAACACATAGGGGACACCTGCAAGATCATTTGCGTTCATTTTTTAGCTTTATAGCACGTCGGGGGAGAGGGAGGAATCACCAGAGGAAGCTCGCCTCACCAGAGTTTCCTCCCTACTCTTCCTCGACCTCCCTCCACCATCAGATCAAGTACACAACTGAGATCGCATATCTGTTGTTAGATATATTCGTCGTTTCCCTATTGATCCTGCTGCAGAGATCTAATCGGGGTCATCCTTATCGAAGTGATATCGGTCGATGGATGGGCATCATGTGTATAAGTGATTGAAGATCAACTGTTCGTTCGCCTAAGGTTGGGAATTTCGCAACTTATCCCATCCTATTTTTGTATTTTAATATTATAACTATAAACTTTCATCTGCAGTTGTATTATTTTTGAGTAATTTGCAAAAGATACCCTGAACGTTTAGCATATTACTCTTAGGTCCACGCAACGTAACCTCACGTAGTACCCCATGTGAGGTGGCATTTTTGTAGGCATCCCCCTGGATATTTTGTATTTCTAATTAATCCAACAACTTTTTTATTCAATTAATTGTTTTTAGAAAAAATATACTTGTCGCGTAGACTTATTCTAATTTACATTTATACCCTTGTTAGTAGTGTAGTTTCTCTTTGTTGTTTGTATTTATTTTAAATAACAATTTAACTTGATACTATTGACTTCTGTTCCAATGTACTATCACATACATATTTTATTTTACAATTTGAACCTTTTATATTGACTAAAAATCAAAACACCCTATTTTCTCTCTATTTACACCATAAATACATAAGAATTACAAAACCTTTCTGAAAATTCAAAAAAAAAATATTTTATATTTATTTATTTGACAAATCTAGACCAAAAATTCCTAAAAAGTATAAAACCAAATTCAAAAAATAAAAACCCTTACAATCCTCATAAAATATATAAAATTCTCAAAAAAAACCAAAAATTCAATTTTCTGTTTCATATTTGTCTCTATATTATTATCTCTTTATAAAAATTAATTCGGGGTATTTTTTTACTCTATTTTCTATTTTTATCTTCATGTTAATTTCAGATATTAAGTTTATCCATGTTTTAGGGTTTTTTATTTTAAAAATTATATAAAAATTAGCAAAAATTCTTGAAAAATCACAAAAATAGTAAAAAAATTTGAAAATTGAAAAATATTTTATTCCCTTTATTTTGATTATTTTTATTGGTATTTATATCTATTATAGCCTATATTGTATTTATATACTTTATATAGCCTTATATATTAAAAGGAAAAGAAAATAGAAAAATAGACAAATAGAAAATTAAAATGAAAATATAAAATATAAAATCAAAAAATAGAAAAATAAAATAAAAAACCCACAAAAAAGAACATATAGACAAATACATCACAACCACAATTTTGCGATCTTTTCCTGATCTATCCAGCTTGTTCCCTGTGTTTGACATTCTAAATACTTCCATATACACATCCTTGGTGTAGAGTTATAAATTTTACCTCCGCTCTTGCTTTTCATTGATTCATCATCAGTGTGGGTTAATTGTTGTCTGAAGAAGGTTTCTTGCGGATCGCCACAACTATTGTGTCTACGCCTTGTGTGAGACATATTAACCTGTGAAACCCTCTTAAACAAATGGCGGCATTGTCGGGTGAAACAACGTATAGATTGGCATTACTTGATTGAATTTGATTATTCGTCTATTTTTGCGATTTTATTATTTGCTCCATTATTTGATATAATTGTTTGACTTGTCTTATCACCCTATCGTTTTGACTTTGTACGGGTATACTGCGGATCGAGGGAGGTGCTTCACACAAGGCGGTTGCGCACCCACGTGAAGGCGGTGAGAGAATTCTAACTTAGCATAAAATGAGGCTTGGAGGACTTGAGAAGATAGTCACATTTTGAGCATTTTTATTTATTTATTTATTTATTTGAGTAATTTAAGTGAGAGAGAGACCATATTTATTATAATAATTCAGGACTCGTCAGGACTCCACACTTCACACAGTCCAGTGCATGAGGGATTGTTCCCTTGGGAGGCTCGTCTGTTTTTCGTGGTTTTCATAGCCATTTTTTATTTGTTTCCCAGTTTGTTTGTTTTTGTGATTGAGCCCTTAGTTTTAGGATTACTTGTTGATAGATTAAGGCCAAACACCTAACTACATTTGCATGTGCCTATATTAACATTTGGATTTAGTCAAATTTTGAATTGCTTCTCACATAGTCTCAGAACCTCGCACCACGAGAGTTCTCCATACAATGCTTGCAGGACCCATTGTTGTGGGAACTGAGGAGACTTCAAGAGTGGACTCTTAGGTTCCATTCTGAGTCTTTAGCATTGGTTCTTCACGATAATAGCAATTTCTGAACCTAAGGCGATTTCATCAACATGCATCTACATATAGATAGCTTTCATTTCTGCTAAGCATCTTTGCATGTAGAGTGTTGGAGGCATGGTGTGCATTTACGCTTTAGCATTCATCTATCGTTTTCATCGTGCATTGCTTTTCCAGCTCTCTCCCTCACATTTTGATCACTTAGGTGCTATGTAAAATTGATTCCTCATTAGATGCATGCATTCTTATTAAAAATAAAAAAAGTGATAACAAATAAAATTGGGACTGTTAATATTACTTGACCCTAAAATCAACCAAAAAGAAAATTATTTTTCTTGGGCAAGTAATCCCCTCATTGGCTTCATTTTAATTGCTTATGAAGATACTAAGGAGGGGCGGCACACAACTGCTTTCTCAGATATGGCTTAAGAAGAACCGAACTAAGCTCACTTATATAAATCACCTCATTAGAACCTGATGAGGACTCCTCGGAAAATTTCTTCTCTAGTATGTTGAAGGAAACTTTCTTAATCGATTTTATAGAACTTGAATCATTGATGGGCAGAGGAGAGTGACACACCTTGAGGGGTTTGGGGGAACATCTTGAGGAATCAATTCTCGATTTCCTCTCATTGGATAACCAACTAGAGGAAGTAGCAACCATGTTTTTGGGTGGGGTCAATTCTGTCTTGGTTGTCTTCTTTGAAGGTCCAGGATGTGGTGTAGTGCTGACCATAGGTTCCTCATCAGACGAGTCACCATATAGACTGTAATCTTCTTAAAGGGTCAGCACACATCTTAGGAGGGTGATAGTGATCTCAGTTTTCTTGGCATTAGGAGTGATGCAAGCAGTGGGAGTCAATGATGTGTGGGGAGTCTTTGATTCAATGGTCGACTTGACAACCGATATATCAGGTGTAACGGAGAGGTGGGACTCATATACCTCTCGAAGGTCACGACTGTCAACAACTTTGTTGATACCTTAGAGTAGAGTGTGTCAAAGAATGGATGCGTTCGGAGTGCTCCCAATGCTGTATAATTGATATCCTTGTCACACTCTATAGTCGCCTTAGCCGAGGCTAAGAACGGCTTCTTTATAATAATACGAGATTGGTAAACTCTCCTCGGTGCTCAATGTCAATCCTGTGAAGTCCATCTGGAGTAGATCACCTTGTAAAGTAATGATGACTAAAATGGTTCCTCTTGGTCGTTTTATAGATCGATCAACCAGATGAACAATATCTCTCGACTTTCTCATAGGCCTGAGTTTGAGCTTGTCAAACACAGAGGTCGGGAGGATATTTATAGGTCAGTCATCATCATTTGTAGCAAGGGTGATGGTAGTGTCTTGATTTCACATTCAACCCTAGGCAACTGCTTCACTTTGCAGTTCTTGGTCTTTCTCCCCATCACCAAGGAGGTGGCCATAGACACTATGTATCTTTCAATACATGTCATCTTATTGCCCGACCGTTTAGGCATTAGTTTACTTCAAACAAATCATTGAGGTCGGGGAAGTGATATATGGCCTTTATTAAAGGAAGTTTAAAAATCAATTCTTCATCGAGTGCTTCCTTTGGGGCAGGATCCAATTTTTTAGGTCTTTTTCATTTTCTATTTTCATGAATCTTTCTGATTTTTCGATGTTTTTGGTCTTTTTGGGATTTTCAATTTTTTGTTATTTTGAATAGGTGAAGGAGGAGTGGGAGGATGTATAGACTCAAGATTGTAAGGTAAGTGGTTAGTAGAAGAGGGAGTTAGAATGGACTCCAGTTGTACAGAGTCTGTGTTTCCTTGTATACTATAAGTTTTCAACATTGAATCCGCTTAATCCATTCTTCGCTTACATACCAGAGCTAGAATAAATAGAAATGATTCGGTCGATGACATTTCTAAGTTTATCCTCAATAAATTCATATCTCTTCACAACCATAGAAATGTTATCCTCCAAAGAGTCCTCATAGCAAATCATTGAAGTAGTTTGTCTTCTCGGAGGATAATGTTGAGATCTTGAAGTCTCATACTCAACATGCTTAGACTCTGGCATGAAATGATGGGTCGAGTATGGACCATCCAAATGTCATATATTGGTTGAAGCCTCAACTAATGGAGTCAATGAACGGGGGGTTGGTATGTCTAGATCATGAGTCCAAGCCTGTGCATTTGTAAGCTCTCCGAATGTGTGATATGAAGGCTTGTTAATGTGGGCTTGAGAAATTGGTTCAATCAAGTCAGGACAATCATATTGTGCAATCCTCTCCATTCGGTATGTTCGATCAACCAAGTCATGTTCTAAGGTCAAGTCAAGATGTGTGTGTGTGTGTGTGTCTATATTGTTATTTGGTCCCATCATGAGGTGAGAATGAGGTCTATGGGGGCACATAATTCTTCCAATAAGTTGTCTCAGTAGTGGCTTACTCTTTGAATAGTTCACTGATTCGAGTTAGTCCACATTAGAAGTGGGTCAGCGGTGTAAGAAGGTGGGGTAGGTGAGAAGTACAAAGAAGCAGGTAATTCAGTTGAAGTTCTGACTTCAAGGTCTGGATTAGGGTATGAGGAGGAATAAGAAGGTGAGGATGATCGGATTATGGTTGAAGAGGTGTGACCCGAATTTGATGAACAGTACTCTGACAGCAGGAATGGATGATTGTAAGCAAATCGAGGTAGAAAACATGCAAATACACTGGATAACGCACACAAACAGACACAAAACAAATGCAAGAACAAACCCTAAATTCACAAACTCTACATGTGAGGGTCGTAAAGGCATGGCTGAATTATCTTGTTAGTTTTAGTTGATGATAAATGCAAGTCTTGTAAGTTTGACAAGCAGTTGGGTGGATGTACTTCCCTACAGGCTAGCCCGGTTCTTATGACTAGTTGGACCTACTTTCAACTAGTATGGGTGTTGGATATGCGAGCCCACGACGAGCCATTATGCAATAAATGTTATTGCAAAAATCATTCCCTGGTCTGAAATGAAGAATAAATAATTTGCATATAAGGTCCCTCTGTACAATAAGGGTTATGTACTATGTGCAGCTTGATAATCTTACAGTTGTTGATTCATTAACTGAATCATAGACACCGATGCTTGGATGAATATCTAAGGAGTTAGATAGATGACTCATCAAGCATCATCAAATGATTGTTAATTGATGATCTCCATCCTGAGTAGGAGATGTGAATCCTTTCTCATATGGCTGATATCTGACTGACCTCTTGATGTAGGTCCTCTACATGGGAATAGTGATTCGGAGGTGTCAGATTAGTTGAGTCAATGAATTGACTTAACGAGATCGAGATAACCAAAGACCTATGTTGAAAACTGTCACAGCATAGGCATGCATCCTCTCACCAGAGACTGATATGTTACTATATGTCTAACTATGTACATTTGGCAGACCAATAGGTTGATGACCTAACCAAGGTCTATATATCGGCGAGCTGGTGTGCATGTAAGGGCATATGAGTAATACGATCTCTCAAAGGGATCATACAAGTTCACATGTGAATCGGGAGACATGATCTCACTCATGAGGTATTGGGACCGATCAAATTCCATGCATGGTCGTCATGCTTTGGAAGCATGACAAGAATTTGAAGGTATTATATATGATTTGAGAAAGCATATGATCGATACCGATCCCCAATAACCAAGATTGAGAAAATTGGTGATCAAACCCTAGAGATGACAGTGTAAAATTGATCTGTATCTTCAGGTTGATCTTAGGTCTTCCAGTATGTAGGATGTATAGGTCTTAGGAATACCTGAGGGTGATTTTATCATAAACGATTGCATAACCATGATGCTTCCATTCCGAGGGAGTGAAGAAACAGGTTTGGATTTTAGTGACTCCTCTTAGTAGAGAAGTGACATGATCTTTATCCTTGTATTGGACATTGGTCTGAATGAGATTCCGATGCAATGAGAATATTAGGTCTACGGTCTTGATTTAATCAAGCATCTGTGGGAGTTCCGTGAGATCTGGATTTGAGATGAGATCTCAACATCCAAGTCACTATACGTGGAACATTACAATAGCCATGTCCTTATCTCCAAGTATCTGTGGAGAAATCGCATTATTCTTGAAGGGGATCAAGAATAATTCCATAGTTGAATTATATCCGAGCATTAAGAGAATGATAATTAAATGTGATTTAATTATCTTGATGCATGTGGAAATAATCCAATATAATTAAATATGATTTAATTATGGTGGGAAAGAATAATGTGGATAGCAATATACAATTATTCATAATATATTATAAATGTGATTTATAATGTATTAGAGAGAGCCAATTATAATTTATATTTGTTAATTAATTATTGATGTGTATTGGATACACATTATGTAATTAATTGAAAATGTAAATTATATTTTGTTTTGGGTTGTGAATGTGATTCACAAATTTCCAATGGTAAGATTGCAATATTCTCAAAATTAATTATAAATTATTTTTGAAAAATAAATCACAACAAAAGTTGTTGGAATAAATAATGATGATTTTCATGGAGATATGCAATCTCATGAGATTGTCTCCAATTGGAAACAAGTTGTCGTCCACCATGTTGCAATAGGAGATGTAATCTCCATGATGATTGTCTCCTTTATTCGATTGATTTAATTTAGGATGAAATTGTATTTGATTTATCAAATATATTTGATCCAAATTAAGTTATTAGTTGTTGGCTTTTACCAACAACAATCTTGACCAGGGATTAAACATAAATCAAACTCATCCATTGATTTTATATGTCCCATGGATTGAGATCCATGGATCCCAAAATCCTCTAAATAGAGAGGCATACCGTTCTCTCTAAGGTTATGCTTTTGAAGCACATCTCTCTCTCTCCCTTCCACACGCCAACCATCTCCCTCTCCTTCTTGGTGGTCGTCCACCATACCCTAGAGGAGAAAGCCGTTGTCTCTTCGCCACCGCGCCACCGCTTCGACGTTCTTCGGTTTTCCATCTTCTTTGGACTGCTACACTCACGAAGAAGGTATTTGATCTCGTACGACGAGATCAGGTCACCGTGCTTGGATCAACTCGTTGGATTGCGAGGATCACGCGACTCGTCCCCGCGCTTTCAAAGTGTCTTCTCTAACGAACGGACTTGAGACAGGAGGTCTCTTTTTCATTCAGACTCGATCAGCCATGCTTCAAGAAGTATTCCTTTATACTTGATGTCATTCTAGATGAAACGATCTGAGAATTGTTCTGGGATCGGTGGTTTCATCGCATAATTTTTTTTAAATTCCGCTACACAGAACAACTAGTACGACCAGTCATTCTACGTCGTATTCGATACAAAGCTCACGCTTCTGTGATGCGCTTGAGGATAATACCATATCCTTCAAGTGCTATCAGAGCCTTAGGTCGAAGGTTTTGGATTCGATCCGTAAACCTAGGACGACTTGGGTTCATTAAGGTTGCGAACGTTTTTGTCGCATTTGATTTCCGCACATCTGTTTAGTGAATAAATTCGACCCTGTTTAAGATATTTAAACACGAATTAATCATTTGAATTTTATTCTCATTAAATAAGGAAACCATAGGATCTGATTTTACATAATTTGGATTCTGTTTGCTCGAGATATGGTTGTTTTAATGAACATGTATTCACTGTTGCGGGAACTGTGAATCTTAACATGATTAATGAGTTAATTAATGTTTCGATCCGCCTTGAAATGCGGAAATATCACTTATATTCTTTCATAAATCAAATTAGAAATCTTCGAAAATTGATTTTGTCAAATTTGTATTTAAATTGATTGAGATATGTTAATTTTAGTAAGTAGGTGTCACTGCTGAAATTACATTCCTAATCAAGAATCATGTGATTGTCAATTAGTGAAATTAATTGTTAATTTCGTGAAATAATTATGGAAAATATTTGAGAAATATTTAATGATGATTATTTCCTTAATTGACATGGCCTCAACCAATAAATTGACTAGATTTGATCTAGATCGTAATTGGAAACACAATCATCAAACTCCTTGCTTGAATAGGATTGGGAATTTGTCTAGCAAATTTCCTTATAATCAATTAATGTTTTGATTATTACTATATGGTATAGTTTCGGTTAAAGAACCGATGATCATCTCAAGTACAAATTGATCTATTTGGCATTATCCTTTCATGAGGTCCATACAGTGTCTAGTCAGGAAGCATTGGGGTAGCAGATTGCACCGGTTGTGGTCCATCCCACTTTCGTTGGTAGTAGCCATGACAGCGGGTAGGGACACGATAATGTCGGAAAAATCAAGATGTATTTTTCTAATTATTAAAAGTCAAATTAATACATACTTTGAGAAAATACCATATATGTATTCAAGTAAAAATAATCAAGTTTGTTGATTGTATTGGATTGAAAATTAATTTAATGTGATTAAGTTAATTTCATCCAATTAAAAACACTCTATTAGGAATAGATGTGTATTTCCCTTGGAAGAATTAAATATATGAATATGATCATAATATTTAATTAAAATTTGAATATGAGGTGGAGGATCACATAAGTGACATCCATGGTCTCTCGTCAAGGCGAAGGGTTCCGTCGCCAGATATTGTATGTAGTAGACGCCTGTCTAAAGTGACAACTCCTGCATACGATCAATTTGGATCGGGCTCGTCGCTTCTCGAAAGAGTAAGGACGTATGCGTAGTGACCCCAATATCAGGTCCTCATATTATTGGGGCGATAATGGATTGCGCATAGCGAGTTGTATTCCTGTTAAAGGCTGGTTCAATTAATGATGGGTCAACATCACCTTAGGGTGGTGGCTCGGGTGTTAAAGACCGATTTGGGAAATGCAAGTTGGACTTGGAAGGTGGAATGTGTTCTCGCTTCTTTTTATCGGAGTCACATGTTCTCATATTGTTGGGATGTAACAAAGATAAGGAAGGAGAACCCAGATCTTGCTTGAGATATAGAGGTAAGTATATCTCTTACATTGAAAGTGATTAAGGGAATGAACTTTCAGTGTTGACAAGGCAAGACAACTATGATATAAAAGTTCCTAAATCAAAGTAAAATGTGTATATATATACTTATATATATTTATGTAAGTTTCTTATTTCAAATAATCCTTCACTAAACCCACTCAATAATATACTCAATAATAACCAGTAAATTATCAAGGATTGGATCCATGATCAAGATGTTGTACTTGCAGTTGAACACATAATGTATGTGGTAACAATATGCAAGTTTCCTCATAATAATGAGGAATGACAATTATAATAGACAATAGGACTACAACCCTAGGGTTTGTATGTCTCTGTAGTATTTATCTCTCGTCGTTATGTACATCATAATTGTCGAATAATCCTTAAAAATCTAAGAAGATGTTCTGGCATACATATGTGTTCTCTATATTTAATCATGAATGACATGGTTCTCTGTATAATGTAGAATGGCGGCTCTATAAGAGATGATGTATTCAAATTGTTTAATTACCTACCTGAATAAATGTTTTAAGAGTTTAGATGGATGTAGATACGATAAGTGTCATCATTCTTCTATCTATACTCTGGTCATTCATGATGCTTCATATTATTCATATTGTATGAATTGAATGAAGCATGTATAAATGTTGAATTACTCTTATATTGAAATCTTTTGATTTCGACATAAGAGATCCTTTGTTTGAGCAATGGTTGCTTATGGATAAAAGGGAGTGCAGTGGAAGCATGGGTTGGACCCAAGTAAGATAGAAAGTCAAAAGTTGACTGTAATTCTGTGACTTCCTTATGGCATCCAAAGAGTTGGATTAATGCCAATACTGCAATGAGTTGATGTTATTGATAGTATGACTATCAAATCTATCTAGAATCCTTAGAGAAGGAATCAGATAGTACATCAGAATAATCTACATATAATCATTGAAATTGACTTACTTATTTGATAAGATAAAGTCTAATAATTGTATCTCAATCTTCTAATGACACTTGCAATTAGTTTCATATATATTAGAAGATTAGACATTTGATCTTAAGGTTTAATGGTCATCCATGTTGGAATTGATGCAATTGTTGCAACAATTTCCATTGGAACAATAGACTTCATATTTTCAGTAGGAGCCCTTAGTCTTAGAGAATGTATCTATGACCTAGATATTAGATTATACTCATTTATTTCTAAATGTTGGAAATAAATATGAATTCTGGAATAGACCTATCATAAGAGTTATGATGGACATATTTCAGATAGTATTCTGACATCTGGAGGACTCTAATATATTAGAAAATTAATGAATGGTTCATTATGATTTCTAATACTAAAAAATTAAACTTTAAAAGATGAATAGGAGGATGAAGATCATTTGACAATGATCTGGCATCAAGAATTGGACATACTTGTGAATAGGAGGATGAGATCAATAAACTAGTAAGATAAGAAACTTTAGAATGTCTAAAATTTCTAATCTTACATACTTGTGAATATTGTATTTAAAGTAATAATGTCCAAAGCACCCTTCTCTCAGAATGGTGTAAGATGTCAAGGTATTCAATATCTCATACATATTGATGTATATGGATCATCTATATCATGATAAACATTAATGATATGTGACATCATTAGATGATTACTTGTGATATGAGATTTCTTACCTTCACCTTAGAAACCTTTGAAATGTTCAAAGATTTCATAATTTTGGTTTGGAACCAAAGTCTAAAGGAAGATGAAATGAATTTGATCTAATCTAGGTAGCCTATACCTATTAGATGAATTCATAGAATACCTTATGAATATATGTCTTATCTCACTCCTCCTGATACACCTAAACTCAATAGAGTTATAGGGAGATACAATTTAATCATGTACGACATGATTTTATCAATGATGAATTTTAGCATAATTACCTCTTAGTTTCCAGGTATATATTTGTAGTAGAAACTACAATATATATATATATATCCTTAATAAGGTTCCATGCAAGTAAGCTGGAATCTGGCACTGGAGAGTGCTACTTAATTAGGAAAATAAAGGATGGTATTGAATGCCTACTTTATGACCTTGAGATTCTTAAAGAGATGCCATCTCTGAGAATGTAATTCTTAGAGGATGATTCTCTTGAGAATCAAGATGAAAATGAAGTGTAGGAACTCATTTAATCTTGAAAAGATAATGAGGCTCCTGAAATCAGAAACTGAAAGGATAATTAAAGATGAAGCACTAATACCTCTTCAAATTAGTTTGAGGATGTAATCTGACAATGATCTTACTTCAAGTGATGAAGCTTGTGGAGATCATGACATGGAAAGGATGGATGTTAGAAATAAAGTCTAAAGTAGACTTCATATACAAATGTTGTATATGGACCCTCGAGGATCCACCTATATGGGTAAGACCCATTAGTAAATGGATCTTCAATAGAAAGAGGGAACCTGACGAGAAGGTAGAGACCCTCAAAGCACGGTTCGTAACCATGAGCTGCATACTAAAGAGAAGACATCGCTTGCGATGAGACATGCTCTTCAGTGACCATGCTTGAACCCATCAGAATATTGCTAACTATAGCTATGCAACTAAACTATAACATCTTCAAGATGTGAGTAAAGATTGCATTCCTCTATGAATACATCTCTGAGAATATTCACATGAAGTAGCCTCAGGGCTTCATGGTTGAGGAAAGCAAGATGTGCAAGCTAAGTAATTCCATCTTTGGACTCAAATAAGCTTCATGTGCTTGGAACATAAGATTTGATGAAATTATAAATGTTATGATTTCAGATAGAATCTTGATGAACCATGAGAAGCTTAGTGGGAGTGCCATTGTATTCATCATGCTAAATGTAGATAATATCCTAATCATTTGGAATGATAAAGGATGATAATAATAAATGTTTTTATAATCTGGTTGTTCCATACCTCGAGATATGATCTCAAGGATACCTCTTAGATCTTAATTTTGAAGTTGTTCAGAAGCAAAGAGAAGAGGGTATTGGGACCATCACATTAATGGTACACGCCTAAGAAAAACTTCTTTCTCTTATGATATGGTGCTGACCTGTCTAAAAAGGGATAGCACCTCAAAGGGTTGAGGATGTGAATGCTAAAACTGCTTGCCCTTGTGCATTAGTTCCGAGAAGTCGGGTGTATGCTAGATGTATAGAAAAGCCATATGTATGCCATGCAGTGGGAGTAGTAAACTGTTACTAATCCTACTATAGAGATAAAACACTTGATTGCAGTGGTAATAATATCTTCAAAGATGAAAATATTTTTGAGATGGTGATCTAAAAGTCTTATCTTTAAGAAATTAAGACTTTATAGATGGAGATCTAAAAGTTATTAACTACGAATACCTTCGGAGATAGAGATCTCCAGGAATAAGGGTATTTCTAATAAGGATAATGGAAAAACTAGTTATGATAATTATAATGTCAAGGACACTATAACTGACAAAATTACATATTGGTTGCATAAGATGCAACATTCGCATTGGATGCGAGCACTGTTACTGGGGGATATCCATGTGTTGTAAAAGGACTTGGCGTAGTATCTTGGAAACATAGTGACTTATCGGCTTGCCTAGCTATTTTTCTAAATAGCCTATGATTGTCACATGAGTGTGAGTTTAAATGATTAGCCCATTAATGGCTCTTTGGGCTAGTGGGAGATTGTTGGACATGCGAGCCTAGGGCGAGCCATGATGCAATAAATGTTATTGCGAAAATCATTCCCTAATCTGAAATGAAGAATAAATAATATGCATATAAGGTCCCTCTGTACAATAAGTGTTATGTACCATGGCCAGCTTGATAATCGTACAACTGTTGATTCATTAATTGAATCACAGAGGATGATGCTTGGATGAGTACCTAAGGAGTTAGATAGAGGACTCATCAAGCATCATCAAATGATTGTTAAGTGATGATCTCCAGCCTGAGTAGGAGATGGCAATCCTTTCTCATCTGGCTGATATCTGACTATCCTCTTGATGCAAGTCCTCTACATGGGAATAGTGATTTGGAGGTGTCAAATTAATTGAGTCAATGAGTTGACTTAACGAGATCGAGATAACTAAAGACCTATGTTGAAAACTGTCACAGCATAGGCATGCGTCCTCTGACCAGAGACAAAGTGTTACTATATGTCTAAGTATGTACATTTAGCAGAACAATAGGTTGATGACCTAACCAAGGTCTATATACCAGCGAGCTGGTGTGCATGTAAGAGCATATGAGTAATACGATCTCTCAAAGAGTTCATACAGGTTCACATGTGAATCGGCAGACGTGAGCTCACTCATGAGGTATTGGGACCGATCAAATTCCATGCATGGTCGTCATGCATTGGAAGCATGACAAGAATTTGAAGGCATGATATATGCTTTGAGAAAGCGTATGATCGATACCGTTCCCAATGATCAAAATTGAAAAACTTGGTGATCAAACCCTAAAGATGACAGTGTAAAATTGATCTATATCTTCATGTTGATCTTAGGTCTTCTAGTATGCAGGACGTATAGGTGTTAGGAATACCAGAGGGTGATTTTATCATAAACGATTGCATAACTATGATGCTTCCATTCCGAGGGAGTGATGAAACAGGTTTGGATTTTAGTGACTCCTCTCAGTAGAGAAGTGACCTGATCTTTATCCATGTATTGGACATTGGTCTGAATGAGATTCAGATGCAATGAGAAGATTAGGTCTACGATCTTGATTTAATCAAGCATCTGTAAGAGGTCTGTGAGATCTGGATTTGAGATGAGATCTAAACATCCAAGTCACTATACGTGGAACAATACAGTCGCCCTGTCCTTATCTCCAAGTATCAGCGGAGAAATCGGATTATTCTTAAAGGGGTTCAAGAATAATTCCATAGTTTAATTATATCCGAGCATTAAAAGAATAATAATTAAATGTGATTTAATTATCTTGATGCATGTAGAAATTATCCCATATAATAAATATGATCTAATTATTGTGGATAAGAACAATGTGGATAGCAATATCCAATAATTCTTAATATATTATAAATGTAATTTATAACGTATTAGAGAGAGCTAATTATAATTTATATTTGTTAATTAATTATTGATGTGTATTGGATACACATTTTGTAATTAATTGAAAATGTAAATTATATTTTGTTTTGGGTTGTGAATGTGATTCACAAATTACCAAGTGTAAGATTGCAATATTCTCAAAATTAATTATGAATTATTTTTGAAAAATAAATCACAACAAAGGTTGTTGGAATAAATAATGGAGGTTTTCATGGAAATATGCAATCTCATGAAATCTCATGAGATTGTCTCCAATTGGAAATAAGTGGTCGTCCACCATGTTCCAATAGGAGATGTAATCTCCGTGATGATTGTGTCCTTTATTTGATTAATTTATTTTAGGATTAAATTGTATTTGATTTATCAAATATATTTGATTCGAATTAAGTTATTAGTTGTTGGCTTTTACCAATAACAATCTTTACCATTGGATTAAACATAAATCAATCTCATCCATTGATTTTATATGTCCCATGGATTGAGATCCATGGATCCCAAAACCCTACAAATAGAGAGGCATACCGTGCTCTCTATGGTTATGCTTTTGAAGCACATCTCTCTCTCTCTCTCTCTCCCTTCCACATGCCAACCCTCTCCCTCTCCTTCTTGGTGGTCGTCCACCATACCCTAGAGGAGAAAGCCATCGTCGCTTCGCCACCGTGCCACCGCTTCGACGGTCTACGGTTCTCCATCTTCTTTGGATTTCTATGCTCGCAAAGAAGGTATTCAATCTCGTACGACGAGATCTAGAGTTCACCATGCTTGCATCAACTCGTAGGATTACGAGGATCACGCGACTCATCCCCACGCTCGCAAGCGTCTTCTCCGACGATCGGACTTGAGCCAGGAGGTCTCTTTTTCGTAGAGACTCGATTAACCATGCTTCAAGAGGTATTCCTATATACTTGATGTGGTTCTAGATGAAACGATCCAAAAAAATTTCTTGGATCATGTGATTTCATCACATAAAAATTTTTTAAATTCCGTTGCACAGAACAACTAGTACGACTAGTCATTCAACGTCGTATTCGATACGACGCTCACGCTTCCGTAATGCGCTTGAGGATAATACAATATCCTTCAGTGGGAGTAAGTATGGATCGTATAAATATGGCTATCCGTTCCTTGAGGACAAAGTCGTATAAGGCATCCTCTAAACTACCCACTCTGCTAAGGAAATTTAGAAAGTTTACTGGCTACCTGTAGATCCTCACTAAGAAGTAGATAATCACCTAAAAGAAAGAATAATAAAATCCTATATTGGTTCTATCCTAGTATCGTCTCTCTCTCACTTGCATGTAAATTATACAATGATGGGGTTGCTCTCCCGCAAACAAGGGACAATTTTAGTCAATTTGTTTGGGACCAATTCAATTACCAGACCCGATTTTAGAGATTGGTTGTCAATGTAATTAATCCACACAAGCAATCACTTCTACCATCTAGTCCCATTTCCTTTATGCTAGGTTAGAAAAATCGAGAGAGAGAGAGAGAGAATCGGAAAAAACCAATGCGACGGAGAAAATGATGATGAATGCTTAAGTTAGAAGACTTATCACCTCCAGCTCTCTACATGCGGGATGCAATATAGAATTGAAATTTTACATTAGATGAAATGTAAATGAGAAAACCATTCCTAGACAGGTAGTTCTATTAGCAAGTGATGAAAAAATTAATTTGAATTAATAGATCTACAGTCCAAGTGTGTCTTGTTAAATGTGAAGTGTGGTCCTAAATTTTACGAGCACAAGTAATAAGATAATTACTGTAAGAGCCATGAGTGCAGGTCCTATTCTAAGTCAATCAACCACATGACTACAAAGGGACCAATGTCCAGTTTGATACACGCATTATATTCTAAACGTAATCCTCTAGAAATCAAGAAATTATTACAGGTTGTTTTTTTTCAAAAATAAAAACCTCTCTTCAAATAATTTTCTTCTTGATGCCTCAACAACCGACTCGATCCACGAATCGTTAGCCTCTGATGCACTCCGAGATCATCTACTTAAAGAAAGTTGCTCCAAGTCCACTGGGCCCTCGAATAAAAAGATAAAAATTCAGGCCAGAGAGAGATATCAAAATATATAAAAAAAGAGCAGAGAAATAATTGATAGAGAAAATTTGGATAATTATAAGGTGGTTTGGGGATCAGACTACTCGAGTGAATATAAAACCTAAATTTAATTTTTTAGAATGATCCTAAGTCGTTTTCCACCCCGGCATGGCACCATTTGAAGTATTAGGAAATTTACCGTATGTAAACGTGTTGCGTTGTAGTCGTTGGACAATCAGGATAAAATCAAAAACTAACTACATGAATTGATGAATTAACTACATGTAATGTGCGGTTATATGTATTTTTGACTTGGGCAATCCCCAGGGTCGACTCAAGGAGTCAAAGAAACAATGCCGGATCAAGTTAGACGAATTAACTCATGATTTTCTAAATGGTTTTTTTGTAAATTTTTATGCAATAAAAATACAATGCGATTGAACTAGGTTATTAAGAAATCAAGAAACTTAGCTAAATTAATTTTAATATCAAATTAATACAAATTAGCCAAATTATATTTTCTTTCTGGAAACCTAATCCAATGATGAATGCAAAATGTATTTTTTAGATTTTTTGGATTAAAATGCAATAATGAAAAATGCAAACTATTTATGGATTTTTATGTATTTTTTCGTGTAAACCAAATGGAAAAATTATGAAAATTGTACTAAAAGTTAAAAATGATGAAATTAAGTTATCGTATTTTTAGGAATTTTCTAACAATATATGATTTTCTGCGAATTTTTTAATAAAAAAATGTCTACAAGTACTTAATCTAATAAATCTACAAAATCAAATTACCAAGCAAAATTATATCAAAAAGATATTTTAATGAGAAATCTAGGAGAGTTAAAATTTCACAAAAATAATATCTGTAGATTTAGCTAAAAATAAATTACAGAAATCACTCGATAATTTATTTTATGCACAAGGAAACTCCAATTTTGACGAAATTTGGAAAGTAATTAAATCACATTCATATACATCATCTCTAATTTTTTTATATTTTTTAGAGAGAGGAATAACTATATGCGAATTTCAGAGCATAAATTGGCAAAATATCACTGAATTTCATAGTCTAATTTTTAGTAAATTATCTAATATTCAAAAGAGTACAAATAAATAGATGCATGATAGAGAATTAAATGGCCTTCAATATACTATTTTTTAATTAAAATTTGAAGTATAATGGATGTCCAAATTAATTCATAAATACAAGGACGTCTTTACAATAAAGGAAATAGGAACTCAATGAATAAATTATGCCTAAGGGCACTTTTGCATTTTCAAAACATGAAAGGATGAATATGCAATCTATTTAAAAAATAAAAATCAAATAGACTTGGAGAATGATTCGCACGTTAGGGCATGCAAGAGGTGGGCCGCGCGCTCGAGGAGGTGCAAGAAGAAGGAAAACGATTGGTAGAGGGAGGTGCGGGCATGCACAGCGATAAGGCACACGACACGCATGGGCAAGGGCATGTAGTGGCGTTGGAGATCTGCGGTCGTAGGTGGGTTGTAGCTGCTGATCGTCGGGGGTGCAGGCAGCTTTGTCGCGGGGTTGGCGGTCGACCGCCGCTGGGAGCACAACAGGGGGTGGCTCTCCTGCGAAGGCAGCTGGAGGGTGAAAGGAGGATACTAGCTGGCTAGAGCAGCTGACCTCTACGGGCTGTTGCTTCTGGCGGCATGGTCACTGCGGATAGCGGAGTAGGTGGGCATGTGATGGTGCACCTGGGCACGGTTGGGAGCACAGCGATTCCTCCAAGGGTAGAAGTTGGTGGAATGCAGAAGAAGGGCATCCTGGGGAGGGCTGTTAGGTCATGGCCTGGGGGTGCGGCTGGGCATCGTTGCAACTGGGTGCACGACCGTGCGTAGGCGGTGCGCATGGAGGCGCATTGCCACTGGCGAAAGAAAGGCGGTTGGTCCTGCAACCTTTTTATTTTTTGTTTTGATTATATATATATATATATATATATATATATATTAGTTTTTTATATGAAATGAAATGAGAATGAAGAGGTGGCGATGATGATAATGGAGAGGTGATGTTGATGGTTATAACGATGTAAGAGTAAAAATAATAATACGATTATGAGGTGGTATGCATTTGATGATGAAGAAAATGGTGGTGACGTGATAATTATGGTTGTGATGATGGGTTGTGATGTGTAAAATAACAACAAAAATAAATTTTTAGATAAAAAAATGACAAGGAAAGGGATAGAGAATTTACATGTAATTCACCGGGCATGCGGAGCTGCTATGCTGGTCTCCTATCGTCGCTTCAATGAGATGGCGGGTGCTCCAAAGCTCAATGAGCATTGTGAAGCTCATGAAGGTAGTGCAGACCAACGGATCTTTCCTTGAGGTTTTCATCTCTCAACTTGTCTCCCACAGCTGTCACTTGAAAGTTAAAGGGGCTCGACCTCTCTTCTCTCGAAACGTTGGATGATGAGAAATGAAGAGGAGAAGGGAATAAAAGGGAGAAGAGGGAAGTTAGAAAAGATGTGGAGAAGTGGGGATAATGAGGAGTTGGTGACTTGGAGTGGGGAATAAGTTGGAGTAGAGAAGAAGCAAAAAGAAAAGGAATAAAATAAAATAAATAAAGTAAATAAGTAGGGTACTAAAAATAATAAAGGGAAAATAAATAAAAGTCAATAAATATAATTACTTAGTTAGTTAATTAATTAAAAATAAATAAAAACATATAATTCAAAAAATAAAATAAAATATGAAAATAATAAATTAAAAAAATGGGTGGTAGCTCTAGGAGCTGCCACGTGTCATGCATAGAAAAATCAAAAATTAAATGTAAAGAAAATAAAAAACAACAAAATTGGGTCAAATTAAAAAGTGGTCAACATGAAAATTGCTCGTCTCGACGAGATCTACAATTTTTGGATCAAAATTCTAAGAAAGTCTTGTATTTAAAGAATTTTTTTTTGTGGTACCTTATAGATATAAAATACTACAATTTTATCTTTTGTTCATTTTTTGTTATTTTTAAATAGGAGAAAAATCAAAATAAAAATATAGTAAGCATTAAAGAAATATTTACAACTTAATCTATTTTTTTGGATTTTTATTAAGAAAGTAAAGGATAAATTAAAGGGTAATTTGGCCAATATGTATAATTCAAAATAGGGGCTCAAAATCCAAGTTTCACATACGTACTCCAATTTTTATGAAATTTATCTTGTTTTGAAGGTCTTTGAATGTATATAACTTTAAAAGTAAGTAAACCTAAATCAGACTTTGTATGAGAGATATTCAAATTTTAAGGTTCTTGGTCTCAAACAAACTTGGATTAGGGTTTTATTGGACAATTTTACAAGTTAATATTTTTTGATATTTTTCCTTTATCAGTGTTAGTAATATATAACATTATAGAGTTAGTTTTATTGGATTTGGAGTTAATATAAAATAGATACAAATAGGTGAAGTTGGCTAATATACAGGTGAATATTTTCAAGTGAATTTGGCTCCTTATTTAATGCAAATATGA
Organism: Ottelia alismoides; assembly: GCA_037367405.1. Lineage (NCBI taxonomy): Eukaryota > Viridiplantae > Streptophyta > Magnoliopsida > Alismatales > Hydrocharitaceae > Ottelia > Ottelia alismoides. Next base: position 248,938 of record JAZKJV010007403.1, on the reverse strand, counting down.
ATGCTAAAATGCAGATATTATTTACACATGCATGAATGCTAATTATGCAATATAAGTGATAAAATGCAACTAATTACTCGGGAACAAAGCTCTATTTTCAACTTTTAGAGTAATGAATCACATATTGATCACATATTGAAATATAGCGGGTGCATTACACAATCCTAAGGGCATCCATATAAAGACATTGTGCCAAACGGACAAGTGAAAGTAGTTTTCTCCTGATCCTCGAGAGCGATAGCAACTTCATTATATCCCAAGTACCCATCCAAGAAACAAAAGAACACTTTCCCTATTAAACTCTCAATAGTCTGATCAATAAAGGGCAACAGAAAGTAATCCTTCTTGGTAGCTTAGTTCAAGCATCGATAAGCTACACGGACATGCCATGAAGTAGGTACACAGGTCGAAATATCATCTCTGTGGTCATTCTTCATAATAATAATCCCGGATTTCTTTGGGACCACGTGTAAAGGACTAACGAACTTCGAATCCAAAATACGACAAATAAAGCCAACATCACACCATTTCCCGATCTCTTTCATGACAACCTCCCATAGATTCAGATTTAAACGACGTTGACACTCACAGGAGGGTTTACAGTCATCCTATAATAAGATACGATGCGAGCACAAGGTTGGACTAATCCCACGGAGATCCGAAATGTTCCATCCAATCACCTTGCAGTTACACTTAAGAACCTCTAGCACACGAGATTCTTGTACATCGTCCAACTGCGAGCTATAGATGAATAGAAACATTTGGGTGGTGCAAGGAATGCATATTTCAACAATGATGGTAAAGCCTTGAGCTCAGGTTGGGTTTGAATCGTCTCTGTGACAACCTCTCTAACTGCACTGGTTGAAGGTATATGATCTGTACTTTATGCACTATCCACCATGGCTACTATCGTTTCAGCAAATAGAATCTTAGAAAGATCTGTAAGGAATGATTTCTACTCATAATGGAATGGTTCATTAGAATGTTCATAAATCTATGTAGTCTAATCAACAAACGGCTCAGATATCTCAACAATAATTTTAAAAAGGCGTCTCTCATATGTGTATATCTCAGAAGTCTCAACAAGTGGCTCAGATATCTAAGCGGGAGGTATATCAGCAAAAATCTCAAAATGATGTGTCAAAGGAATATCAGAATGTACCTCCACTCTCTCAGATCTCCAATCAACAAACAACTTAGAAGTATCAATAAGGAAGCTCATATCGATTGTGCCTTACAGAAAGTCCTTCTGAGAATGGAATTCTTGGGTATGAATGAAATAAGTAAAAATATCCTCCTCTTTACATCTGGCAAGAAAATCACAGTCTTCCGGATCTGATGTAACTGTCTATCTCTCATCTTCTGTTGCTGGTGGTGGTGAAGGTCTAGGACTGGAGATGGTCACAATTTTCACCATGTCACTACTAGAGTTAAAGATTATCTCTCTAGTATTGTAATCAACTACTGCTTCGGTTATTCAGAGGAACGGTAGACCTAATATGATTGGGGTATGTGAAGGATATGGTGAGATCCTTAAGAGCATCACGGAAGCATGAGGATCGCATTTTATGCGATCGGGAGCGACTAGTCGCACGAGTTGCTCGATGTAGAGGAAATTAAAATTTTTATGTAACGAAACCACTTGATCCAAGAACACTTCTCGGATCGTTTCGTCTAAACTACAAACAAGTAATATGATTACCTCTCTAGGCGTGGTTGTGATCGAGTCTCTAAACGAAGAGACCTCCTGTCTCGAGTCTGATCCGACAGAGGAGACACTTGCGAGCATGTTGATGAAACACATGCTTCTCCCAATCCATGTTGAAGATCCAAGCCACGGATCTCCTAATATCGACAAATGATATACGAGGTCATCTTCATGAGAAAGGCATGCCGAAGTAGACGGAGATCCACGAGCAAACCATCGGGAAGCATAATGATGACGCTACGACGATGGAGAATCTCTCTAGGGCATCCATGGTGGACGGCCACATGAGAGAGATAGAGAGACTAGGCGTGTAGAGAGAAAGAGAGAGAGAGAGAGAGAGAGAGAGAGAGAGAGAGAGAGTTGTTGTCTCACTTGTGTTGTTGTAAACAAGAAGAGCAAGGGGTGCCTCTCCTTTTATAATATTTTGGGATTTAATGGATCTCAATCCATGGGACAACACAAATCCAATGGCTTACATTGATTTGTGTTTCTTTTAATGGCCAAGATTTTGTTGGTAAAAAATCAACAACAATTAATTTAATTTAGATTAAATATATATTGCTAAATCAATATGATTTATTCTTAAATTAAATCAATCAAGCATGGAGATTTATGGAATGAAGATTGCCTCCTTCCATAATATGGGATTTGGTGGCAATCTCATGTAATCTCATGAGATCTCATGAGATTACATTATTCCATGGAAATCTCCAAGATTTACAACAACACTTATTGTAAATTATTTTACAAAAATAATTCATCATTATTTTGTGAATATTGCAATCTTGTCATCGGAAAATTATGAATCACATTCACAACACAAAATAAAATGCAAATTAGACTTTCAATTTAATGTCCAATGTGAATCCAACTCACATCAACATTTAATTAACAAATGTAAATTAGAAATATCTCTCTCTTATATATTATAAATCACATTTATAATGTATATAACTAATATGGATATTGCTATCCACATTATTCATATCCACGATAATTAAATCACATTTAATCATCTTAGATCTCTATTCTCTTGTTCTCAAATAATATGAATCAGATTCACATTATTCACATCTTTGATAATTAAATCACATTTAATTATCTTAAATAACACTCTTTACAATATGAATCAAATTCATATTATTCATGATAATTAAATCACATTTAATTATCCATTTTCTCAATGATTGGATACATAATATCAACAATAAAATTATCCTGAACCCATTCAAGGATAATGCGCTTTCTCCGCAGATACTTGGAGATAAGGATAGGGCAATTGTATTGTTCCGCATAGAGTGACTTGGATATTAAGATTATATCTCATATCCAGATCGCGGGCCTCTCATAGATGCTTGATTAAATTAAGACCACAAATCTAATCTTCTTATTGCATCTGAATCACATTCAGATCAATGTCCAACATTTGGACCAAGATCAGATTACTTCTCTACTGAGAGGATTCACTAAAATCCAGACTTGTTTCATCACTCCCTAGGAATGGAAGCCTCATGGTTATACAATCGTTTTTTATTACACCACCCTCAAGAATTCCCAATACTTGTACATCCTGCATACTGGAAGACTCAGAATAAATCCGAAGTATTAGATCATCTTTACACTGTCTACTTCAGGGATTTATCAGTAAGTTTCTCATTCTATCATTGAGAGTTGGTATCGATCATATACTTTTGAAAATCATATATCATATCTAGGTCTTGATCATATACTTTCTAATAAACATTTTTTTATAATAAAAACTAATAAATAAAATACTATATTTAATTTATTAAATGTGAATAAGAAGGGTTGGTTTGTCTTCTAGCGACCTACATGGACCAATTAGGTCGCGCTAATGGTTGACCCCTAGTCAACTCCCTCTCTAGGGTATTTGACTTCCGACACCCGTCTTTTCCCCCATTTTCATGTCATTTTCCCACTTGATCCATCACTCAATCACGCTCGATCCATTCACAATGTTCATAATGGATATCCCATGATTTACGTTTGGCATCTGGATTGCTTGTACATAATTTTGATTCTTTCATATCCGTCATTGAATAAGGGTGCATACATGTTTATAAATAATTAACCTCCAACCTCCTCCATCTCTTTGGTCATAACCTGAACCCTAAAACCCTTCGACTTCAGCCTAGTGTGTATCCACGTGATACGGGGAGTCCCCTGAAGCTCAATGATGGTCAAAGGGTAAAGGAGGTGCACCCAAGGTTGTCGTCGCTGGCCACCTCTGCTCCCTGGTCAAACCCCAGGTACGAGCTCTGCATTTACTTACCTTAGTCTAGAATTAATCCTAGGCGGTTGTTCCATTTTTATTTTAGTATTTGGTGTAACCATTTAGCACTAAATACTCGATTTGTAGTTCGTTAGAGCGGTCAGAGCTCCGCTCCTGCGAACATTTTCACATGTTCTTGATTATTTTTCCGACTACGTATTCGTATCATTTCGATCCCCTACCGCTTCTCTTCACCACAACCGCTTCCATTTACCTTGCTACCACCTGAAGCAAGCCACTGGATCCCCTCCTCCTTCACTTGCGGAAGATCTACCATCCGACCCATCTACGCTTCAATTCCCCCTGCTTATTGGTCGAGGTACTTTATCCTCAGCCTTGTTTATTATATGTACAGGTCAGAAGCTCAAAGGAGCCCTCCTGGGCTCAATTCGACTCGACTTGATGTCCTTTAGGTCACCTCACTTCCTCAAGCTCGCTAGGCCTCTCCTTGTAGTCCTGGACCTTCTAGCAACCATCACCAGCTGCGTATGACTACCCCAGAGGTGTATCGCAAAACGTCATTGCAGGAGACTGCTGGAGGGAGGAGGAATCAACAATCGATGGTAGGGAAGCTATTTGTTCTTCCCTATTCTTCGAAGAGAGCAGCAGTCGTCGGATGGAGGCGCCCTTCCATTTCTAATCCTGGTCATTCCATCACGCCATGCTCTAGTCGTCCAATGAAGACCAAGATCAAATCCGCTCTGCAAATAGACGAAGGGGTATTGTGCTACCAGGTGATGCCACATGGATAAGTGAGGCGTGCAGAACCGTCCAATTCCGCGCGTTAGGTTGTAACTTTCACCTTAACCCCCACCCTTATATATATATTTATTTGTTAGTGATGTAAATAAAATGTAACGTTTAAAATAAATTGGATATTTTGCATATAAGCCCATGTACTTGTTATATTTGCTTTTGGGTCCTATCTAGCTCAGCTCGTGTGTTGTCCTACGTGAGCTAGGAAAATTGCATATAAGCCCCCATGGCCTTTTGTATATATTTTTAGTCCAATAAAATTAAATATATGTTGTATAATTTTGGAACATTTGCAGATGAACCTCTGATCTTTATTTTATTAGCAATTATGCCCTTACTATTTTATGTATTTTTTGTGCTTGGATTTTATTTATTCAAAATAGCACCCTAGCTCCTATAATCATGCAAAAATAGGGTTAAATTCCTGGTAGCATGCACTTTCATGCCATATATTTATTTTGCATCTTTGGTCATCTTAACCATTTACTAAAAATCAAAGGAGACCATTTTTTCTCTATCAAACATATAAAATACCAAAAAAATAAAAACTTCTTGAAAAAATCCAAAAAAAGTATATGTTGTTTATTTGATCATATTTTGACTAGAAACCAAAAATAAAAAAGAAAACCCCTTAAAAATTAAAAGCTCCAAAAATAATCATTAACATATAACTATTCATTAAAAAATCCAAATTAATGTTATTTTATTTTATAATTATATATATAATTGTCTACATATAAAAATTAATTTGAGTAATTTTGGCCCTTATTTCCTATTTTTAGAATTCAAATCAATTTCAGATATTTATTAAATCCATGACTTGGGGAATTTTTTACTTTAAAAATCCAAAAAATTAGCAAAGATTCCAACAAAATTACAAAAACATTAGGAAAATATATAAAAGCAAAAAACATTTTATTTTATGTATTTTTACTCTTTTTTTGTGTATTTATAAATATATTTGCTTATATTGAATATATAGGCTTTTATATTCTATTATATACTAAAATAAAAAGAAAATATAAAAAACAGAAAATATAAAAATAAAATATTAAATTATAAAACCAAAAAAATAAAAATAATAAAAACAAAAATACAAAAAATACAAAATAAAAAACCCACAAAAACAGTTAATATGGACAAGACATAAGAAGAAAGTTTTGCGTATTATTTTGCCCCATCTACCGTTTAATCCCTGAGTTTGACCTCTACACATACTTACACAATACACACTTGTTGTAGAGTTATAATAAATTTAACTCCACATTGCTTAATTTAATTGTTGCTTAATTGTTTATTAACTAGGGTTTCGTCAGAGGTCGCTTTGACAATTGCCGGTCCGCCTTGTGGATTGACAAGATCTTGGCAAAACCCTAGTTATCAATCGGGGTTGTTTCCGGAGAGCAACACCGCATAGATTGGGATTATTTATTTGTTCAATCTCTTTTCGATTCATTTATCTTGTAGCATTTTCTTATTCTTACCATTAATTTATTTTTATATTTATTTGATATTATTTGTAACTGTTCTGACAACTTTCTTTGTTTGACTTTGTTGCTAGGGATCGTTGTACAAGGGAAGACTTCTTAGGAAGCCCGGTGCACCCATGCTAGGGGGAGCCGGCTTTTCAGACCTAGCTGGCAGGAGATAGCAGCAAGGATAGATAAAGAAAATTTTTGAAGATGGACTCTTTTTGTATTTTATTTATTCTGCATTATTATTGTGTATATTCATGTGAGATAGTGATAATTAATATGTAATAATTCAGACTCTCCAAACACAGCTACTTCACGATCTCTAGTGCTCGAGGGATTGTTCCCTTGGGGGGCTCGTCGTGTTTTCACATTTTCCTTACTTTCTTTTTATTTTGTTTGTCTATTTTCTTTTTATTTATTTGTGTGGATGAGCCTTAGCCTAGGACTTGCTTGCTCGATAGATTAAGATCCAAAGCCCTAATATCTTTACATGTACCTATAGATTCTCTTTTGAACTTAGTCAAATAATCAATGTTAGCTATTTCAATTCAAAGCCGTGTGCCGTGAGAGACACCATACAACACTAGAAGGACCTGTTGTGGCGGGCACCAAGATGTCTCCAAGATCGGACTTTAGGGTTTGTTTTTGTATATTTAACATATGGTGATTCATGATTATAGCAACTACTATTTTAGGGTGATTTCATCAGATTGCATTGCATACAGTGTAGTTTTCAATTTTGTTATGCATCCTGCATGGATAGAACTGGGAATCTTGTAAGTCTTCTGACTTTGCACGAATCATCAATTTTCAACTTGCATGGCATTTCTGACTTTCTCCCTCTGATTTTTCTCACATAGGATGCTAAATGGAATTAAAAACATCATAGGCACGTGCATTGAAAAATATCAAAAAAGTGATAACCTAAATAAAATTGGGACTGCTAACTCTATTGGACCTTAAAAATAAAATGTAATGGATTCATTGGTTTAGGGAGAGCAACCCCAACATTGTATGTGCATTTTATTCCTGCCTACATGCGAAGGATTGGTGCCCAAATCACAGGCCTATCTTCTGTTTGTACAACTTTTTGAAAATAACATAACTCTAAAATGGAAAAGATAAAAGAACAACATCTCGGTCTTCATTCTGTTGAGTAGGTAAACTGGGGTTCGCTTTGTACATTGTTTGTTATTTTGGGACCATATACATTTTCATCTCTCTTCGAGCTTTTCAGTCCCATCAATGTGAGTCATTTTTTATCATTGAGTTCCTCTCCCTCTCTTGTTTATATATCTCCACATGTGCATCTGAGTCATGATATCGAGTCTTGATCTTCACCGTTTTAGCTGGATTTTGCAGCTTCCTCTTTGCCCATATCACCCATCACTGGTCCGATTCAAGGAGACCCTCTTATACATCTACATGTCAATTATCATGTTTAAGAAGAACCTCATTAGTGGTGTGAATTTCAAATCATACTAGACATTGAGTTCTTTTGGTTACGTCAGTGTGATATGGATCTACACCAATATCATCCAATTGTGCATCTCTCATCATTGCTATTAGTTACAATCATGATTAATATCCTAAAATGTTGGAAAGTTCATGAAGATCAGTGTCATGACATCATGGCGATTGGGTAGATGGAGTAGTTGCCGCCAAAGGGAGAGGCATGCATCCTTGGGGCCTCGGATAGAAGTCTAGTTGACCGCGATTCCAACTGCTACTGTAGCTGCGATGGTTGGGGGACATGTTTCTTGGCACACTGAGGTGCTGATCTGACGGTGTTAGCCTGAGCACTTGCGTGCTTTAGCCCGGTGCTCGAGTGCATGCCAAGTAGTCATGGTTGGTCGGCTAGTGTTTCGCTTATCACTTAGAGTTAACACTCGTGTACGGGCCAATGCAGGCCACATTGGTTGGTATTCTGAGTGGGAGCGCTAAGAGGGGAGTTCTGGGAAATGTGGTTAATGAAGCTGGTGATGGGACGTGAATCTCCTGTGTATAAGGAGGATCAGATTGTGGCAATGATTCGCGGGTTGTAATCTAATTTGTGAATCGGAAGCACAATTGCCAAGTGGAGCTTAGTGGACGTGTTGGGAACTTAGTTAGGATGCATTGTACCCCACCGCATGCCTATGGAGGCACCCCAACCCTAAGATGTTTTCTTTTACCTTAGAGTCATAGTGTGAGGTCTCATCCAGACCAAGACCACAGACTATCCACGAAGCTTGGTTACTCATATTGATGGGACGTGAATCTCCTGTGTATAAGGAGGATCAGATAGTCGCGATGATTCATGGGTTGCAATCTAATTTGGGAATCAGAAGCACAATTGCGAAGTGGAGCTAAGTGGGCGTGTTGGGAACTTAGTTAGTATGCATTGTACCCCACCGCATGCCTACGGAGGCACCCCAACCCTAAGGTGTTTTCTTTTACCTTAGATTCATAGTGTGAGGTCTCATCCAGACCAAGACCACAAACTATCCACGAAGCTTGGTTACTCATATCCATATCCAGATCAACAATAATAATAATGTAAATGGTGACGAGATTTATCTAGTTGTTCTTTTGCTCACATTTAAATTATATCTTGCTTGTTATTGTATAGTTGTTTAAATCGTATTGAGCAACTTTGCTCATAACGTACCTACATGTGGATTCGCAGGTTTACAACAGTGAGTAGCTTTGGGGGTATCACCATTTTTACGCAGCTTCACGATATTTTTGTTGTGGTACAGTTGTTGGTAGTTTTACTATCCTTCTTCACTTGTAGTATTTTGTTGAGAGACATGGCATGTAATGTATAATTGTGGACATCTATATTTACGCTTACATGTATTTTTGTGGACATGGAAATGGATAATAGAATGTAATGGAATTGGTGAATGGAAATACATGTGCTTGTGAACAGGTTGAATGCAATGGGAAGTAAAAAAATTCCTTTGCATGTTTCTATTTTCTCCTGCTTTTGTGAATGTCAAATATTCGAATGTGGAATATATGTGTGTGGATTGGTTTGCCAAGTACCCGGATCTTAGCAGTGTCACAACACTCCTTACACCCTTATTAGGCCATGTAAGACGTCAGGTGGGAATAAGGTGACAACAAAAAAAATTAAAAGATAATTCAAACAAAATAGAAAATTATTTTATTTACATGAACTTATGACATAAATATTGTTCCTTATTTAATATATTTTTTCCTATTTTATTAATTTTTATAAATTTATTTATTAGGTTTATTTATTTATATATTATTATATGTGTGTGTATTATTAATATATACAATACATCTTTTTATTTTTATTTTTTAATAACATAAACAATATCATTTTTGAATAAATTTTTATTTATAATAATATTTAATAGATATTTAAATATTTTTAGGGCATTTATTTATTTATTATTTATATTAATAATTACATATGTAGGCACACTATATGTAAAATATACTTATTATTTTATGTATATTAATTATTTTTAGACTTTCGAAGCCTATTTAATATTTATTTTTATTTTTAATATGTTATATATACTATGTATAATTATTTAAAAATATAAGTTCCATAATATATATAATACATAATTAGGTCAAAATATAGATATACAGTTCCCGATGTGCCCTAATAATAGACTTTTGCATGTTAACTCTAACTAAAATGAAACCATCTTCATTAGATAGATAATTAAATTTTATGAACAATAAATATGAGTTTGGTTCAAATTAAGTTGATATGAAGAAGATATTGATCTGTGAAGTTTAGCTTGCAAATTTTTAAACTTTGTATACAGAATGAAATGTGCATCATTAATTTGACAAATATTTTGTATACATTAATATACAAATTAATGTTGAACACATGATTATTTGAGGTGTGTAGAGTGCGAAATAAAATAGTGTAGAAACATGCTTCATTCATGATAATTACACTTAAAGAAATTAGTGTTAAGACGGGTTAGCCCAGTATGAGGTCTGATCATATGTAGAACAGGGCTAGGGAGGTGGGAAATATGATGAAGTGAATAATTTGGTTGGATGATCGAGGAAAATTGTTTGGAATCCAAAGATTAGACTAGTATTATCTGAAGGTCAAAGTCTCCTGCGAATGTTGGAGGATTCTTGACAAAAGAGGGTATATATGATTTGTGTTTGATCGAGATGAATTCATTTTCATAGTACAAATCTGTTGGTACTTGGACAAAAGTGCCATAATTTTTGAAGGAGGATTATTAGTTGACATAATGGATCCCGGTTAAATATGTTCAAGTATCAGGAATACTCAACAAAAGAAACCCTAATCTTTTGCAGATCAAGAAATGAGAGTGATGGCATAAAAGTGCGGTTTTTTTGTTCTAGATTCATTAACGCATACCAATGCAAACACAAATCAAACCCCAGGTTCACCAACTCACACAATGAAGGCTGCGAGAGTTCGACCAATTATCTTGTCAATTTTAGTTGGTGACAAATTCAATCTTGGAAAGAAATTAGCGAGTTATTAGATGCCAGAAATTTTCCTAAAAACTGTCATGAATTCTTACAACTAGTTGCACCTACTTTCAAATAGTATAGATGTAAGTACGAACTGTAAAACAACTACCCATTACTTAAGGATGGAGCTTTACACAATGCCTTTAAAACGCCCATTCTGTTAAGGAAATCCAGACCATTTACAGGCTATCTGTATTTCCTCACTAAGAAGTAGCTAATCATTTTTATAGAATCAATAGTCAATATGAAAGTCCAAAGCTGGTCTCTAGCCTTAAGTGTCATCTCTCGCTCACTCAGAAAAATAAATCAATCCAAGGATAGGGCTTCCCTCCCATATAAATTCTTAATTTTATGAGTTAATTAAAGTCAGCTTTGTTTAGCAGACCAAATTTCAATTAAGCGATCACTGAAAAATTAGACAAATTCACATATATTGCCCAGTCCAAATTTCCTTTAAAAATTTATGTGACAAAATAGGAGGGAGAAATTCAAGAAAAGTCGATGCACGTGAAAGAATGATGTATCTCAGATAGAAGACTTGCAGTGATTCCCCGCAATCTCCATGTGGGATGCAATACAAGAATTAAAAAAATTCTAAAAGAATGCAAGTTGACAAAATTGCATTTATTAGAAAGTTCTATTAGCCGGAAAGAGTTGATTTAAAATTTCGACTTAGTTGAATGATCTAATGTGCGTGTCAATTAAAGTGAACTGTGGTCCTAGGTTCTAGCATAGAAAATAATCCTAGAAGCTCTAACAGCCGTATGTGCAGGTCTAACCTACAAGACACTCAAGTCTAGCCCCACCCTCACTAGAGAGTGAAACATGCCATGACTCACCACTGAGAAAGTTCAAAGTCTTATTACACGCGCGAGAGTCCAAACGGATACTGATGTAAATGAGCAATTAATTACAAAATTAAAATTTCTGAAAACAAATTCTAGACTCTACGCTCTCTCACAACTCGAGTCAATCTTAAATTTAGGATGATTTTTGGAAGTTGGTGAAGATGTGTCGGTTTTCAAAAAATGCTTCGCGTATACCAGGTACCTCACAAGAAAAATAAGAGAGAGTGTGTGTAAGAGAATGACTCAAAAATAAAAGAATAAAGATAGAAATTAAATGTTGAAAAATAAATGGAAAATTTACATTGGTACATTCGGGGATCAGACTACCCGAATGTGTGGAAAACAGAGCACTAGTTTTCTAAAAACAACCTATGTTGTTTGCCTTCCCGACAACGACACCATGTGACGAATGATATCCTTCATGCACTTCTAATATTGAAAACGACTCCTTTCCAACGATGACGATATTTTTCATCAAGTTTAAGAGTGGGCTTTCAATAATAAGAAAGGCGAGGGATGGATGTTGTGATCTCATTTATTATTTTCACACTTTCAAGTCTTGGCTATTCAATGGAGTTGGTCTCTTGATGGTTATCAATTGTTTGAGAAGGTGCCATAGTTAGGGTTCAATGGGCTTGGTGGAGATTCAATAGGTATTCTTCTTCTTGTTTTTCATTCATTTCGATGCCATTATTTATCTTACAAAAATAAAAAGAAATATGGTCTTGTGATTGTTGTAACTTACTTAGTTTGCCAGTTTATACTAGGAAAGTGTGGCTTGCTAGTACCTATTTTTTAATTGTACAAAAAGAATCGTGTTGGCTCAACAGTGCAATGACTAGAGTAGAAGCCGTCACGTATCGTTGCAAGCTATGACAAGGCCGAGACCTTAGATCTTATCGGGCTTGTGGAGGCATTGTCATCATCGACCCAGCTCAGCTATGTGTTTGATAGATGGCTTCAACTAGTTGGGGCGATGGTCATTTTATAGTTGAGGAGAAGGGGTCCGGTGATGGAAGGTTGTTAGATTTGGAAGGGAGAAGAGGGTCGGGTAGATGAGAGGGGGCGAGATCCTATTGGGTGAAACGATTAGAGAGAGATAAGCGAGGGTGAAGAAATTTGTGATGTATTCAATCAGAAGATATGGTCGAGATTCGTGAGGAAGAGGGGGCGGTCACGATGATTGCATACGGTGGTGCATAGAATGAAAGGGGAAGGTGTAGTGGCCGACCAGATTGAGGGAGGACGGAGAAGGGCACGTGTTGGGCATGTGCATGATATATTTTTTTATTTTTAATATTTTTTTAAAAATTGAATATATATATATATATATATATCAAAAATGGGTGACATGATGCGGCTCTAAGAATTGCCATGTGTCAGCCCTAGAAAATTCAAAAAGTCAAATACAAAGAAAAATCAGGAATAAATAACGAACGACATTAGATCGAAACATTTTCTTCACGAAAGTTGCTTGTCTAGATGAGATCTATAACTTTCTTGAAGAGGTCCAAACTAAAATAGGCATTTGCATAAAGTGATATTTTTATGTACTTTATGTACATCGAACACCTTGAGTTTGGGGTTTTATAATTTTTTGTTAATTTTAATCAAGATAAAATGCAAAAAAATATAAAATCAAAGATAACTATTTACACATTAATCTATTTTTTTCATTTTTACTAGTTGGGAAAATGAAGAAATAAAATAAAATACAAAAACAACAACTTTTATATAGATTGTTACTGAAGACTCGGACTCAGTTAGTTTCTATGATGTTGTTCTTATTTTAGACTTGTATTTTTGCGCATTTTAATAAAACTTTCCTCAAAGAAAATAAATGAAAAAGTAATAAAATAAAAAAGTGTTAATTATATGCATAAAATATTAGGTCAAAATCAGGTAAAATACAAAATGTACAAAAAGAGGCCCAAAACCAAAGTTTCACACATGAGCTCTGATTCACTTGAACTTAGTCTTATTTTGAAGCTATTTGAATGTAATCAGTTCAAAAGTGAGTAGGATCAAATCGGACACTGTATAAGGAAGATATCAACATTTTAGTTCAGAAATCCTAGAACTAATTTTTGAGATTCTGGTCCACTTATTTATGTTAGTTATTTTTTTGTATTTTTCATTTATTCTTGGTGGTTTCAAGTAGATTGGAGCTAGCATGATTTAATTAAAAACCGGGGAAGTTAGTCTATTTTACAAGTCAATTGGGCTGTGATTTTTGGCTTCTTATTTTATGTAATTATGAGTGATAAAATGAAATTATTATTTATATAGGCATGAATGCTAATTATGAATAATAATGGATAAAATATAGGTGTGTTTTGCGGAACTGAGCTTAATTATTATCTTTTAGAATGATGACTCTGAGATTCATCATCAATAAGGGTGACCACATCTATGAATAAATAATAACCTCTGTTCTCCTCCATTAAGTTAGTCATTTTCTGAGCCCTTAAGCTCGCTTCCCTCGGCCAAGTGTGCATCCCAGTACACGAGGAGGACCTTTGAGGTGTTGGTGTGGCTAAAGGTGGATAGATGTGCACCTTACGGTAGTGCTCTAGCCACCTCTTCTCCTTAGCGTCAAACCCAAGTATGAGATGTGCATTTATTTTTATTAGGTATATTTAGTTCGTATCTTTTGTTTTTTGCATGTTATTTTGTTTTTTAGTTAGTAATTTAGCTTTATATAGGTTGGATACCTCGTCGGAGTTCTTGAGCTCCCGTTGTGTTTTCACTGTGCCACCTTTGTTCATGACTCATCCTTTCCACCCCACTATTTTCCATTTCCGCTTCTTCGCTAATTCTCATGCTCCAGCCTCCCAGATCATTCTGTGATCTGGAGATCAGTGCTCCCTTCCACCACCGTTCACAAGAGCCCCCTCATCCACCTCATTTTTATGCAACACAACTTCATTCAAGGTAGATCACTTTCTCCTCAAGTTCTAGTATTACTTCGTATAGGTTCTAGGTCAAATGGACCCCTCTTGGGTTGAAATCGAGCCTTCCAAAGACCTACCAAGTACATGCGCCTCATCGACCTGCTAGGTCCTAGACCTTCTTGAGAGCACCGGCCACTGTGGAATCTCCTCCCAGATGTGTAGAGCCAAAGATCACGGTTGGAGACCACTGGAGGAAGGAGCAATCGTCAATCGAAGGACCGGGAACACGTTATTCTTCTCCGTTCTTACAGAGAAGTAGTAGCCGTCCAATGAAGAGGATCCTTCCAGATCAAGCTCAAGCTGTCCAATCATGGTCAGGTAGCATCATCTGATCAGGGGCCCGCTCCAATCACACCCCTTCATCGCCAAACTGTCATCATACGAGAAGGAAGCACCACACGTCCAAGTGAAACGATCCCAGTTGTTCCCTCACACGTAAATAAGGGGTAAATTGCATATTAAACCCCCTTTTTTATTTACTTAGTCATGTAATTAACTTTTGTAATTTAAATAAAAAAGTAAATTTTACATAGAGACCTTTGGTGTTTACTGATATTGCAAATGGGTCCAGTCTAGATAAACTCATGTGTCGTACTACGTGAGATGGAAAAATTACATAGATACACTTGCAGGTTTTGTATTTATGTTTTTCCAAAAAATTAAATATTAATGGTACATTTCTAAGAAATTTTCACATGAGACCTGAATCTATTTTTAATACCATATATGCCCTCGCTAGTATATGTATTTTTATGTTTGTATTTCATTTATTAAAAATAGTATCTGAGCTCCAAAAATTATGCAAAAATAGGGTTAGATGCCTGCTAGCATATACACTCATGCCATATTTTTATTTTTACATTTTAGGAATTTTACCTATATATTAAAAATCAAATTAGCATGTTTTTATCCTTGTTTTACATGGAAAATACAAAAAATGGAAAAATGTTTTGAAAATTTCCAAAAATAAATTTTACTTTATTTTATTATATTGTATCTCCATACTGAAAAACCCAAAAAATAGAAAATTGCATAAAAATCAAAATCTCCAAAATCAAGTTAAAAAGATATAAAAAATTCTCAAAAAATCCAAAATATTTCTTATTATCTCTGAATTTTCAATATATTAATATCTATCTATTAAAATTGATTTGAAGAATTTTGGATTTTATTTGTTCTTTTTAATCTTCAAATAAATTCTACTATTTAATTAATCCCTAATTTGGGGTAATTGTATTTTTTTAAAATACATAAAAATAAGAAATTTTTTAAAAATAATCAAAAAATAATAGAAAATTATATAAAACTAAAAGCATTTTATTTATTATATATTTTTTAATTATATTTATAATTATTATACCTCGTATTATATATAAAGCCTTATTTATTCTTTATATTATATAATATAAACAAAAAGAAAATAAAAAAAGAAAATTTAAAGGCAAAATAAAAATTATAAATTAAAACAAAATATATAAATAAAATCCATAAAAATATATAAAATTAAAAACCGACACAAAAATAGGAAAAAAAGACAAAAAAGAGGATCAATTTTTGTGCATTATTTCTCGATCTACTGTTTACTCCCTGAGTTGGACCTCTAAACATGCTTGCATACTATACATATTTGTTGTAGAGTTATTATAAATTTCAACTCCATATTTTTTTATTCATTGATTAATTGATATTGTGGGTTGATTGTTGATTGACTTGAGGTTTAGTGAGTGGTCGCATCAGCGACAATTTGTCTTCACTTCTAGTGAGGATATTTTTAGACCCTTCCTGAGTCCTCATCCAACAAGAGATAAATATATAGTATTTATACAAGAATTAAGGGGTAGTAAAGGAGAGATTTATTGATATTTACAAGATATTTATAATGGATTTTAAGCTAAAATAAATGAATAAAGATGATGAAATGCGTACCATACTTTATTTTCCTAATGAAGTAGCACTCTCTAGTGCTTAATTCCAGCTTACTTGCATGGAATATTATTAAGGATATATAGTGTAGTCTCTACATATATACCTGGAAACTAAGAGGTAATTATGCTAAAAAACATCATTGATCAAATCATGTCACACATGATCCAATTGTATCTCCCTACAACTCTATTGAGTTTAGCTTTATCAGGAGGAGTGAGATAGAAATGATATTCTTATCTCCATAAGGTATTCTTTGAATTTTATCTAACATGTACAAGATACCTAAGTTAGATAAAATTCATTTCATTTTTCTTCATACTTTGGCTCTAAACCAAAATTGTGAAATCTTTGAACATTTCAAAGGTTTCTTAGGTGAAGATAAGAAATCTCATATCATACATAATCATCAATAGATATCACATATTCATAATGTTTACTATGATATAGATGATCCCCATACATCAATATGAATGAGATCTTGAATACTTCGACATCAAACATCATTCCCAGAGAAGGGTGTATTGGACATTTTACTTTGAATACAATATTCACAAGTGTGTATGATTTGAAATTTTAGACATTATAAAGTTTGATCTCTTACTAGTCCATTAATCTCATCAACAGACATATGTCCAAAACTCGATGCCGGATCATTGTCAAATGATCTTCATCCTCCTATTGATCTGTTTAGGTTTGATTTTAAGTATTAGAAATCTTAATAAACCATTCATTAATTTTATAATATTGTGGAGTGCAATAGATGTTAGATTACTATCTGAAATATATCCATCATAACCTTTTACGATAATTCTATCTCAGAATTCCAACATTTAGAAACAAACAATGAGTTTATTCTAATATCTAGGTCACAGAGACATTCTCTAAGACTAAGGCTCTCCCACTGAAACTTTGAAGTCTATCAATCCAACAGATATTGTTGCAACAATTGCATCAATATCCATGTGGATAACTATAAAACTTAATATCAAACTTTTCAGTCTTCTAAAACATATGCAACAACTGCAAGTGTCATTTGAAGAATGAGATACAATTATTAGACTTTAGTCTTATCTTATAAGAAATTCAATTTCAATGATCAAATGCAGATTATTTTGATGCACTATTCGAGTCCTTCTCTAAGGATCTTAGATAGTCCAGATAGTCACACTATCAATACATCGACTCATTGCAGTATTGGCATTCATTCAACTCTTAGGATGTCATATGGAAGTCATAGAAGTACGATCAAATCTTTGACTATCCTTCTCATCTTGGGTCTGACCCATGCTTCCACTGCGCTCTCCTTATCTATGAACAACCATTTCTCAAGACAAAGGATCTCTTATGTTGAACTCAAAAGATTTCAATATAAGATAACTTCAACATTTATACATGCTTCATTTAATTCATGCAATATGAATATTATGAAGATTCATGAATGACTTGAGTATAGACAATAGAATGATGACATTTATCATTTCTACATCCATCTAGACTCTTAAAACATTAGTTCAGGTAGGTATTCAAACATTTTGAATACATCATCTCTTTCGAGCTACATTCTGCATAATGCAGAGAACCATGTCATTCATGATTAAATGTCTAGAGCACATATGTATGCCATAACATCTTCTTAGATTTTATAAGGATTACTTTGACAATTGCGATCATTATCGGCATGTCACTTCCAAAGTACACTCGATGAAAGATCAAGATTATAGAGACATATAAACCCTAAGGTGATGACTTATTGTCTTATTTAATTGTCATTCCTCATTATGTTGAGGAAACTTGCACATTGCAACCACATACATTTTGTGTCCAATTGCAAGTGCAATATCTTGATCATGAGTCCAATCCATGATATTTTACTGGTTATTATTGAGTATAACATTGAGCGGGTTTAATGAAGGATTATCTGAAATAAGAAATTTTCATAAGTGTATAAATATATATATATACACATATTTTACTTTGATTTAGGAGTTTTTATATCAAAGTTGTTTTGCCTTGTCAACACTGAAAGTTCATTCCCTTAATCACCTTCAATGTAAGAGATGTACTTACCATTATATCTCAAGCAAGATCTGGGATCTCCTTTCTTATCTTTGTCACATCCCAATAATATGAGAGCTTGTAACTCTGATAAAAAGAAGCAGGAACACATTCCGCCTTGCAAGTCCAACTTGCATCTCCCATTCGGTCTTTAACACCTGGGCCCACCACCCCTAAGGTGATGTTGACCCGTCATTAATTGAACCAACCGTCAACATGCTTAACACTCGCTATACGCAATCCAATATCGCCCCAATAATATGAGAACTCGATATTGGGGTCACTACGTATACGGCCTTACTCTTTCGAGAATCAAAGAACCCCATCCAAATAAGTCATATACAAGATTTTGTCACTTCAGACAGGTGTCTCCTATATACAACATCTGGCGATGGAATCCTTTGCCTTGATGGGAGACCATGGATGTCACTTATGTGATCCTCCACCTCATGTTCAAATTGTAATAATTAATTATCATGGATCATATTCACATAATTAATTCTTTCAAGGGAAATACACATCTATTCATAATAGAGTGTTTTTAGTTGGATATAATCAATTTAATCACATTAAATTAATTATCAATCCAATTTCCATTCAACAAACTTGATTATTACTTTAATAGTAGGTATAATCTCAAAGTACGTACTATTCGAATTTTAATAATTAGAATAATACACTTTGATTTCTCCGGCATTATCGAGTCCCTACCCGCTGTCATGGCCAGTACCGACGAGAGTGGGACGGACCACATACTTTGCAACCCGCTACCCCAATGCTCTCTGACTAGTCACCATATCCACCTCAGGAAAGGATAATGCCAGATAGATCATTATGTACTTTGAGATGCTATCGGTTTTTAAACCAAAATTATACCATATAATATTCATGAAAACCATTTTGATAATATTATAGGGAGATTTGCTAACAAATCCCCAATCCTATTCAAGCAAGAGGGTTTTTCATGTAAAAGTTGTCCTACAACTATTGTAGGATAAACCAGGGTTTTGCATGAAAACAATGTTTGTTGATGATTTCATATCAACCAATTATGATCAAGATCAACTATCTTATCATTTTGGTTAATGAGATGGCATTCAAGGAATTTATTATCATCTTTAAATATTTCAAAATTATTTATCAATAATCATTTCAGAAAATAAATAGTAATTCCCATTAATTTATTTGAATGACAATCACAAGGTTTTGGATAATCATGCAATTTCCAGTAGTGACCCTCACAAACTAAAAATAACATATCTCATTCATTTTAAATATAAATTAAGCAAAATCAATTTCTAGAGATTGATAACCTGATTTAAAAATGAAACCATGTGATAAACACGCATTTCCAGGCATTTTAAAACCGTAATTAACATCTTAACTACGTCTCTAATCGCCATCCCCGAAACAATGGATATGGTTAATAAAACGATCATATCTTGGGCAAACAGAATCCAAATTACGCAAACTCAAATCCTACTGTTTCCTTGATTAATGGGGAACATTATACAATTTAAAATTTCGTGTTTAAACATTTTAAATAGGTCCGACATTTTATTACAAGACAGGGCTGCGAAAATTGAAATGCTAAAATCTTAACGATCCCAATTGAGCCCAAATCTTCGTTGGTTCATGGATCTCATCCAAAAACTTCGACAAACTTGCTCTGATACCACTTGAGGGATACGGAAAAAATCCTCAAGTGCATATTGGAAGCGTGATGATCTCATCGAATGCGATCGGAAGCGACTAGTCGCACTAGTTGCTCGAGGCAGCGGAAAGTAAAAAAAATTTATGTAATGAAACCACATGATCCAAGAACACTTCTCAAATCATTTCATCTAAACCACAAACAAGTAATAGGATTACCTCTTGAAGCGTGGTTGCGATCGAGTCTCTAAATGAAGAGACCTCCTATCTCAAGTCCGATCCATCGGAGGAGACGCTTGTGAGCGTGGGGATGAATCGCGTGCTCCTCGCAATTCATGGTGATGATCCAAACGGCGGATCTCCTGATCTCATCACACGAGATCCAACATCTTCTTCACGAGCGAGATGCATCGAAGGAGATGGATATCCACGAGTAGATGATCTGGCAGCATAACGATGATGCTGCGTCGATGACGAACCCCTCCATGGCATCCATGGTGGACGACCATAGGAGAGGAAAAGAGAGGGCGTGTATAGAGAATAAGAGAGAGAGAGAGAGAGAGAGAGACTTGTCGAGTCGGGGAAAATCAAAGAGCAAGGCATGCCTCTTCTTATATAGGGTCTTGGGAGTCCATGGATCTCAATCCATGGACAACACACAATCATTGGTTGAGATTGATTTGTGTTTCTTTCAATGGCCAAGATGTTGTTGTAAAAACACAACAACTAACGATTTAGTTTAAATTAATTTCCATTGATAAATCAACAAAATTAATTCGAAATTAAATCATCTTTGATAAGAGAAAAAATATTGAGGAGGACAAACCAATTTCCCCATAAGAGGGGACAGCTACTCTTCTCCTCATGGAGAGTTGTAGCCGTGCACTCCTCTTTGGTGGACTTGGTCTATCTCTTCAAATTATCATGGGATCTTATTATCTCATGATATATATCATCATCTCTTGTTGACAATATTTTCATAAAAAATAATTCCAAATTATCTTATGGAAAATATCAATCATGCCACTGAAATTATGTAAATCTTATTCACAACCCAAAACCAAATGTAATTATATTTTTAATTAATCATTCAATGTGAATCCCATTCACATTAACAATTGATCAAAAATATAAAACACAATATGCTTTCTCTAATATATTATAAATCACATTTATAATAAATACGATTAATATGGATAGTGCTATCCACATTATTCATATCCATGATATATAAATCTCATTTAATCATCTTGGATCTCTTTTCTCATGTGCCCAAATAACATGAATCACATTCACATTATTCATATCTTTGATAATTAAATCACATTTAATTATCAATTTTCTCGAAGCTTGGATATTTATATCAACAATGAAATTATCCATGAACTCTTTAAAGGATAATGCGCTTTCTCTGCGGATACTTGGAGATAAGGACAGGGCAATTGTATTGTTCCACGTAATGACTTTGATATTGGGATCACATCTCAAATCCATATCGCAGGCCTCCCATAGATGCTTGATTAAATCAAGACCGCAAAACTAATCTTGTCATTGCATCTGAATCACATTCAGATCAATGTCCAACATTTGGACAAGATCAGATTACTTCTCTACCGCAAGGAGTCACTAAAATACAGACCCATTTCATCACTCCCTAGGAATGGAAGCGTCATGTTTATACAATCATTTATGATCACATCACCCTCAGGTATTTCCAATACATGTACATCCTGCATATTGGAAGACCCAAAATAAACCCGAAGTATTAGATTAACTTTATACTGTCTACTTCAGGGTTTTATCAGTAGGTTTCTCATTTGATCATTGGGAGTTGGTATCGATCATATACTTTCCAAAAGCATATATCATACCTAGGTCTTAATCATATACTTTCCAAAAGTATATATCAAACCTACAAATTCAGTCAAGCTTCCAAAGCAAGACGATCGTGCACAGAATTTGATTCTTCCCAATATCTCATGAGTGAGATCATGTCTTCCGGTTCAATAGTGAACCTGTATGATCCCTTTGAGAGGTCGTATTACTCATATGACCCTATATGCACACCAGTGCGCCCGTGTATAGACCTTGGTTAGGTCATAAACCTATTGGTCTGCCAAATGTACATACTCAGACATATAGTAACACATCTGTCTCCAGTCAGAGGATGCGTGCCTATATCGTGACAGCATACAATATAGAACTTTGGTTATCTTGATCTCGCTAAGTCAACTCTTTGACCTAACTAATCGGACACCTCTGAATCTCTATTCTTATGTATAGGAACTGCATCAAGAGGTCGGTCAGATATCAACCTATGTGAGAAAGGATTGTTATCTCCTACTCAGGTTGGAGATCACATCTTAACAATCATTTGACAGTGCTTGACGAGTCCTCAATCTAACTCTTTAGATATTCATCCAAGCACCAGCCTCTATGATCCAATATTGAATCAACATATGTATGATCATTAAGATAGCCATGATACATAACCCTAATTGTTCTAAGGGACCTATTATGCAAATTAGTTATTCTTCAATTCAGACCAGGGAATGATATTCGTAATAACATTATTGCATAATGGCTCATCGTGGGCTCGCATGTCCAACATAGACTATCCCTCTTTTGAAGCTTTATTGCAACCCACAACTTCTATCGTTGAACATTGTCGCCATTGGATCAGGTTGGGGTACAACGTCCACAAATATGTGACTTCCGATGTTTCCATTGGCTTGTGTCTCATGACAGCAAATCCAACCCTCTATCACTTCAACTTAGGTGAGTAAAGTGAAAGGAGCATGTGTACAATCTAGGTCATTATCAACAAGAGTTGTGTTTGTGCTTCGAAATATTCTACTTGGGCAGTCAAGACTACATTGACCAAGTCTGACAATTCTCAAATAGATAAGTCAACTAGATTTAAAGTAACTCAATTTCGGTTCCTATAATGTTCATATGATTAAGTATATTTAAGGTCCAACCAAGCTCTAATCTTTAGATTTTACTTAGACTTGTTCTATCATCAAAGTTAATCTAAAAATGCAAACGTTATGCATAATGCATAAAGTATTTTTCTGATGCAATTATCAAAATTTGAACTTTTTATGGATTTTTTAAAAAGGTTTTGCAATTTTTTATGCAATTTTCAAAAATATTTCTGCAAATATTTTTGGGATTTTTCAAAAACAAACCATTTTGGAATAAAAGATAGGTACAAATATTTTACACTGGAGTGCTTCAATTATTTACAAGAATTAGGTTTTTAAGGAATTACACAAGGGATATGTTATTGTTCTTATAAATAAATATACAATTGGTGAAATTGTTTATTCATTTGGATGATGTATATATTCCTCAACTTATTTGAAAATAATGTTACACATAATTTTGAAAATTATAGTCCAAACTAATTTTTGCAAATAATTTTTACAAACATTTAAAAACAATTGAAAATCATTTTTGTAAAGGTTTTTCAAATAGTATATGTATATTTTTCAAAATATTTTTGCAACCATTTTCTAAACATTTGCAAATAGTTCTTCAAACGATATTTATTTCATACAAAGAAAAAGAAATTTTTACAAACAAAATAATTTTACAAATGTTGAAAATATTTAACAAAAAAATTTCCAAATATTTTTCAAAATATTTTTCAAAAATATTTTCAAACTATTTTTCAAACATTTTACAAAAAATATTTTTACCTGTTTTTAAAATCAGTATATATAAAAATAATTTAAGGAATAATAAACATATTTCTATTATTTGAATTAATTAATTGTATATGTATAATACTATTTTAACCATACTTATTAGAAATCCGAAAGTATGAGTTATGGCTAAAGTATATACGGAGTAAATACTATCCCCTATACTTAGCTCGAGTTATGTCTTCATAAATCAGATAGAAAAAGTAAAGACATAACTTATACTGAGTATAGAAAAGTCTAAAGAATAAAGGAATGAAAGAATGAAGTAATAAAAGAAAGAGAAGTTGATTGTCCCTCGTATACTTGGGATGAAATAATTCTAAGTATAGTAGACTGTACACAAGGCAGGTAGGGTCAAGGGTGGGAATGAACAAATCACAACTCAATATGTCTTCCCTTATACTTAGAATAAGATATCCCTAAGTATAGACAAGAAGAGGAGACAATGAAGGGGATCGAAGAATGAAAAATTCAAGGTGCACACCCCCCTATACTTAGGACAAAATACGTTCTAAGTATTGTAGAGGTCAAAAGGGGACAGCACCTTTTTGGAAGAAAATGAAAAATGAAAAAGAAAAGAAGAAAAGAAGAAAAGAAGAAAGATCACCCAACAAATACACCTCCCCTATACTTTGACTAGAGTACACCCTAAGAAATGCAAAACACACAGAATGAGGTGGCTGAGTAAAAATAGTAGATGGAAGGAAGAAAATGAAAGCGAATATACAAAGAGGTGTATATACAGAGAATCAAGAAGGTAGAAAGCAGACCTTCTTATGCGACCGCTGAGGAATAGATGTGATAAGGTGTTGGTCAATATCGAGATCCTTAGTAGACACAAACCGATCAAGATCCACTCGATGAAGGTCCTCAACAATCTCAAAGTGGAAAGGCATGAACTGGTATGTGGAAGTAGTGTACTCGTGTTTGGCCTTGGGGTCTTAGATAGGTCAAAACAAAGGAACAAACTCATCTAAGGAAGTAGTCATGTCAAGTTTGTCCTACGAGTTCTCAACTAAGTCATCATCGAAAGGCCCAAATATATTTATAAAAGCAATTAGATCAAATTTAGCCTCTCCATTCTCTACTAAGTCCACCCTCCCTTCTAAAGTGTCAATCATGTAAATCCCATAAATCATCAGTGCATCACCATACACCGAAAAGGGGAACTCCAAGGTCTATGCTTTCCGAGTCATCCTTCTGGGAAAGGAATTCTCAGTTCTCAATGTCATCCAATGTCATCCAACATACAACAAAATTCTCTGATATCATCATCAAGGTCATAGTCCTCGGGGTTGGCTAGCACAGACATGTCTCATGGAGTGCAGCTCTCTGGTCAATAGAGGGTGCAGTAATCAACACGCCGCTCCTGACATCAGAATTGAAGAAAATATCTCTAGATCCATAATCAATAACGGCTCTCACAGAGGTGAGGAAAGGCTATCCCAAGAAGATTAGAGGACACTCCATAGGGGTAGAATTCTCCATGGGCAATACAACAAAATCATCAGTGAATCTCATGCCATGAATCTGAATGACAACGTTCTCAAGAATAACCTTCGGCCTCTTTATTGATCCATCAATGAATTAGACAATTATCATGGTTTTCTAGGGAGGCCAAAGGTGAAGAGACTGTACCAGTGAGAAGGGAATTATATTAATTGAAGCACTACCATCAAGGGGAGTGTGATCACCTAAATAGTCAGAAATCGTGCAACTCATAAGAGGTGTGACAGTGTTCCCTTTCCTAGTGTGTGGACGTAAAGATATGGCATGGGTAGTGGCCATGATTAAGATGTGTCGCTCAGATTTGCTCCTTTGCTTTCTCTTTTTGGGTTGAGGAGTAGATAATTGAGTCATGGTCTGGTGAAGTGGGGCCTAAATGATCTCATGAATAGCTGCCACCATTTTAGGTTCAGTCAACATTTTTTGAAATTTGGATCTCCTCTATATAAGGGAGAAGATCAGAATCACTACACAAGAACGACTAAGAGAAGTTTGTATAGTGTCATACTTGGGGTCAAAGGCGGGAATTGTGGTGTGAGTGTGTGTGGATAACTGATCTGGCAAGTAGTCCATCTCCTCACAATCTGAATCAACTATGTATCTCTCGAAATCTTTTTTGCATTTTTAGATTTTGCTCATTTTTTTATATTTTGGGAGATTGCAAGCTCTTATAGGAATCCTCGCATGAACCCATATCATCAAATGGTGAAACGAAATTGTGTCTATTATTTATACTAGTGAGATCATCAATCCTCTATCTCATATGCTCCATCATCTGCATCAAATTCTCAAAAGTGAACTCCATGAGAGGTGACTCCAATAGTTCAGTCTCGGGTGAATGGAATGGTGGGACATGTGAGGGTAGTGATGGTGGGTAAAAATCAGAGGTTTGACACTATGGCTGAGGTGGATATGCATAAAAAGAAAAATTAAGAGAAAAATCCTCCTAGTAAAATGGAGGTAGATTGGCTGGAGGGTATGAGGGATCCGTAAAGACCAAAATAAAAATCACTCCAGTCAGCCATCTCCGAAACAAAAGGAAAATGATCGAGAGAACACGATGGTCAAATCAAGAAATGTGAAAAAAGGTGCAAATAGGCAATGAAGATCGAGTATGCGCACAAACAATCACAACCTATACACAAAATAAACCCCTTAATTCACTACTCAACACAATGAAGACTACGAAAGTTTAAACGTTTTATCTTGTCAATTTTTGAGTTAGGTGAGAATACAAAATTGTACAAGCACTTAGGTTGGCCTGTGATTTGGGCACTACTCCTTAGTGTGTACATAGAAAATTAAATGTGAGGGGGTTACTCTCCTTAAAAAAATATTTTCTTTTTAATTTATTTTAAGGTTGAGTAAGCTTAACAATCCAAATTTTATGATTACCACTTTTTGTATTTTTAATAGAATTACGCGAACCTAATAAGGAGTCAATTCTCTTTATCTCCTAGGTGATCAAAATCTGAGGGAGAGAGTCGAAAAGCAATGCAAATTAATGTGTGATGAATGCTAAGTATAAATTCTCACCTTGCCTCTAGCTCTCTTCATGCAAGGATGTTAAGCAGAATTGAAATCTATCTATATGCAAACGCAATCTGACGAAATCGTCCTACATCAGAAATTTCTATTAACGTGAAGCACAAAAGGCAAACACCTAGAAAGGAACCAAATGGTCTGGTCTTGGAGTCTCTTCAGTGCCCAGCGCAATAGGTCCTGCAAGCTTTGTATGGAGGGCTCTCTCGGCACGCCATTTCAAAACTAAGTGAAGTGCAATTCAAATTTTGACTAATTGCAAACAAGAACTATAGGTGCATGCAATGGTAATTATGTGTTTGGACTTAATCTATTGTCAAACAGATCCTAATGTTAGGGATAAATCACACAAAATAAAGAAAAATTAAAACTTGGGAAATAAATGAAAAAAACAAAAGTACTTAAAACACGACTAAAACTTATGAAACCCCAAGCAAACAATCGCTTAGGCACTAAACCTCATAAAGTGTTAGAGTCTTGAGAGAACTGAACTATTACAATATCATGTCTCTCTCACTTTAAATTCCAAATAAAATGCAATAAAATAAAATACAAAGTAAAGTGCAATGTATTAAAAAATCCTCAAAGTCTTCTTCTGCTGCTAGGGGCTGAGCCTGCTTTACATGGGTATGTAGGTGCTCCTAGGAGTACCTCCCTTGATCCAGATTCTTCAAAACAAAGACAAATAAAAGGGTGGTTAGTGAATACGCAAAATAATATCAAATATAATATAAAATAAATAAAAGAGAATATAGAGAAATGAGACAAGAAGATAGAAAAAATCCAATGTGAAGTTGAAAAGCCAAGGATTCAACAGAGGTCTTGTCCATCCACAAGGCGGATCAAAAATCATCGAAGCGACCTCTCACGAACCCATGATAGTTAAACAACTAACTCACAATATATATACATAAATAAAAGAAAAATATGTGGAGTTAATTTTTTTATAACTCTACAATGGATGTGTGTAGGTGTAAATATGTAGAGTCTCAAACACATGGAATAAACAGTAGATTGGGTAAATTACTGCACAAATTTTATGTTTTCTTCTTGTCTTTCTATGGGTTTTTTATTTTGTATTTTTTATGGGATTTTCTTTTTATATTATTTTATTTTTTATTTTTATTTTTTTATTTTCTTCTTATATTTTCTAATTTTTAATTTCTTTTTATTTTAAGTATATAATATAAGCTTATATATGGCAATATAAAATATAAGTTAATACAATTATAAATAATAATAAAAATACAAAATACAAGAAATGATTTTAGGTTTTAACTATTTTTTACTATTTTTGTTATTTGTTAGAATTTTGCTAATTTTTGTATTTTTAAAGTAAAAACTATCTCAAATCTGGGAATAAATAAATAAGTCAAATTGTTTTGGAGATTAAAAAAGAAAATCAAGACAAAAAGTTCAAAAATTATTTTTAAATAATATATATATCAAAAAAATAAACACAAAAAAGTTTTTTTTTTGAATTTTTGGGAATTTTTTAGATTTTTATAAAATATTTTGGAGCTTTTTTTGTATTTTTGTTTTTCTACTTTTAGCGAATTTTGGTCTGAAGTCAGGAAATACAAAAAGACACAGAAGAAAATTTTTGGGATTTTTTTCAAAATATTTTTATATTTTTGGTATTTTATACTACAAACTACGAATATTTGTGATCTCCTTAATTTTTGTAAAATAAGAAAAAGTCCTAAATTGCAAATCTAAAAATGTGGCATGAAAGTGGGTACAAGTAGGAACTTAGCCTTATTTTTTTGATATTTTTTAGAGCATGGAAATTGTATTTAATAAATGGAAATTACACATAAAAATTATTGAACTTGCAGAGGGATCACATGCAAATGTTCCAAAATATTACAACTAATAGTCAAATTTAAAAGACTAAAGCAAAATACAAGAACCCATGAGGGTTTCCTTGTAAAATTCCCAAGCTCCGAGGTTCACATGCAAATTTACAAAAATACTTAAACGGTAGATGCAAATTATATAATAAACATTAAATTACAAAAAAGAAGGGGTAGAAATTGCAAAATACTTCTTCAAGCATGCGATCCAGCGCTGGAAATCAGGCCACAAATCCACGTGTTGTGCTCCTAGTGCATGATGACAATTCTCTCATCAACAACTGTGATTAGACCACCCCCCTTGATCTGAGGATGCTGGAGGGGGCTATCGAATGGCTCCGATCAAAATTAGGGGGGTGTTCACCCAACGGTGTGGAGAGGATTTGGAAGAACATATGAAGATCACTCCCTGAGCGTACTTCGATTTGGCTTCACGCATGCTTTAGGATATCTCCCGTGTTGTAAGAGGGCTCATCGCTCTCCGGGAAGGAGTCCTCGGTATCTGGAGAGGCCAAGAACGACCAGACCTCACTAGTGGAGACCTGGAGGTGCAATGTAGATATGTGACATGGGACATAGTCTTCTGACATGAATCGGCCCCAGATGGGGCTCTGGTAGCTCTGATCCTACATAGTTAGCACGGAGGGACAAAAGCGAAGCTCATCAACTCTTTATTGGGTGTATATAGGCTAAGATGGGTTATGGTGGTGAGGTTTGGTGAAGAGGTGGACGATGGATCTCGATTGGCCATATCAAGCATTGATCTGCGGGTCATGTGGTGGAACATAGAGAATAGGTGACAGGGAAGGAGAGGATGTGCATGGCGATGGTCGCGAGGGTTCGCACCGTGAACTGGGGTGGGCGGAGCTCTAGAGCTCCGTCGAAGATTTAAGTCCTAATCTAAGCTAAAATAACAAATCAAACATGAAACAAATAGAATAAAACAAAACAAAATAACAACAATAAAGCCTTTTCCCACAACTAAGTAAAAACAAATAGAAAAAACAAAATCTAAGACTAAAATTAATCTAAAAATTGAAGAAGAAAACCACGAGTGAGGAAGGGCTGCAATATCAGAACCTCACGCCGGCGAGCGACAAAGATGGCTGGGAACGGCCCTACTGTGCTTCTTTCCACGCTGCAAAGAGGTGGGTCAACCTAGGTGCACTCCCGAGTGTCAAAAGTGGGAGAAAATTGAACCAAATTGAAAATGGAGGTGATGGTGGACTTTGTACATACGAGTACGGGGAGTTCTTCGAGGAAAGATATTGTTTGCAGGAGGGTGATATGGTGGAAGAGGAGTGATCGACGTGGATGCCGGATGAGCAGTGGTGGCAACTCATGAAAGATGCATAACCCCTCCATCGATGTATCGAGGGGGGGATCGAGAAGTGAGGTGGGTGTCCATTCTGACAGGGGATAGGGTGTAGGTCAACTAGTTGACAAAGGACAACTAGCGGAGCAACCTGGTTGGTCCATGTGGACCAACCAGGAAAAACAACCCCTAAATTATTTTGAAATTCATTAATAAATAATAAATGATTTAATTAAATTAAAGTTATAAAATAAAAAAGTTGTCATCTATGATTTAATTAAATAAAGTTATAATAAATGATTTTATGTAGTATTTTAATATAATTTTTATTTATTTTTATGGGCTTAATTATTATAAGTTACTTTTTAAAGGTGTATTTATAGATTAGTTACCTATGTTTTGTATCTTTTTATTTTGATTTCGTATTTTTGTATATTTTTATTTTATTTTCATGTTTTATATGATTATAAGTTATTTTTATACTTATAAATATATTTTGATTATATTTTCTGATATATTGTGTACATTTAAATAATAAAGTTATATAATATATATGTATAAGTATAGCTATTTCATCTTGTATTTTGTCTACTTACTTTATTTTATGTTTTATTTATGGCTTTCTTATATTCTAAATATGTGCATATATTCTAAATAATATTTACAACATTAAAGGAATATCAATTATAAAAATAACAAAGAATAAATAAACAAATAATTTATTTAGGTAGGTTATACAATAAGGGTCTAAAACCTAACTTTCACACTATAATTCCAAATTGAATGAAACCACCTTCGTTAAATAGTTTATTAAAATTTATATATAATTAAAGTGATTTTGATACATTTAGAGTTTTTATTTTGGAAATATGGGTATGGTAAGTTTGGGTTTTGTTTTTTTATTTAGAGTATAAAATGTACACTGTATATTATTTTCATGTAAACTCAAATTTTTTATTTTTCTATACTTTATTATCTACAACTTTAATGTGCAAAGTTTGTAATTTAAGGTATAATAAATAAAAAATAGGAGCCCAAAAGAGTTTATTGATGAATAAAAGAATGAAATTTTAATGAATTTTGGCCCTTATCTCCCCCTACTTTATTCTTTGTCGACCTAGTCATCAAGATGTCAAGGGCTCGGGGTTTAGGGTCATAAAATACCTTTGGCGTTTTATTATTATTCTTTTCTTTATTATGTAATTTTGCTATTAAAAACAATATTCTATATACAATAAATAGAATAATAAATGAATGTTAATTTGTACAAAATAATGTTTTTTCATGCATTAGCTAGGATTTTTAGGGTCAAAATAATAGAATAAATGTGATGAAATGGAGATTCATTAGCAGGTGGAGATCTACAAGTTGTCAATCAGTAAACAATGGCATCATGACGGCTTTGAGGTTCTCTAGGTTAATATGATGGACGACCATAATATTGAGAGAAAGAAAGGGCATGTGTGAGAATAGAGAGAGTTATTGCTCTTGGAGTTATTGTAAAAAAAGAGATAGGTCTAGCATTTCTTTTAGAACATATTGGATGTCCATGAATCTCAATCCATGTGCACACAATAATCAATGGTATATATTATTTTTTTTCTTTCAATCAGTGGCCATGATTCTGTTGCATAAATTAGAAATAACAAAATGTTAATTTAAAAATAGATTTAATACATTGAAGATCCATCAATATAATTTAATTTACATTAAATCAATAAATATAGAAATGCTTGCATGGAGAGCAAGTCCTCTTCCATGCATAGGGTGGACGACCAGGAAGTTAAAGGACTCAAGGTTGTCGCGCACTCTAAGTATGATAAGGAGGCTCTCTCATTCCGATTATGTTGATATATCATATCTTGTCATATATTTCACATATGAAATATTTTGTGTTGCAAAATTATCACCAAAATAATTCGAAATTATTTTTTGATAATTTCAATCATGTCATTGATAATTATGAATCATATTCATACATCCAATATAAAACATAAATTGCATTTGAAATTAATTGTTTATTGTGAATTCAATTCACATAAATATTTAATTAGTAAATACTATTCACAACTAAATCAATCCAACATATTATAAATCATATTTATAATATATATGATTATTATGGATAGTGATATCCACATTAATCCTATCCTTTATAATTAAATTGTATTTAATGTACATAGATAACTACTCTCGTATGTCCAAATAAAATGAATCATATTCACATTAAGTTATGATATTTAAATCATTTATAATTATCATTTTTCCAATGCTCATATAAATTATCAACAATTGAATTATTCTTGAACTCTTTCAAGAAAAATGTGCTTTCTCCGCATATACTTGGAGATATGGACATGGAGATTGTACATTCCATGTATGGATTGAAATCATATCTGAAATTCATATCTTGGAGACCTCTCAACGATATTTGATTAAATGAAATTGTGAATCTAATTTTTTCAATTCATCCGAATCACTTTCAGATGAATGTCCAAAATTTGGACTAAGATTGGATTACTAATCTATTGAGAGGAGTCATTAAAATTCAAACATGTTTCATCACTCCCTCAGATTGAAAGTATCATGGTTAGACAATCGTTTACGATCACATCATCCTCAAGTATTCCTAATACCCGTACATCCTGTATATTGGAAAACCTGGAATAGACCTGAAGTTTTTTTAGATCATTTTTGGACTGTCTTTTTCAGGGTTTTGTCTTTAAGTTTTGCATTCAGTCATTGGGAGTTGGTAGGTATCATTTTATTTGCTTTTATATTAGATTCATCTCTAGGATTTATTTTGTATAATTATTTTAGCCTTTGATCCCTCCATTTAGTTGCAATTTGTCCGCTTTTAGTTTGTCAGATCTAAACTCCGGCAAACCCTTCCCACAGTGAACCGCTTCACCCCTTCCATATAGCCTACCATTCAGCCACCTTAAGCCTTCCAAGGCTTTGCTTTTTTCCTCTAACCCTTCCCTACATGATATAGCATATAAATAGGGCCCCTTTCGGCTGCATTTATCAGGAGAGGAGCTCCCAGGTCCTCTACTGTTTGACACCTCTAGGGCCCATTCGAACATTTTGGTACTTCCCACTACTACGGATAGATCTTGGGGCGTTTCCTGAGCCATCATAGGCAAAGGATGAGCAGTTGGCATGAAGATTTTACAGACAAAAGCTCAATCAGGCTGAGTTCCTCGGTCGTTCGTGCTCTGCACCCAGTTGTCGTCGATCCCGCTGATGTTCCTCGTGCACTCCAAATACTATCGAATTTTCCTCGCCTCGGCCCTCAAATCGAGAGGTGGAATCTAATCCCAACCGTCTAAGGCGAAGCGGCATCGTTCTACCAAGAGCGGACATGTGTCTTAGTGGATTTTGTCTGTCCATCCATTTTTGCAAGGCATTAGGTATTTTGCAGCCTTCAACCCACGCATTTTTGTATTTGCTATTCTGCACAAAAACATTCATCTGTTGTTTACAAACTTTTTTTAATGTTTGCATACTTGCCCCGCTATTTTATTATAATATCACTTTGGTCCCTACCAGTGAGGCTCATGTGCTTGTGCACGTGGGTTGGCTGTTTTTTGGCTGGTCCCCTGTGGATCTTTATTTTTCCAATTAGTCCTGGAACTTTCATTTGTTGTCATAAAACGTTTCGTATTTTGCATTTTCATCCCTGATCTTTATTTTATTCACATATATACCATGTTAGACCACTGATTTTTACATGCTCATTGTATTTATTAAATATATCAGTAGTGCTCCAAAAAAATATAAAAATAGAATTAAGTGCATGGTTATTCATGGATTCACACGTATTTTTGCATCTCATTTTTAGGCACTTTTATTATTTTCTGAAAATCATTTAGAGCACAAATATTCCTTATCTATAGTATAAATTACCAAAAAATGTAAAATGTTTTTAAGAAATTCAAAAATTATTTTGTGTTTTCTATTTATTTTCTAAATTCAGAAACTAAAAACCCTAAAAATATAAAAAGAAAACACATAAAAATTAAAAATCTCCAAAATCCTTGATAAAAATATATAAAATCTATAAAAACTCCAAAAATGTGTTTTATGTCTCTAAATTTTCTTTATACTATATAATATATCTTCAAATTGATATGGAAAATTATAGACTTGATTTGCTATTTTTATTTTTCATATTTATTTTAATCCCTGATTTGGGTATTTTAAAAAATACAAAAAAATTACAAAAAAACTTCAGAAAATCACAATAACATTAGAAAAACCTAAAAAACAAAAAGACTTTATTTGATATATTTTGACTATTTTTAGTAGTATTTATAATTATATTACTCTATATTGTAAATATTATCTTATATTCTATATTACTTATTTAAAAGAAAATAAATATAAAAAATTGAAAATATAAAAAGAGGATACAGAAATATAAAATTTAAAAACAAAATAAAAAATATAAAAAATGAAATAAAAACATATATAATTAAAAAGCCACAAAAACAATAAAAAATAGACAAGTATATGATACAATCATTTTTACGCTTCATTGCCCGATCTACCAGTTTTGCTCCCTATGTTCGACACTCTACACTACCTCCACTATACACATCTTTTATAGAGTTAAATAAAATAAATTATAGCTCCATACTTTTATTTCATTGCTTGATTTATTTGTGGGTTAATTGTTGATTAATTGGGGTTTCATTTGAGGTCGCTTCGACGATTGTCGATCTGCCTTGTGGATTGACAAGACTTCGATAAAATTTCAGTTACCAGCAACACCGTTACGATAACATCCTCCAATAAACCTCGAGCTCGCGGTACAGATCTATTAGCAAACTAAAGAATCATGCTTGTCAGCTTAAGTAGTCCCAGCTCAAATTATGAGAGCAATGAGTCAGGAATGAGGTTGATTAAATAGCCACTGTCAAGCAAAATTCGCTCAAAGACCTGGTCAAAAATCTCGCGTCTAATTAATGGTGCTCCTTCTTCAGGCTTTTTCTATAGGAGGTTGTTGATCGTTGTGACTATAGTCATGGTGAGGGTGTGCTTCTCAACTATCGGGTGTCTGTTACTGCAGTTGATCGATGCTTGCTCATGCATGCTTCTTTCAAGCCCTTCTTCACAGCGGGCATATATTACATGGATTTTAGAAAAGGCAATTTAACTGTCAAGTTATTAAGAATATCCACAACATTGGCATCAAATAATGTATTTTTTTTCAATTTTTATTTTTTTTTTGTATTTTTCAATTACATCAGGAAAAGGAATGTGTACATAAATGAAATCAGAAATATTGTTCTTATTTACATCAGAATTCATGTCCACAATATTTCGTACAATCGGGCTATAGAAAGGTGTATGAGTTTCAACAAAGGTACTACTACTGATGATGGACATCCAAAATGGCGGTATCCGCTCCGTCGGCTGGTGCTGGATCGATTGCTAATGCTTGCTCCTCCATGACTAGTGTGGCTTTACTTTGACTGTGGTCATCTTTTTGTCCTTTTTAATTTTTCGGATTTTTTTTTGCTTTTTTATTAGAGAAGATGGTGGCTAGCAGTTGGCATGCCTCATCTTTCTTGTTTCTCAACCAAACATGTAGCTAGAAAGGTTGATGCATAAGATGATGATTCACTAGATGAAGCTTTATTCTTTCCCTTGATCGTGACAAATGGAGGCAAGGTCCTACCGCTCTTGCTCTTTACACTTAAAGTTATTGGGGTTGGCTTCAACTAGGGCCGGGATCGGAGTTTTCATGGCCATGATATCGTCCAGCTTTTGAGTCATCTCTGTTAGGCCCTTGACTAACTGGGACAGATATCGAGGATCGGGTTCACAAGAACCACCTCGGAAGGTTCAGCATGCTTCCCACATTGTGGCAATCCTATGGAGAATAAGAAGGGTGATGCTAATATTGGTGTTGCGACGGAGAAAGCCTATATTGATGATGGTATAGAGGAGGTAGAGGAGGATACCACTGCTGAGATGTAGCCATGTACTGATGTACAGCTTGTGAGGGCGGTACGGCGGCTGTGATTACTGTTGAGTCTGTCTCTAATTATTATAGAATTGTGAAGACTAGTGGCACTAAGGTGATGAATATCCATTTCATCACCTTTGTTCTATCATTTTGGCCTTAAAACCCTAGTAAATGCATGTAAATACCTCTAATTTGCATAAATTAACATTCATCCCTTATTTTGTAAATACTATATAAAATATTGTTTTTAATTCCAAAATTATAGAATAAAGAAAAGAATAAAATATCAAAGATATTTTATGACCCTAAACCCCAAGACCTAGGCATCTCGATGACTAGGTCAACAAGGAATAAAGTAGGGGGAGATAAGGGTCCAAAATTCAATTTAAATTCCTTTTAATAATTCATTATTTATTCATTTTTTGGGACCTATTTTATTTTCCACTTTTTATATCTCAAATAAAGAAACTTTGTACATGGAAGTTGTAGACAACAAAATATAGAAAAATACTAAATTAATTTCATACAAAAATAATAAACAAGTGTATAAATTATACTCTAGATAAAATTCCAAAATCCAGATTTCCCAAATCCATATCTCTTAAATAAGAACTCAAAATATATCAAAATCATTTCACTTTTTATTAAGCTATTTAATGATGGTGGTTTCATATTTTTTGGAGAAAAGGTGTGAAAGTTAAGTTTTGGATCCTTATTGTATAGTATACTCGATTAAAATAATGATTTTATTTATTCCTTATTATTTTATAATTTTATATTTTTATAATATATAAATAGTATTTATAATATATGTGCCTATTAAAACTAATATAAAAACATAAATAAAACACTAAAATAAAATATTTAAAAAAATATATAGATGAATATACAATAACTATACATATATAATGAATAGATATATTTATTTAAGTGTATATGTTACACCAAAAAATACAATAATAATATTTTTAAGTGTATAAAAATAAATTATAATTTTATAAAATAAAATAATAAAATCAAAAATGTAAAATAAAAATAAAAGACACAAAAACATAGATAAATATACATATATATATATATATATTAAGCCAAAAAAGTAACTTGTAATTATATACCTAAAATAAATAAATAAATATCGTAATAAAAGACTATGAAAAATAATAAACATTTATTTTATAACTTAAAATTAATAAAATCAATTATAAATTATTTTCAAATTATCTTTTGATTTTTACTCTGGTTTGTCGTTTTCTGCTTATGTGGACCAATAAGGAGAGAGGGCGGGTTGACCGAGGTCAACTCCCCAGTCTCCCCTTGGTTTCTACACCATCGGCATCCCTCCTTAATTTCTCCTTTATTTCCTACTCGATTCCTTCATTTATTTCGTTGTGATTCCTCCGAGTAATATGTGCCTTGTTCCATATTGTTTCACGCAGATTCGCTCATTAGTGTTGAAACGTATCAGTGCGGGAGATCTTCGAGTCAAAAGTCCTAGACTATAAAGCATAGCCTCTGCCAACCTAGTTTTCTTGATCCTTTTTCTGCCTACTAACCCTAGATTCGAGCCTTGAATAAAAGTCTTGATGACAGCATGAGTTGGTTCAAGCTCTTGGCGTGGAGATCTGTGTTGAATGGAGAGAAGATCTATTGCTTGACGTCATGCTTTGACGCAACTCCGTCTGGGATGCTTCACATTGGTAAGCTCCTATTTCTCTCTCTTTCTATAATCCTTAGGATTGCATTAGTCTACGATGAACGTAAATTGAGATTGAATCTGTGTATTTTTTCCCTATTTTCTGCACTTCACCCTTGTCGGAGCTCTCGCTCCGCCACAGCATTCTGACAGCCCAAAAACCACTCCATTGTGCCCATGGACTTTACAGCTCCCCTTGTCTGACCAGGCCCTCCAACTTCGTCGCATCGCTAGAGGACCCCATCAGTCCCACCTCACATCTATTCTGACCTGTGAAGCCCTCCATGGCTTTGTTGTTTCATTGTGAGTGTATTCCTATAGGTAATGGAGAGAAAAGGGCTCTCCCTAGAACCTTTGGAAGTTCAGGTGGAAGCCCCAGGTGTCGAACTTTGTTGGAGCTCCTCCTGAAGTCCCGACCTTCATGAAAGTTCTTCATTACCGCAGAGTAGTGTCGGGGGCATTTTGCATCCATCAGAAGCAAGGCAAGAGTGGACTACCACCAGTTTCAGTTGATCTGAGTCCAACCAAGGCAAGTACATCTGGTGTTTGTCTGTCAATCTCTATCATTGTCCGATCGAGTTGAGTTCTTCCAATCGTACAACAACCGTCGGATCACACCGAGCCAAAGTCCTTGATTGTATACAGATTTTCTAATCTTGGACGTCCAAAACGAACCATCATCGAGCCACTAGAAGGCGACGTGTGGCATAAGAGACCAGATCCAGTCGTTGGCTTGCATGCATTAGTGGGTATTTTTCATCGTCACCCACATCTTTTTTGTATTTTATTTATTAGCATTTAAACTTTCATCAGTGTTTCATATTTTTTGTACTATTTGCTTGAAAGACCTTCTAGCTATTCTAATTGCACTTTAGTCCTTAGTCCAGTCAGCCGACAAACCTTGGTACCTTTGCAAGCAACCCCTCGTGGGTTGGTTATTTATTGTTTAGTCAGAAACTTTTTAATTAAAGTTGTAACCTTTTGGATATTTTGCTCTCTAGTGCTCTAGACTTTACTCTATTTACATGAACACCCTTGGTAGTAGTGTAGTTGCTCTTTGTTGTCTTTATTTATTTTAATTATCAACTTCCCTCCAAGAAATCGCCAAAAATATATTTAAGTTCTTGGCTGCTTGTATTTTTGTGCTTGATATGTTTTCATGCATTTTAGTACTCTTTAATATTCATTAAAAATCATTTAGAGCATATTTATTCCCAGTTTAGCTTATAAAATGCTAAAATATAAAAACGTATCAGCAATTTCTCAAAAAAATAAATGTTGCTTATTAGGTATTTGTAGTCTTCAGACAAAAAATCACTAAAAATAAAAAAGAAAACTATTAAAAATAAAAAAACCCAAAAACACTTGTAAAAATCTACAAAATTCTCAAAAGTCCAATTATTATGTTTTCTATTTTGTAATTTTCTTTATATTATTATTTATGTATTAAAATTAATTTGTAGAAATTTTGATTCTATTTGCTATTTTAATCTCCATTTTTATTTGCCATATTTAATTAAACATTCATTTAGGGTATTTTTTACTTTAAAAATATATAAAATGAGAAACAATTCTTAAAAAATCACAAAAATAGTAAAAAAATTTATTTAAAACCCAAAAAGATTTTATTTCTTTTATTTTGACTTTTTTATTATTGTTTATATCTTTATTAGCTTACCATGTATATATATTTTATATATAGTTATATTATATACTTTACAAGAGAAAATATATAAAAATATAAAAAGAAAGATATAAAAGTATAAAATTAAAAGCAAAATATTAAAATGCAAAACAAAAATAAAATATAAAATATAAAAATTAAATACCCACAAAAATTTTGGCTAAGTAGTTGAGTGATAAACGGTGCTTTGATCATTTATCTTATCTGCTCTACTCCGTTGCTTCCTATGTTTGACCCCTAATTGCTTGCCACTATACATTCTTAGTAGGGTATAATAAATTATAACTCTTTCTCTTAATTGCTTAATTACTAGTGCGGGTTAATTGTTGAAATTGCAGGAGGATTCAAATAGTTGCTTCAGCAATAGTGAGCTTGATTTGTCAGGCCA
Source organism: Ottelia alismoides (assembly GCA_037367405.1). Lineage (NCBI taxonomy): Eukaryota > Viridiplantae > Streptophyta > Magnoliopsida > Alismatales > Hydrocharitaceae > Ottelia > Ottelia alismoides. The sequence continues at coordinate 209,105 of JAZKJV010007403.1, read as the reverse complement.
TTATTTAGCAACTTCTATTTTCTCGCTTTTTAAGAGGCTGTTAGGAAGACTAGACGAATCTCCCTCCTTGATGCTGAGGGGATGGACATGAATTGGCAGGTTGGCCCTACTGAGGTCCACCTAGATGGTCCAGCTGTATGTCGTTCGACCAATCTCCATTCACCTATTAAATAAGAGGCGATGGAGGAGAGAATGGATCATAGGAAGACAGGAGCTCTGGTTGGTATACCATGAACTGCTCCTTCTACAGTGCTTGGTCGAGAGTCTACACGTAATACACGTGATGGATTGGCGGTTGTTGATAAATGGGTTGAGGCTGATGCGGTAGTGTTGTCTCATCTTTCTTCCCAGCGGGAGTCTCAGGCAGTGGAGTCAACAAATGGCAGGTACTAATGGTACTCACCAGCAACTCCAGTTGCTTGGTGATCTGATCCAAATTGTCCAGATTTTGTATTCTTTGGTTGATCAAGGCGAGTTTTTCCAGATCTTATGATTGCTTCTCGATGATATCGATCTTAGAGAGATGGCCCCCAAAGATGTTGAGGTTGGATCTGTCATCTCTCTCTCTCTCTACCTCATGTGATGTTGCCATGTGGACTGGCTTGTGGTGGGCATTAGGTTGTCTCGGGTAAGCACGGGATGAAGAGAGGACAGTCTCTTCCTTAACCATTTCTTTGAAAGTCTATCAGACTACATCTTCATCCTTGTTAAAGTGGGATCCCCCATAAGAAAAGTTAACTAGTCTCTGACTCTTAACATTCAGGCCCCCGAATAAATATTGGACCAAGATGGTCCTCAAGATGTCATGGTGGGGGAACTTCTCTTACAGATCAACGAATCGCTCCCAGGCTTCATGAATGGACCCATGGGTAGTCTGGGAGAAGTTGATAATCCTAGATCACATCTAATTTAGCTGACCGAGAGGATAAAACTTGTGAAGGAACACAAACCTAAGTCCCTCTCAGGTCGTCGTGACCTTTTCCAAATGGTTGACCTAGTACAGGGCCTTGTCTTGGAGGCTAAAGGGAAATTTGGTCATCTTGACTACACCTAATGGGATGTTAGGGTAGTGTGTTGTTAGGCAGATGGGAGAGAACTGATGCAAGTGAATGTATGGTTCCTCATTGGTATCCCCATGAAAGGGTGGCAGAGGAGCAAGTAATTAAGGCTTGAGCTCAAAATGAGCATGTATTGGGGGGATGCAGATCCACTCGGTCATCTGGTTGTCTCCAGGATTATAAGTCTCTTTAAGCGTATTCTCGTTTCTTTGCTACTCTTCTTCTTGGTCATCATGTGTTCTTTCATCCTCTCTTCCTCCTCTAGGTTTGTTCCTCGTATCATCGGCATGTTTTGAAGCGTAGACCGCACTAGTGCCTGCTCAGTTAGTTGTCGATGTATAGCTTGGATGGATGCTAACAACTGAGCATTCACTTGATTCTGATTGGGCACTTGATCCTGATCTGGCTAGGGTGGTTGTTGTCCTTTCCATTTTCCCTGATGAGCAATCTCTGGGTCTGAATCTGATGAAAGAATTTCTGGATCAGGATCTAATTTTGACTTCTAGCAATGCAAGAGGAATCCCAATCAGAACACTGTGAAACAAAATGGCAGTTGAAGTAATGAAATCAACATCCATTCGCAATGGGCGGAAATGGGACAAGAGTGGTCTCAGTTTATTAAGAAATAGAAAAAAATGGAAAGAAGACGAGGAGACTAGAGATCGGTTGGCAAAGTCTGAACCAGGTTCTCGAAAATCACCTCGAATTATTGATGATGTCGAGTACATGGAATCGATATAGGTGTCGGTAGAGTCCCGACTAGACAATCCATGGATTGATATTGTGAAGTAAAAGAAGGATCGATGCAGGAGGAAGGATACGATGGTCAACAAGGAATAAAAAGGAATGTAAAAAGTAGAAAGTCTTGAAACAAGCATCGGGTCATAGAGGGAACACACGAGACAAAATTTGCACAAGTACGTGGGACTTAATCTTTGAACCTTAATCTAGATCCATAAAAAACACAATACACAATTGGGCTCACCAACTCCACACATGTGAAGATGTAAAGGATCAACTATTTTTATCTTTTCATTTTTAGAGTTGTTACTTCAGGCATATTTTTTAACAAGTCCTATAGGAGCGAGAGTACTACCAGAAAAGTATCCCATATTTGTCCTCCTCCTTTCTAACCTACAGTATGCACTTTTTGAGATCCTTGTAACCCTTCCTAAAACCCTACTCATCCAAAGAATGAGAGATAGGATGCAAATAGGTGAAACCACTACTTAGGACCAAGTTTGCAATGAAATCACCAGTGAGCATGCTAGGCCCTACTCAGATGCACGACGATGAGACTGACAACCCTGTGAGGGTGTGGCCTAAGCTCAATACTTTAGACAAGGTTGGTGTTCCATACAAGGCAGGAATACCATCGTTTACCAAGTCCTACTTGTCCACGTATGACAGAAGTGTCAATACTTCGGAAATCCAAGCGATACACAAGGAAATTACAGATTGGGTTTTTTGCTTTAATCCTTTGCAGGTTGCGCCTCGCTCATGGGAGGGATTTGGTTCCCTCTTAAGGACCTGAAAGTAATGAGTCTTTATAAACCCCAAGCAATGAAATCCATTATAGATTTAATTAAGGTCAAAGTTTATTTAGTAGTCCCCTTATTTTAGGTTTTTTTTATATTTTGCATACAAGCACCTAAGAAATTTATGAATTTTCATATAAATCTTAGGTTCTCAAAATTAGAGGAAGATAGTGAAAAAGCCTTGCAAGTTGATTCAGTGATGGCAATCTCACAATAGAATCTAATGATGCATGCAAAATTAGAGGACCTACAGTGCTTCCCATCTCTCTCCATGTGGTATGCAAAGCAAAATTGCTAAAGGTTTGGACTCCCAAGAGTGGTTCAACTAGAGAACAAAAAACTCAAAACATTTCGGAGATAGAGTAGCTTTGATGGAAGTAGGAGACTCGGAATGTTATGATGAATAGGAACATGTCCTTCTTCACAAAATGGTTGTGATGAATAGTCAAATTACCCTCTTTTCATGAATTTTCCCTCATCACCTTCCGACTCATATATTTATGAAAAGAAGAAGCAAAGGAATAATTATGCCCCTCGGTGACCGACTTTGAAAAGGAACTATTGGGATATATGGCGTTGCCTCTTCCGCGTATGAAGCATATGGCGTCGAGGCCATTAACTAACTAAGTCGACTAGTAGGTCAAATGCACCCTTCACTTTGACAAAGAGTGAGCCTGGTGATAGTGCCTCAAGAAAGGGATCATAGAAGAGGTCAGGTGACTGATTTATTTGTCACTTGTTTTTTTTAGTGAATGTCGTCTTCAGAAACCTATCTACATGGCGGTGTGCAACTGATAAAATCACCCTAGACATTAGCAGATATTAATCTTGAAGAACCATATGCTAACTATTCAGAAATGAACCCAAGAGTCTGATCTTGGAGACACCTCAGTGCCCGCCATAACGAGTCCTGTCAGAGTTGTATGGTGCTTCTCTCCATGCGTGGGTTCAAATCCAAATAGCTAACAATTATTAATTTGACTAAATTCAAACGTAAGAGACTATAGGCATAAATTTCTTAATAGCGTATGGACGTAATTATCGAGATAAACAGTTCTAAAATCTTGGGGCTCCATGCACACAAAACAAATAAAAAGAAATGTGTAAACTCAAAACTTCAGGAAACAAAGTAAAATAAAAGAAACGAAACTCAAAAAAACGACGATGAGGCCCCTAGGAGAATAATCACCCAGGCTATGGACCTCGTTACGTAGAGTAATGTCCAAGTCCCTGCATTATTAAAAATAATAATGAATAAATGAATCACTCTCTAATTAAAAATAAATTAAAAATTGTAAGCTATCATCTATGTTAAGTGTCTTCCTTGTCGTGCTTGCTGCATCTCCAACTAGCCAGAGCAAGAGGGCCAATTTCTACCATGCATGGTTGTCTCGACTCCCAAAGTAGTCGTCCTCACGTAGTTGTCCCTCACATCAATCACAATAAGAGAGATATTATCACAAATAACCAAATAATTTGTCCAAAGAAATGAGAGTTGTAATATGATCAAGTAAGAGAAATAAAGAAAAGTATATACAAGAAAAATAAAATAAAGTGTGCACAAGTTAGGTTACACAACAATGCATCCCCAACAACAGCGCCATTTGTTGAAATGCTTTAGGTGAGTCTAGAGCATCCTCAAAAGGCGAGAACACTGACGTTGTGGGGGTCGCTCACTCGAGGTGAATCAGACAAGTACCCATAAAATATCATTAATCAATTAATGAAAAAATGTGAAGTACAATTTGTAATACTTTACAAACAAATATGTATAGCATGTAAGCATGTAGAGGTTGAACCAATGAGAGCAAACAAGGTAGCCTAATGATTATTTCTAATCAAAAAGAATTATGTACACAATTGTATTTTTCTTTTATGTGGGTTTTAGTTTTTATTTTTCATGTGATTTAAAAGAATTATTATTTTTTTAATTTTAATTTTCCATTTTAGTTTATTTTTAGTTAAAATAATATATATGTTTATAAAGGTATATAAGTACATATAAGGTATGATTTAAGGTATAGATACATATTACATAATAAATATATAAAAATAAGAAAATATAGAGAAACATATCCCACTTTATATTGGTATATTCTTGTTTCAAAAATATTTAAAAGGTATTTATAGCAATTATAAATATAATATACACTAAATATAAATATATATAGGTAGATAATACAATATAGGATATTATAATTATAAATATAGGTAAAAATAATTAAAATTTGCAAAGTAAAATGTTTATGAACTTTCTTACTTTTTATGATGTTATTGTGATTTTTTGAGTATTTTCTCTAATATTTATGTAATTTTAACGTCAACAATATCCAAAACAAGGATTAAAATATAGGCCAAATTACTTTGAAAATTAAAAATATTAGATAGAGGCAAAATTTTCCAAAACTTTTTTTAATTGATGATATATAATAATAATAATAAACTTCATAAACATAAATTAATAATTTTCAAATTTCTGAAGAATTTTTATAATTTTATAACATTTTATAGCTTTTTAAATTTTATCATTTTCTTTTTCAAATTTTAGGAATTTTTTTCTGAGGCTAGGAAGTACTATAATAGGCAACATATTTTTTTTGAAACCTTTCAAAAAAGTTTTATAATTTCTATGTATCTAAGTCAAATAGGGGAAAATGTGCTCTTTTTATTTTTTATAAATAGATAATACATAAAATGCAAAGAAAAAAATATGGCATGAACGAACATGCATCCACGTACATTATCCTTTTTTTCATAATATTTTGAGCACAGGTTATATTTATAAAAACTAAGCAAGCAAGCAAAAAAATGAAATATTGCTCGGGACTTTTTTGTAAATATCAAAAAGTTTGTATGCATTCCAGAACTCTAAAACGAGAATCCAAGGGTTAATGTGCAATTTGTCCACACATATTTAAATTAAAATTGCATGGAAGTGTCTTAATGTAATACACAAAAACTTCAACGTCCTCTGTATAATTTTTCCATAAAAATTAACATTAATGTACAAATTCTGACAAAAAATAAATACAAATAAATATAGGGTAATTTTTGTAAAATACCTACCTCACGTGGAGGCAACATGAGGTGAGATAACATGGACATCAATGTAATTACACAAAAAGGCAGGGGTTTTATGCAAAATGTCCCCAATTAATTGCACTTTAGACTTAAATTTTAATAGTAAATTAAAATATACAAAATAGCAAAGGGCATATCTAAAATTTACCCAATTTGTATGCACCAGTGCACGGTGGAGATTTCTTTACTTAACATGCATTGTGTCCTCAGCGCATGATGATGGTTTGATCTACAACGGTAGGACTAGACCCCCGATGGATCTGACGGTGGTGGTTCGTGTTGATCTGACGGCAGCTACTCAATCTGGGACTTTAGTCTTGATGAGACCAGTGGAGAAGATACTTAGAAGAACAGGCAAGAATGCTAGCCCTCTCGCGTTTCGATCTGCAATAACGTGTCACCTCCGACGTTGTTGCTCGATTGATAAGCGTAGCAGCTTCATCTCATCATCCCACAACTGATTTATGCCTCAAAAGGCTCCGGAGCTCGGTGAGGGAGCTCTGAATGGACTTCATCCTTGGCGTTGCTCTTGAACCTCAGATAACACCCTACAAACCAGCAAGTACGTGCACTAGCAATGTAAAGTGAATGGCACAAGGTTTGGCTTGTTATTTGGTGGAATCGATAGCGAGATGGAAGGGTGTGGAGGTATGATGAATCCATGATTCATTAACATTCTTTCTTTATTTTGCCTTAAAATTCTAAACAAATGCATGTAAATATCCATCGATTTCCATTTATTACCAAAACTTCATTCATTAATAAAAATGCACTTTTATCATCAGAAACATGTAAATAAATAAAAGAATAAAAATAAAGAAAATAAAGATAAGGCAGATTGTAGATATGTATATATGTACAATGTCGCTTATAAATATAAATATAGATGAAATGCATATTTATATAACTTGACCCCCGAGACCAAGTCAACATGGATTGGTCGACAAACAAATGAGAAAGGGGAGATAAAGAAAGAAAACCATAAAAATAATTATATATACACTCCACACATTATTCATTATTTATCCAATATTTATCAAAACTTCAAAGATTTTTCTCTTTTCTTATTTATTTCCAAAAATATATAGAAAAATATAAAAATAAGTTAAAAATATTATCTTGTATATATGCCAAGAAATCTAACTTTTAAATAGTCGATTTCTCAAATTCTGACCATCATAAATTTCTTGTACAAACTTCAATTTCACTCTATTCACCTTTAAAATAGTATTCTCTAATTAATGAAGATGATTTCACTAAAATCGAAGCTTGTTTGCAAAAAGTCAGTTTTGCGACCTAATAACAACTGGGTTTCTGGCGTATTTATTTTCTTTAAAACACATATTTATAGTTGTAATGATTTTATTTTTTTTATCTTGTATTTTAACCATGATTTATTTCAGAATTTTTTAACACCATTAGTATTTTAAATAAATCAAATAACTTAATTTATAGATGAATTTGACATGTATTGTATATACCCATATTTATTAATATATTTAAATTAATTCATTAAAATATAGAAAATTCACATACATTTTATTTACAATCTTATTAATTAATCAAATATAAAATTAATATGTTATTTATTAAATTATTAATTTAAAAACAAAATTCTATTTAATAAGTATACCATATACATACATATTTAATAATATTATTTTTTATTTCATTAACTATTTGTTATTTATAAAAAGATATTCTATAATTTAGGTAATTTGATTATCTATATTTTTCCTTTTTTACCTAATTAAAATAACACTATTTATTATTTACTATCTAATTATTAATGTAGTTCCAACATCTGGCCAACCAGGTGTTGACACGTGTCACCACCTGGTTTATCTTCTTCAGGAAGCAGTTAAATCTCTTATGTTCCAACGATCCAACTTCTCCTAATTATATATGTTGCATCCTAACACTTCTACCCGATCTAAACCCTTGATTACTCACATCTTACCACCTTAATTTATGAATACCCTTCGATCATAATACAACTCCTTCTGGTGATTCTATATAACTCTCCAAAGATCACACATTCAAAACTAACTTTCTCCTTCACTGGAATACCCAGGGCAGACCACCAACTTTCTCAGCGTGCTCTGCCATGTTCCGTTGGTGATAGCACCTAAAGAGAGGCCTGCATGGAGGGTGGATCACCGGAGAGGAGGTTCCAAAGCCTTGTTTGGTTTTACACTACCGCATCGTATGTGTCTTGCTCCAGGAAACTGCTTTGTCGAAGACCAGATAGATCATATATCCTTCAATCCCAGGTAACCTTCATCTGCCTTATTTTTATATTCCATCCATTTTACCATCTAATTAGTTTAGCAAATCGCCTAATTAGATGCCTTAATCTTTGTTCTATTGATTACCATCAAAATTCCTCTCCAATTTGATTTACATTTCATCTAATCCAATCTGAAAATTCTTATTTTTTTGGAACCATAATATTGCTGCAAGAACCATCAATTCTAGGTCGATTTCTTGTGGAATCGAGCCTTCTAATCTTTGCAAGTTGGTGCAACTCTTTGGAGGAGCATTCACATTCTTCTGAAGCGAGGTGGAGACTCATTTGCCATGCTCTGATCAAGAACTGAAGCAGCACCACCACTCCTGGAAACTGCATCTCCAAACCTTAGTAGCATCCTACATCGACTTCAAGCCGATTCGCCTTCTCCGTTCATCCCCCACTGAAGGGGAGATTGAAGTGGGTAGGCGACCCTCTTTCGGCCCTACAGGAGCGTCACTGTCAACCGCCTTCATCAGTAGTCACCAGAGAGACCATATCGCATCACCGTTCTTCCTAGGATTAGGGAAGAACAGAGGCAAGCAAGCGGAGTGCATCTAGACGACACATGTCACGCTTCGATGGATCAGATCATACGATTCAATCTGATCCTAGCCACACAATCGAAGCGGTGGACATTTGCATTGGTATCCCTTGCATATTCCATATTCATTCCGCATCTAGAAGTTATGCCTTATTGCATATTGATCCCCATGCAGGGACCTATTTGCAATCCTCTAGAGTTTTCTTGTAAATAGGTCCCTGACCAGGGACCTGTTTGAAGAAAACACCTTATTTTTATGTAGCATTTTTTACATATTATTTCAAGACTTTAGACCATATTGTGGACCTTGGACCTATTATTTCATCATCATATTATTTCTTTTTATTTTTTGTTCTATTTTCTCGACATTTTTTCGCACTTTTTATTGATTAGTTTTGATTTTATTTTTCTTCGTGTTCTCGAGCTCGGTTCTCTAGGTTCTCTCTACAATATCGTATCACCTACATATTCTATTTTCCACCTATTACTTTGTAGATAAATTTAGTTAGAAAAAATATCACGTTGAAAATTGAATAAAAATAAAAATATAATAATCAAATAAAAAATTTCAAAAAAATAAAACCAGTAAAAAAGAGTTTTCCAAATTCTTTGAGAAAAAATTAAAAATCCTAAAAATATCATCTTTATCAAAAATATGAGTATTGCTACTCTGCTTCCTTGAGTTCGACCCAGGAACACTTATCTAGTTAATAATTAGTGTAGAAAAAAATAGGAGAGAGAATCCTTTTATTCATTTCTATTTCTCTCTCTCTCTCCTATTTTATCGATTTTTGTTTGGTCAACCAAATTTTTATTTCAAGTGGTTCTCTACACAGACACCCTTCCTACTGCTCACCAAAATTCGGATTATCAAAATTTCACCATTGTCGGGGAAGCATTAGCCATACTTCTGTTGTTGATCATATTTTGTGATTTTTTTTCTTCTTGTTTTTCTTGGTTTTTCTCGAGTCTTATTGGTTTTTCTTGGGTTTCTTCTAATCTTTTTTACAGCTTTTTCGTGTTTATCAGTTTTCTTGAGTCTTCATCAATTTTCTTGATTTTTACGATTTTCTCGATTTTTTGTTGTGATTGTTGACGATTTTGCAAGTACACCATGACTAGTAGGTTTCTTACAATTGACTCATCTAGGAGCACAGATATCAGCTTCTTTTGTATGATCTAATTGGATAACAGAGAGAGAAAGCATCCGCAGCATTTATTTTCATGTTTTATATCTTCTTTGGTGAACGAAGGAACTTGGCCATTTTTCTGTTTTTGTGAGAGAGGAAAGGGTGCTTTCCTGTATTGATTTTTGTATAAGGGGTCCAGTAAGGACATCCTGACTTGTAGACCATACTTTAGACTTTTCGAGATTTGTTTCTCCAAGTGTCGGTGCACTTGGGGGACCTCACTGCAGATATTGGTTTTCTACCGATTTTTCTTTGTTTCACGCATTTTCGTGGTGCTTTGGGGTGTATGCATGTTGATTAGATGAGTAAAGTAAATCCTACTATCCTAATCCACACTTGGGCGTAAATAATCAATCTTTGAAAATTAATTTGTTCTTATGCTAGAGCTGCTGATTTAGGATTCGATTTTTACGGCTTTTTTAAGCATTAGTCTAGGTTTAAATTTTCTTCACGGATCATTTGCATGTAGACTGCTGATGCAAGGTATGATTTCTATCTCTACATGAACTATCGTTTTCCACTGCATTCCATGATTTTCCCTCTGTTAGACACATTTTTGAAAATTAAAAAGAATCGATATCCAACTAGATATTTTTGAAATTATCCAAAAAAGTGAAAACCCTCAAAAAAATATGTTTTCTCTTTTAAAAACTTGACAAAAAAATACCAGACTAAATTTGTATTGAGAGAGTAAACCCTTTATTTTATTCAGGTACAACTCCAGACAGAGTGGGTGAGGGCACAATCTTAATTATTAGATACAAAAATCCATGTACGTTTTCCTGAAGTACATGAGCATCACTTTTCGGTGCATGGATGCAATTGTAAGAACTTTCCTCCGACCATAGAAAGTCATTTTGGTGTACTCATACCTCACAGTCAACTTTGGGCCAGATATAACTCGGTAGCTCGGGCAGATGGTAATAATGCTTGGAGGGTTGTGAGAGTGTACGTTGGGGAACAAGGCGACACCCTCTGTGAGTTTGCTTAATACAACTGATTGATCACCAAAATAAAATTGAAAAGACAAAAGACCGAACTATTATGGTCTCCACTGTGTGCAGTTGGTGAATCTGGGGTTTGCAATGTGTTTGTATGTGAGGTGTGCATTATTTCGCGTCTTAGACACTTTCACACTCATGTTCTTGACTTGGCATCGTATTCTCTCTCGTACTTCCTTTTGACATCGATGATGATGAATAGACAAATTTTGCATTCAAAATCCGTGAGCTTTCGATCCTCCACCATTCGTCGTATGTCTTCACATATTCGGGATGACCCTCTTCTTGAGTTGATCCCACCTAGTTACGAGGTAAGTCAGACTCAGACTCCCTCACCTCCTAGCCCTTCAGTTGAGGCAGACCCATGCCTCAATTTTTCATAAATTTCTCATGCATGTTTTTCACTCAGTTCATATGAGAATTTTTCCTTCCCAGAGGATTCAAAGATCGTGGCTAGAGGAAGAGACTAGTTGAGGACAGAGTTGTTGAGGAGAGATCGATTGATTGGTGACGGAAATATGGGAGACCTGAACTAGCTTTGGATATTACTGAGAGGATTCTAGACACATTACAGCTGAATAGCTTACAAATCAGAGATCAGTGTAGAGTATAGGATGAGCCTAGAGCTGAGATCACAGCGATGAGAACAGGAGTCGGGAACCCACCACCACATGTTGTGGGTCCCTTAACTTTACGAGATGAGTATGACCTGGGAGCTACGACGCTACCATTGGATTCGGTTACCACCGAATCAAGGGTCATACGAATTGAGGTTGTCCTTTATTTCTTTGCTTCGCAAGTACTATGGGAACACTTCAGAGGAGATATTCACGTTTTTAAAGCAGTTTGAGATGATTTCTGGAATGAGGAGTTATCCAAGAGTTACGTAGGAGATTGTATGCATCAATGCCTTCCCCTTCGCCTTAACAGATAAGGTGCTTTACTAGTTGAGTCACTTAGGGTGGGTGATTTCTACATGGGACGATCTGAAGTCCGCATTCATGTGTAAATATTTTCCTCCGGGACGGACAAATATGATGAGGAGTCGGATCTCTGATTTTACACAGTTATCACATGATTCATTCCACACATGGGATCGATTCAAGGATTTGACTGAGAGATGCCCTCATCATGAGATTCCTTTGAAGGTGCTTGTTCAGAATTATTTTGGAGGACTATAGCTGAATATACAGAGCCTAGTGAGCATCGCCTGTAGCAGAAGTTCCGAATGCGGATGTCAAGTCAGTTTGGTCCATCTTTGAGGGGATGGAGTAGAATTCACGTGTTATTGATTCCACTCGGGCATTCCAGAAGGGCCCACAACCACCACACCAATGAGAGAATCAGAAGGTGGCACATGTTTCACATTCTTAGTCACGATCTGGCATGGGATTTATTAGTGAGAAGCTTACATTAGTCGATGTAATTTAGAAGCAAGTTCAAGAGTTACAGCTGTTGCGGGAGTTGGAGAAACTCTCATCACTTCCTCAGTAGTTGAGTGATCTGAAGAAGAAGGTGACTGAGTTGTAGCTTCAGTACTAGTAGTCTCGCCCTTCTTCCACTTCTGAGCCTATACGAAGATCTTTACATGCTCCTCCCACCCATCAGATTCAGTATGTTCAGAGCAAGTTGGTATAGTCTATTGAGCCTCCACGGATTGATTAGCATGAGGATCTCTCTAATGCCAACTCAAGTCAAATCACTAGCCCTAGAGATGTTGACATTTGTTCTCATGTCACTCTTAAGATCAAAGGGATATGGTATGCTCATGTTCATCCTTAACCACACTTTACTCCTCAGAACATACACCATCCGCAGCAACAACAGCAGTATAGTCATTTGTAGCATGGACGTCTACATTTTCAGCACCGTCAGTCTTACATACAGCAGTAGTCTCACCAGCATGCATATCAGAGACTATGTTTACATTAGTATCATGCTACACATATCCATATCAATACTAGCAGCTGGAGTAGTCTTCCTTTACAACACAGAGATCTCCTCAGCCTTACCCACCATAGCAGCACACTCCTAGGCAGAAGAGAGTAGACAGCCAGGTATACCACACTGAGTTTGAGATGTCTTCATAGGCCCTGTCACTGAATCATATCAATGATATGTTGAGAAAGCTCCAGACATAACATAGGATAGAGATGGAGTGGGTTAAGTATTGCCTGGATGAGTTAGCCGCTCCCAAGACCACTCTCCCATGCCAGCCTCGGCTAAATCCGAACAACAAGAGGAGGCATTCAGATCAGATAGACACCACTACACGTACTATCTCTTTTCCTGAATTTTTATCTAACTTCATTCTTCTCAGGAGTGATAGATCACCACGAGCACCTGATCGAGAGGAGGAGAGAGGACATGATGAGGAGCGAGAGTCAATCCATAATGAGCATGATACACATCTTGAGGCTAAGTAGCAGGACCACCATGATGAGGAGGACCCAAACGATGCCCAGCTTGATGATCAGAAAGAGGGGAGAAATGCAGAGATAGTAGACATGGATACAGGTGAGTCAGATGACAATAGCATGACATACCATACAGATTTCCCCAATGCAGATTTTTCTTCCCCTGTTTTAGGGAGTTTTGTACATGCTTCTGAGACTCTCGATGTACATGTCGATTCCACTTTTGATGGGAATAAAAATGATTTTTTTTTATTCCTAAGATTGGTCCTTTTCCTGATGCTTTGTATGGAAAAGAAAGAAAAAGACCAAAAAAATGTTGTCACTCCTTAGACAGAAAGGCTATTGAAAGATCATATCTTTTTGAAGATCCCGCTCCACGATGCCTTGGATCACTTCCATACACTCACAACAATTGACGAATAGATGCATCACACGTAGGAATAAGATATGAAGTATAGAGAAGTATGTTTTGACCAAGGCAACATCCTACGCTATACAGAATAGATTGTACAAGAAGAAGGATTCAGGAGCACATTAAATGAGATGCAAAATTTCCCATGTAGCATTCGATTGCACTCTATTAGATAACAGTTCCTCGATCAATTTGTTACCATCTTGTTTTCAGGACAAGCTCGAGCTAGATCCTCTTTACAAGTCTCGTCTGCCTTTAGTTTGTTGATAGATCTGTAAGGAGACCTAGACGTATTTGGAGGAACATTATAGTGACATTGAAGGGCATGCAGTTCCCAGTGGACATTACTGTCATGGAATTGGATTGCCCTACATAGTTAAACCTTACCCCGATCATTCTTGGGAGGCCTTTCTTGGAGACCGTGAAGGCCCTCTTTGATTATGATACAGGGAGGGTATCTTTTGTGTCGAGGGTGAGAATGTACATATAGAGATGGTGATAGAATCACACACATTAGTGCTACTTCTACAGTGAGTTCGGATGCCTTGAGTTCTTTAGCCACTTGTGATTACATGGATGAGGTTCACCTATATGACCTTGAGAGGTATCAAGTAGAGACTGTGATATTCTAGAAAAGGATGGGTCTGAGACTACAGTTAATAGTTCTTCTGATGGTACATTATATTTTAGCATGGATGATGAAGAGCGGATGGAACAGATACCTAATGATTTTATTGCAGACATTTCAGATTCTGAGAGTTCACAGGATTCATCCACTTCAGATGAGATAGAGACTGGTTTTCATTTAGATGATTTATTTTCTTCTAGCCATTCTGAGGATGAGCACAGTAGCGAGTTGGATGATGTTTTAGACATCTTCTGTAGTTTGACTCTAGAGCATATCGAGATGGTGGATAACCATACTGCAGACACAGATACCACCAGCATAGATCCCAGCACACATACATATGAGGATATAGCAGAGCCAGATTCTACCATACCGGAACTTAAGACCTTGCCATCCAATATGAAATATATTTCCTTGCAGGTCCATATCGACAATTTTCGCTCATTATCATCTCATCTTTGACTGAAGCGCAAGAATCTTGTTTGATGGAGATTCTTAAAAAAACCGCAAGGCTATTGGGTGGAATATATCAGATTTCCGTGGGATAGATTCTGCTTTTTGCTCTCATCATATCTATCTCAATAACGACAGCATACCCTCTAGAGAGTTTCGACGCAAGCTGAATCCAGTTTTACGAGATGTTGTCAAGAAAGAGATTATGAAATGGTGTGACGCAGGGTTTATTTATCTCATCTAACTCTGAATGGGTTAGCCTGTTACATGTTTTCCCGAAAGAAGTCGGGAATTCAGATGATCAAGAATGAGAGTGGAGAGGAGATTTCAAAGAGAGTAACCATCATGGCGGGTGTGCATTGATGACAGGAAATTGAATGCCACGAAGAAAAGGAACCACTTCCCTATGCCTTTAATAGATCATGTCATAGAGAGGTTGGCAGGGAAGGAGTACTTTTGTTTCCTTGACCGTTACTCTGGATACAACCAGGTTACCATTGCTCCTGAAGATCAGGAGAAGACCACTTTCACATGTCCCTTTGGCACATATGCTTTTAGATGGATGAACTTTGGTTTGTGCAATGCCCCTGCTACATTCCAGTGGTGCATGCTTGCCATCTTTATAGACATGGTTGGTGACTTTCTCGAGGTATTTATGGATGATGTTTTGATCTATGGTGAGTCCTTTGATGATTCTTTAACGTGCCTAGACTAGGTTCTTCAGAAATGTTGTGAGGTAGATCTCGTTTTGTCGTGGTAAAAGAGCCATTGTATTATTACAAACAGAATCATGTTGGGGCTTGTCAACTTCAAGCGAGACATGGAGGTTGATCCTGCAAAGTTGTACGTCATCAAGCGTCTTGAGCCACCATCCAACATCAAGTTGTTACGATCTTTTCTAGGGCGTGTCAGTTTCTATCGATGATTCATTCAAGATTTCTCTAAGATTGCCCGACCATTAACGATTTATTAGGGAAATACATCGAGTTCCTGTTAGATGACAAATGTCTTAGAGCCTTCCTCACAATGAAGGAAATGATTATCAGTGATCATGTCCTACAGCCACCTGATTGGTCTCTTCCCTTTGAGATCTTGACGGATGCTTCAGATTTTACGGTCAGGATTGTACTAGGACAAAGGAGGAATGGACTTCCTATTGACGTCCATTATGACATGCGGACTTTAGATGATGCTCAACACAAGTACATAGTGACAGAGAAAGAGATGTTGGTAGTGGTATTCGCATTGGACAAATTCAGATCATATATTCTTAGTTCAAAGATTATAATTTACACAGACCATTCAACTATTAAATATTTGATGGAGAATAAAGATGTCAAGCCACACCTCCTTAGATGGATTCTCTTACTCCAGGAATTTGATTTGGATATTAAGGATAAACATGGGGTAAAGAACATGGTAGCTGATCACCTCTCCCGATTATAGATTAAATAGCCTTCAGATTAGTACATGCCAAAAATTGCAGAGAGATTTCCAGATGAGAGTATCTTTGCAGTTACAGAGCTTGCATGGTATGAAGATATAGTGAACTTTCTGGTTACGCAGAAATTGCCACAGGGATGGCTGATGGATCGAGTTGACAGTCTAGTTTCCAAGGAACGATACTACCATTGGGAGGATCTGATCCTTTTTCGTGAGGGATCGGATTGTATCAACAGATGATGTATTCCTCAGAAGGAATACAATAGTGTCCTCATCCGTGCCATTCCTTATAGGCAGGGGGCATCATTTAGGAAGAGGACAGCGCATAAGGTACTTCAGAGCAGATTTTGGTGGCTGACTCTTACTAGAGATGCATGCACATTCATGAAGAGTTGCCCAGATTGTCAAAGAGCGGTAGGCATGGTCAGTGCTAGTGATTTCATGCTTATGCGACATGTTATCATTTGTGAGATCTTTGATGCATGGGGCATAGGTTTTATGGGATTTTTCCTTTCGAGCAGTGGATTTGAGTGCATTCTTCTCGCTATGGATTATGTCAACATATGGGTAGAGTTTATACCGCACGAACCGATGATAGAAGGACAGTGTGCAGATTCCTGAGGGAACATATTATTTCACGGTTCGGTATTACATGTATTCTTATTTCAGATGGGGGTAGCCACTTCATTAATAAGGAGGTGAAAAAGCTAGTGAAGAATTATTGCACTGATCACAGAGTAGTTTCTCCTTACCACCCACAGACGAACGATATGGCTGAAGTTTCAAATAGGGAGGCGAAATCCATTCTTTAGAAATTAGTACAACTGGATAGGAAGAACTGGTCACAGCTTCTAGACAGGTTCTTTTGGCACATCGTACTGCATTTACGACTCCATTAGGTACTTTACCCTTCAGACTGGTTTATGGGAAGTCATGCCATTTGCCCGTAGAGATGATACACAATTTTGAATGGGCTATCAGAGAGATTCCATTAGATATGCAAAAGGTAGGAACTAAGAGGAAGATGGATGTGAATGAGCTAGTAGAGATTCGAAATCAGGCATACGAGACCACCCTCATTTATAAGGACAAAGTGAAGAGATGGCATGATAGAGACATTCGATACAAGATCTTTATCCCTGGTCAGAAAGTATGGTTGTTCAATGCACGATTGAGAATTTTTCCTGAGAAATTAAAAAGCAAGTGGGAAGGGTCATATATAGTCAGAATGGTGCACGATAATGGAAGTATTTCTATATCAGATGTGTCACCTAGTGTAGATCCATTCGTAGTGAATGGATAGATGTGGAAGCACTTCGTGGAGACTACTGATCATCCGGCTCGTGTTGAGGTGGGCTACTTTATACAAGATGCATGACTACTCTTTCACATCATTCCATATTGTACAGAGACATGTGAGCCTTTCGATTTTCTGGAGTACATCACATGTATATTCTTCATAGTCCATAATCGTCCCCATTTTTTGCTTGTCTTATATGCTTAGGATACCATATCCTACGTATAGGAGGGACCGATTGCTCTTTGATTTGCGCCTTTAGATTTTATTCTTTTTACTTTTCTTTTGTCTTCCTTTCATTAATGCTAACCACTGGTCCCTTTTAACCACATTTGTTTTCTATACTTAGGATGCCTTATCTTAAGTAGGGGGGACCGAGTGATTTTGTTGATTTAGTTTTACTTTCTTTCTTTTGTTCCTTCGTTTGTATATTCTTTTTCCTCATCCACCTCATTTTTTTCTTAATTATACTTATGATGAACTAATCGTAAGTATAGGAGGGTCAACTGACTTTTATTTTTTCTCCTTTTTCACCCACTTTACTTAGTACGAGTTATGTCCTACTTTTTCTCTTTTGATTCTATGAGGACATAGCACAAGCTAAGAATAGGGGGTGTGTATATATTGTATATATATGTTTGTCCATAAATAATATTTTTATATATTTTCTATATCTATAAAATCCATAAAAAGTGGGTAAGGGTTAATTTTAAATTCATTTGTGTATTTATTTATTATATATAAAATCTTGGTAAATAAGCAAAATATGTGTAAAATCCTTATTTAAAATTCTTAATTTAAAAATATATTTAAAATATGTATTTAATTTGTATAATACTTATTTCAAATATTATTTATAAAATATGTCATTTAATCTTTGTAAATTCTTTGTATATAAAATTTGTAAAATGCATTAGTTATTTAATCCAAATAAAATATGGGTTACTTATCATGTAAAATTCTTGTACATATACTTGTTTATAAAAATGTGAAAATCCTTAAAAAATGTGGTCCTAAAATTCACAAAAAAAATGCAAAATCTTTAAAATTCATAAAAATAAGTAAAATTCAGACAATATACTTCACGAAAACATGGTTGCATTTACATTAGCATTTTTCAAAATAAGTTTGATTTCTATAACTAAAGATTGGGAATAGTCTAAAGGATGGAGCTTGATTATTGTCTTTAACTTTCATTGTAAGGAGCCTAGTTAGGAACTGGAATTTAGACTCTTCATGTCATTGACTTAAATCTTTGGGTTCCACGAGACCATGTTTGGGAAGTCAACTTAACCTTGCCTAAGTAGAACACTTTGTGTCATCCGTTTAACTATTCATCAGTGAATCAATTTTGAACGAATGCACTTTGCACTTAGCTCGACTTGCATGGGGATGTGAAGGGCATTTCATTTTAGTGGTGCAT
This sequence comes from Ottelia alismoides, assembly GCA_037367405.1. Taxonomy (NCBI): domain Eukaryota; kingdom Viridiplantae; phylum Streptophyta; class Magnoliopsida; order Alismatales; family Hydrocharitaceae; genus Ottelia; species Ottelia alismoides. The sequence continues at coordinate 190,330 of JAZKJV010007403.1, read as the reverse complement.
TTTCTTCCTTTTCTAGTGGTGTGGACATCTAAAGATGGCAGTTGTGGGGTTGAAATAATGCTTCGGATGAGGGAAGGATCTGCTGGCACAATTTTTCCAAGACCTCAAAAAATGGATGGAATGAAAAGATGCTATATCCATCGAGGCACAAAAAATTGATGCAGTGCAAGCAACATTACAAACATAATCCAAAGAGAGGCCACCAAATATCAATTATGACCACAATGGTTCAAGCTTCCAAAAAGCTTTGCACATCTCAGTGGAGACTTAGCGGACTAGGTTTCACAACGAGATGTGACTACACTAGTCACACTCTCTTTCATTCTTCTACATTCTCTCTCTCTCTACTCGATTGTGGACACAACACGACCTGGCCTTAGAAGGGAATACCCCCCTACTAGAGGAAAGAGTAGTTGGATGAGGAACCAATGGGAGTGTATTATTAGGATGGGTGGTTTCTCTGCTTCTTTAAGTAGGAAGAGCTAAAATAATTCACACACAGTACAAATTGAATTCAAGGATTACTAGAGTTAACGATATGGATAAGTGGATCTGAGCTAGTTGTTGAGGTGAACCTAAATAAGGATTTGTGGAACTTGAAGACTGTTGAGATTAAAATCATAATCCAAATTAAGGCTCTAACAAAAAGCTTGTTTTAGGCCCGACCAAGCTCTATCCTTTGTCTGTTCTCCTAAATTGTTTTAGGGAAACGAATTCACTCTAACTTTCTTTCTTTTTCCCATATTTTTCAAATAAGTATATGCTAAGGGACTAGCAAAGTTTACGTATAGGGGGTTGATGAATCCATGATTTATTAACGTTCTTTCTGTATTTTGTCTTAAATCATTTAACAAATACATGTAAATATATATTAATTTCCATTTATTACCAAAACTTCATTCGAGAATAAAAAAGCACTTTTATGCATCAAAAACATGTAAATAAATAAAAGAATCTTAATAAAGAAAATATAAAGAAGGAAGATTGTAGATATGTACAATGTGACTTATAAACATAAATATAGCTGAAAGGTATTTATACAACTTAACCCCCCGAGACCAAGTCAGCATGGATTGGGCGACAAATAAATGAGTAGGGGAGATAAGGAAAGAAAACCATAAAAAGAATTAATTTTATAGTACACACTTTATTCATTATTTATCCAATATTTATCAAAACTTCAAAGATTTTTAATTAATTTATTTGAAATATTTTTCACCATACTCTTTTTCTATTTATTTCTAAAAATTATAGAAAAATATAAAAATAAGATAAAGATATTACCGTGTATATATGCTAAGAAAGCCAACTTTCAAATTGTCAAGTTCTCAAATTCCGAATATCATAACTTTCTCATACAAACTCCAATTTCACTTTATTTACCTTTAAAGTTCATAAAATAATATTCTCTAATTAATGAAGGTGATTCATTAAAATAAGGTCTCGTTTGCAAAAAGTCGATTTTGGGACCTAATGACAACTAGGATCCTGGGCTATTTATTTTCTTTAGAACATATTATTTATAGTTTTAATGATTTTATAATTTTTAATTATTTTTTGATCTTCTACTTTCACCATGATTTATTTTAAAAAAAAATTACACTATTTAGTATTTTAAATAAATCAAATACCTTAATTTTTAGATGAATTTGACATGTATGGTATATAACTATATATATAAATATTTAATATAAATTATTAAAATCTGTAAAATTCACGTACATCCTATTTATAATATTTTTAATTAATCAAATAAAAAATAATATGTTATTTATTAAATTATTAAATTAAAAATTAAAATCCTATTTAATAAGTAAACCATATACATATTTAATAATATTATTTTTTTATTTCATTAAATATTTATTATTTATAAAAAAATAAATTATTATATAATTTAGGTAATTTATTTATCTATATTTGTCCTTTCTATACTTATATGAAATAATAGTATTATTATTTATTATCTAATTATTAATGTAATTCCAACATCTGACCAACGAGGTGTTGACACGTATCAGCACCTCGTTCATCTTCTTCAAGAGGTAGTTGGGGCACTTTATTCCAATGATCCAACTTCTTGTAATTATATGTGTCGTATCCTAACACTTCTGTCGGATTTAAACACTTGATTACTCACACCTAACCACCTTAATTCACACCTACCCTTCGATAATCACCTAACTCCTTCTGATCATTATGTATAACTCTCTAAAGATCACACATTCAAAACTAACTTTCTCCTTCACCAGAATACCATGGCCGGACCACCAACTTCCTCACCGTGTTCCGCCTTATTTTGGTGGTCACAACACCTGAAGAGAGGCCCGCGTGGAGGATGGATCACCAGAGAGGAGGTTCCAAAGCCTTGTTTGGCTTTGCACCGCCGCATCGTGAGTGTCTAGCTCTAGGAAGTCGCCTTGTCGAGCGAAGACCAGAAGGATCATATATCCCTCAATACCAGGTAACCTTCATCTACCTCATTTCCGTGTTCCATTAATTTTCCTGTCCAATTATTTTACCTAATCACCTAATTAGATGCCTTAATCTTCATTTTATCGATGACCATCGAAAACCCTCCCCAATTTGATTCGCATTTTGTCTAATCCAATCTGAAAATGCTTGTTTCTTCTGGAACCATAATATTGCTACGAGAACCATCAATTCTAGGTCGATTCCTTGTGGAATTGAGCCTTCTAATATTTGTAGGTTGGTGCAACTCTTTGGAGGAGCATTCACGTTCTTCAAAAGAGAGATGAAAAATCTCTTTTATCATGCTCTGATTAAGAACTGAAGCAGCACCACCGCTCCAGGAAACCGCATCTCCAAATCTTAGCAGCAGGCATCTTCGTCAACTTCAAGTCGATTCGCCACCTTTTCCGTTCATCCCCCCAAGGCTGTAGGTGATCCCCTTCTAGCCCTACAAAAGCACCGCCATCAACCGCCTTCATCATTAGTCACTGGAGAGACCAGATCGCTCTGCCGCCCTTCCCAGGATTGCGGAAGAATAGAGACAAGCAAGCGGAGCGCATCTAGCCGACATGCATCATGCTTCGACGGATCATATCGTACGATTTGATTTCATCCTAGTTGCACAATCGAAACGGCGACATTTGCATTAGTAGACCTTGCATATTCCATATTCATCCCCACCTGCAGGGACCTATTTGCAATCCTCCATAGTTTTTCTTTCAAATAGGTCCCTAAGCAGGGAGCTATTTGAAAGAAAACACCTTATTTTGTGCAGCATTTTTTACATATTATTTCTAGACATTGGACCATATTGTAGACCTTGGACCTATTATCTCATCATCGTATTATTTCTTCTCATTTTTTTGTTCTATTTTCTTAATATTTTCTTCGTGCTTTTTATTAATTCATTTTGTCTTGATTTTTCTTTGCGTTCTTGAGCTCATTGCTCAAGGTTTTCTCTCTATTATATCGTATCACCTACATATTCTTTTTTCAACCTATTATTTTGCAAATAAAATTTGTTTGAGAAATATCACTTTGAAAACTAAATAAAAAATTAAAAATCAAATAAAAATTTCAAAAAAATAAAACTAATAAAAAGAGTTTTCCAATTCTTCAAGAAGAAGTTAAAAACTACAAAAATATCCTCTTTCTCAAAAATCTGAGTATTGTTATTCCGCTTACTCGAGTTCAACCTAGGGATATTTAACTGGTTAATAATTAGTGTAGATAAAAATATGAGAGAGAATCACTTTTATTCATTTCTCTTTATCTCTCTCCGCTATTTTTATCGATTTTTGTTTGATAAAATCTAATTTTGATTTCGAGTGATTCTCTACACCAATACCTTTTTTAATCCTCACCGAAATTCGGATTATCAAGATGCTATAGCGAAGGTGGCGGAGGGAGCAATGGGGGCTCGATCCAGGAATGATTGAGGTAATATGATGGATGAAAGAGTGGAAAATGCATTGAGGAATGAAGGGGACATGAAAGATGGGTCATAAATTTTTGGAAACCGGGTGACATGCGGTCGGAGCAGAGAGCTCCAGCGATTGAAACTTGATTCTACAGTAGACTACTGATCTACAGATGAAATAAAATGCAAGAAACTAAAAACTAAGGCTAAAGCTATTTAGAAATGGAAGAAAAATACATAGCTCATACTTGGGGACCAGGCAGCAGAGGTGTCTCTAGAGCTACACCTTGAGTCGCTTCCTCCCCTCTGTTCATCACTCCAGCATTGCAGGGGAGCACCTGTTGTCACCAGGTGTCACACTTGGCCGAATTATGGGGGATACAAGGCTCGAGAAAGGACCAAGATGGAGATGGAGGCTGGAGGGTTTTATTTATAGACATGATTTTTGCAGATCTTGTGACAGGATTCAAGGACGCAATTGAGGGGATTGATGGGATCTAAGGATAGATCGTGGATCATGGAGATCCCATTTGCAGAAATTGTTCAAGGCTCAAGGTGATTCGGTCATTAGACCACAAGGGTAAATGGTGAGATATGGGCGACTCGAGGCTTTGACACATGTCGGAGGTGCCAAAGGGGTAGTTGTCCGAGTCAACAAAAGATGGTCTATGGTTGGTCCATGTGGACCAATGAAAAAAATACAAGGAAAATGCCTTGTAAAATGAATAATCAATAACAAATGAATTTATTAATTTTAGGTTGTAAAATAAAAATACTTACTATTTCTATAGTATTTTATCCCCATTTTTATTTATTTTTATGACTCATTTTATTATGAATTATTATTTTTATATATAGTTATAGGTATATTTCCCTATATATGTGTGTTTTATTTTTATTTTGTATTCTAGATTTTATTATTTTTACTCTTAAATTATATGTTTATAACTTACTTAGATGTACACGATATATTTTTATTGAATTTTTCTGAGTTTATTTGTACACTTAATTAAATAGATGCATTTATTATGTAGGTATAAGTATAGTATATTCATCTACATATTTTATACACTTATTTATTTTAGTTTGTTGTTAATGGTTTTCTTTTATTCCAATTATGTGCATATAGTATAAATAATATTTACAAAATTATAAAAATATGAAAATATGAAAAATATAAAGAATAAATAAAATGAATATTTTATTTAGTTATATGGCAGAATAAGGGTCCAAAACCTAACTTTTGCATCCTAGAATATGGCAGAATAAGGGTCCACTATTATTTTTGTGTGAAATCAATTTTCTATTTTTCTTTGCATTTATCTACATTTTTCATATACACAGTTTATTGATTTGAGATTGTAAATAATAAAGAATAAAATGGGTCCCAAAAGTGATTTGTTAATGAATTAACAAATATCTTTTTATTGTGTTTTTGACACTTATCTTCCCCTACTTTATTCCTTGTCGACCAAGTCATCATGATGCCTAGGTCTTGGGGTTTAGGTATTTTATTTCTTTTTATTTTCTTTTCTTTATTCTTTTATTTTAGCTTTAAACAAATTATTTTATACAATAATTATACAGTAAACAATGAATGTTAATTAATGCAAAATAATGGTGTATACATGCATTTAGTTAGGGAATGAATGCCAAAATGAGAGAATAAAGGTGATGAAATGGATATTCATCACCTATGAAGAAGAGAAGATGCAAACTGTTGAAGTAGAAGCAAAAGTCAATAAAAATGAGAATTGCACTTTAAGCTACTAAGTCATCTTTAGATGAAAGCTCTAAAGATGAAAGATCTAAAAGGAGAACTGCATAATGGCTTGTTTAGGGCTCACATGTCCAGCAATCTCCCACTAGCCCAAAGATCCATTACTGGGCTAATCTTTTAAACCAACACTCATGTGGTAATCATAAGTTATTTAGAAAAATATCTTGGTAAGTGAACGATATGGGAAGATCCTTAAGCACATCACAGAAGCGTGAGGATCGCATCGAATGCAATCGGGAGCGACTAGTCGCACTAATTGCTCCGACAGCGGAAATTTAAAATTTTGAAAATGATGAAACCATATGATCCAAAAGCATTTCTTATATCGTTTCATATAACTACAAGATATAGGAATACCTCTTGGAGCAGGGTTGTGATCGAGGAGAGACCTCTTGTTTCATGTCTGATCTGTCGGAGGAGACACTTGCGAGCGTGGGGATGAGTCGTGTGCTTCTAGCAATCCAAGTTGATGATCCAAGCAATGGATCTCCTGGTCTCGTCTCACGAGATCATATGCCTTCTTCACAAGTGTCACGCACCAAAGAAGACGGAAAACCAATGGTCATAGAAACGGGAGCATAATGGCAAGGCGACGACGAAAACGACCTTTTCTTTATGAGAGTGGATGCCAACTCAAGAAGAGAAGGGAGAGAGTATATGTGAGAATGAGAGAGAGAGAGAGACTTCGGTGAGATTGTGTAACCTTAATAGCAAGGGTTGCCTCTTCTTATATAGGGTTTTGGGAGTCCATGAATCCCAACCCATGGACAAGACACAATCAACAGATGAGATTGATTTGTGTTTCTTTAAATGGTTAAGATGTTGTTGTAGAAAACACAACAATAAATGATTTAATTTGAATTAATTTATATTGATAAATCAACCAAATTAATTCCAAATTAAACCATATACTGACTAGAGATGAGATAATGAGGAGACCAACCTCTTTCCCTCAAAGAGGGGGGACAGCTACTCTTCTCCACATGGAGAGTAGTGGTTGTCCACTCCTCTTGAGAGGATTGAGTCTATCTCCTCTATTTATCATGAGATCTCATTATCTCGTGATATCTTCTGATCTCTTGTCGTGAATATTTTTCACAAAAAAAAATAATTCAAAATTATCTTGTGAAAAATTTAAATCAAGCCATTGAAATTATGTAAATCTCGTTCACAACACAAAATAAAATGTAATTATATTTTCAATTAATCATTTAATGTGAATCCATTCCACATTAACAATTAATCAACAAATATGAATCACAAAAGTCTCTCTCTGATATATTATAAGTCACATTTATAATATACATGGACAATTAGATAGTGCCATCCACATTATCCATATCCACAATAAGTAAGTCTCATTTAATTACATTGGATAATCATTCTCATGCATAAAGATAATGTGAATCAAATTCACATTATTCATGATAATTAAATCACATTTAATTATCCATTTCCCAATGCTTAGATATAATTCAATTTGGAATTATTCTTGAACTCTTTCAAGAATAATGTGCTTTCTCTGTAGACACTTGGAGATAAGGATAGGGCAATTATATTGTTCCACGTATAGCGACTTGGATATCGAGATCAAATCTCAAATCCAAATCTTGTGGACCCCCCATAAATGTTTGATTAAATCAAATTCGTAGATCTAATCTTCTCATTGTATATGAGTCACATTCAGATCAATGTCCAACATTTGGACTAAGATTAGATCACTTCTCTGTGAGAGGAGTCACTAAAATCCAGACATGTTTCATCACTCCCTTAGAATGGAAGTGTTGTGGTTATACAATCATTTAAGATCGCGTCACCCTCAGGTATTGCTAATACATGTACATTTCCATATTGGATGACTAAGAACAAACCCGAAGTTTTAGATCTCTTTTGGACTGTCTCATTCGGGGTTTTACCATTAAGTTTCTCATTCGATCATTGGGAGTTGGTATCGATCATACTTTCCAAAAGCATATATCCTACCCAGGTGTTGATCATATACTTTCCAAAAGTATATATCAAAACCTACAAAATCAGTTAAGCTTCCAAAGCGAGACGACCGTGCACGATATTTTATTCTTCCCATATCTCATGAGTGATCTCATGTCTTCTGATTCAGTAAATGAATCTGTATGATCTCTTCGAGAGATCGTATAATTCATATGCTCTTACATGCAGATCAGCACGTCGGTGTATAGATCTTGGTTAGATCATCAACCTATTGGTCTTCCAAATGTACATACTCAAACATATAGTAACATATCTGTCTCCTGTCAGAGGATGCGATGCATGCATGTATCGTGACAACATACGACATAGGACTTTGGTTATCTCAATCTCGTTAAGTCAACTCTTTGACCAAACTAATCTGACACCTCTGAATCTCTATTCCTATACAGAGGACCTGCATCAATTGGTCGGTCAAATATTAGCCTTTAGAGAAAATATTGCCATCTCCTTCTCAGAATGGAGATCCTCTCTTAATAATCATTTAACAGTGCTTGATGAGTCCTCAATCTAACTCTTTAGATATTCATCCAAGCACCAGCCTCTAAGATTTAATAATTGAATCAAGAGTTGTATGATCATTAATATGCCATGGTACATAACCCTAATTGTACTAAGGGACCTATTATGCAAATTAGTTATTCTTCATTTCATATCATGGAATGATATTCGCAGTAACATTTATTGCATAATGTCTCATCGTGGGCTCGCATGTCCAATAGTAAGCTGACTAGTCACTCTGTGGCTAAGAGACTACGCCATGTCCTTTTACAGTACTTGTATATCTCCTAGTAACAGTGCTCGCATCCAATGTGAATGTTGCATCTTATGCAACCAATACTCAATCTTATTAAAAGAGTTATAGTATCTATGACACTACAACTTAACAATTGGTATAACTTATATGTAACTTCTATTATCCTTATCAAAATACCCTTATTCCCAGAGATCTCTATTGTTGGACATGTGAGCCCACGGTGAGACATTATGCAATAAATGTTATGGCAAATATAATTCCCTAATCTGAAATGAAGAATAATTAATTTGCATAATAGGTCCCTTAATACAACTAGGGTTATGTGCCATGGTCATCTTAATGATCACACAGTTGTTGATTCAAATGTTGAATCATAGAGGCTGGTGCTTGTGTGATATCCAAAGAGTTAGATTGAGAACTTATCAAGCACCAACAGATGATTATTAAGAGATGATCTCCATCCTGAGTAGGAGATAGAAATCCTTTCTCTTTTGGGTGATATCTGACCAACCACTTGATGCAAGTCCTCTGCATAGGAATGGATATTTGGAGGTGTTAGATAACTTAGGTCAAAGAGTTGAGTTAACGAGATCGAGATAACTAAGTCCTATGCCGTATGTTGTCATGATATAGGCACGCATCCTCTGACCGGAGACATATGCCTTGATGTATGTTTGAGTGTGTACAATTGGCAGACCGATAGGTTGAAGATATAATCAAGGTCTATACATCGACGAGATGGTGTGCATACACGGGAATATGCATGAGATATTGGGATTAAATTCCGTGCACGATCGTCTCGCTTTGGGAGCTTGATTGAATTTGGAGTTTTGATATATTCTTTTGGAAAGTATATGATCAATACCTACTTTTGGAAAGTATATGATCTATAATAAATCTCAATAATCAAATGAGAAACTTAATGATAAAACCATGAACGATACAGTCTAAATAAGATCTATAACTTCAGGTTTATTCTGGGTCTTCCAGTATGTAGGATGTACAAGTATTAGGAATACATGAGGATGATGTGATCATAAACAATTGTATAACCATGACGCTTCCATTCTGAGGGAGTAATGAAACTGGTTTTGGATTTTAGTGACTCCTCTCAACAGAGAAGTAATCTAATCTTTATCCAAATATTAGATATTGATCTGAATACAATTTAGATGCAATGAGAAGATTAGATTTACGGCTTTGATTTAATCAACATTTGTAAGAGGTCCCCGAGATATGGATTTTGAGATATCATCCCAATCTAAGTCACTATACATGGAGCATACAATTGTCTTGTCCTTATCTCCAAGTATCCGCGGAGAAAGTGCATTATTCTTAAAAGAGTTCAAGGATAATTTAATTGTTGATAATGTGTTTGAGTATTGAGGAAAATTGATAGTTAAATGTAATTTAATTATCATAAATAATATGAAATTGATTCTTATTATTTGGGAATATAAGGAGAGTTATCAATAATTATATGTCATTTAATTATCAAATATGTGAATAATATGAATGTGATTCATGTTATTTTGGCACATGAGAATAGAGATCGAAGATGATTAAATAATATTTAGTTATCAAGGATAAATGTAGATAATACTATTCATATTATTAGTATATACTATAAATGTAATTTATAATATATTAGAGAGATATTATTGTAAATAATATCTATAGATTAATTGTTGATGTGAATTGGATTCACATTGGAAAGTAATTAGAAATACAATTTACATTTTATTTTGGATATGTGAGTATGATTCACAATTATTTAATGGCATGATTGAAATATTCACAAAACTAATTTGGAATTATTTTTTGAATTAATTTACAACAAAAATTTGTTGTAAATAAATAAAGTATTATGGGAGATATAATAATCTCACGTAATTGGAATGGAACCATCTTCTTAATATGGAGGGTGGATGACCACCCTTGACTTGTTCAAGGTGGTCATCCCCTCCATATGTAGAAGGTGGCTAGCCACCTTCATTATCCTTTATTGTATGTTGACATAGCCAAATCAAATTATATTGATAATATCTTTATTAATTTAATTTGATCTAAATTAATTATTGTTGTATTTTATACAAAAAAAATCATGCCCATTGAATAGAAATACAAATCAATATCAAACATTGATTTTATGTTTCACATGGATTGTGATCCATGAACTCCCAAAATACTATAAAAGAAGAGGCAACCCTAGCTCTTTTTTTAGAACAATTTGCAAGTGCTCAATCCCTCTCTAATTCTCATACCCCCCCAGAGTTGTCGTCCACTCTAAATCCTAGAGAGGACCTCCATAGTCGCCATGTCGGTGTGTCGCCACTTCGAGAGCTCGTGGATCTCTGTCTCCTCCGTTGTATGTCGCTCGTGAAGAAGACATCGGATTTCATGAGACGAGATCAGGAGATTCATCGCTTGGATCATCAATATAGATTGTGAGGAGCACGTGCTTCATCAACACTTGTGTATGAAGTCTACCTTAGACTTTATTGCAAACATCCATTTTTCCATGTCACGATCCTCATAACCTCATCAAATGAAGTCAGATCATTGTCAGACTTAACTGACACGTGGAATCCATACCCTTTAGGTGGTGTTACCACCCTCAAACTAATTTGAAGAGGTATGAGTTTTTCATCTTTAAATTGTCCTTTTAGTTTTCGATTTCAAGAGCCTCATTATCTTCTCATGATCAAATGAGTTCCTTCACTTCATTTTATCTTGATTCTCAAGAAAGACATCCTCTAATAATCATATCCTTATAGATGAAATCTTTTAAAAATCTCAAGGTCATAAAGTAGGTATCTAATACCATTATTTATATTCCTAATGAAGCAGCACTCTCTGGTGCTAGATTCCATCTTACTTGCATCCATGGCATGGCTATGGACCAAACAACCCTAAATCTTCAAGTGTCCAACACTAGGCTAGGTTCCAAACCATAATTTACGAAGGTTTTCGAGTTTTAGATTTGCATGGAATCCTATTAAAGATATATATTACAGTCTCTACTACATATATACCTGGAAACTATGAGGTAACTATGCTACTATTCATCATTGATTAAATCATGTCACATCCAATTGCATCTCCCTACAACTCTATTGAGTTTATGTGTATTAGGAAGAGTGAGATAGGAATGACGTTCCTTTCTCCATAAGGTATCCCTTGAATTCATCTAATAAGTACTTGCTACCTTGGTTAATTTAAATTCATTTCATCTTCCTTGAAATTTTTGTTTTCAACCAAGATTGTGAAATCTTTGAACATTTCAAAGTTGTTAATGTGAAGGGAATAAATCTCATATTAATCATCAATAGATATTATATATCATTAATGTTTATTATGATAAAGATGATCCACATACATCAATGTGTATGAGAACTTGAATACCTGTGCATCTTACACCATTCCCAGAGAAGGGTGTATCGGACATTTTACTTTGAATCTCTATTCATAAGTATGTAAGTTTTGAACCTTCAAATAATCTAAAGTTCAATATCTTACCAGTCTATTGATCTTATCAATAGACATATGTCCAAGGCTTGATGTTAGATCATTGTCAAATGATCTTTATCCTCCTTGTGATCCTTTAAGGTTTAATTTTTCAGTATTTAGAAATGTTAATGAACCTTTCATTAATTTTATAATTCAGTAGATTCCTTTAGATGTTAGATTACCATTTGAAATATATCCATCATAACTCTTTATAATAAGTTTATCCCATAATGCATGTTTATTTCTAACATTAAGAAATAAACAACGAATGCATTCTAATATCTAGGTTATAGAGACATTCTCTAAGGCTAAGGGCTCCCCCACTAAAAATATGCATTCTATCTATCCAATGGAGATTGTGCAACAATTGCATCAACATCCATGTGGATGACTATTAAATCTTAAGATCAAATTTTCTAGTCTTCTAAAACATATGCAACCAATTGCAAATGTTATTAGAAGAATGATATTAGACTTTGATCTTATCTAAAAAGCAAATCAATTTCAATGATTATATATAGATGTATATTATGCCGATGCACTATCGGAGTCCTTCTCTGAGGATCCTAGATAGTTTAGATAGGCATAACATCAATACATCAGCTTATTGTAGTATTGTATTCATCCAACTCTTTAGATGTCATATGCCTGGAAATCATAGGCGTATATCAACTATTTGGCGTTCCTTCTCACTTGAGTCAGACCAATGCTTCCATTGTGCTTCCTTCATCTATAAACAACCATTGCATAAGAAAAAGGATCTCTTATGTTGAACTCAAAAGATTTCAATATAAGAGTATTTCAAAATTTATATATGCTTAATTTAATTCATACAACATGAATCTCATAAAGCTTCATGAATGACTTGAGTATAGACAGTAGAATGATGATGCTCATCGTACTTACATCCATCTAAACTCTTAAAGACTATGGTTCAGGCGGGTACTCAAACATTTTGAGTACATCATCTCTCATCGAATGATGAATCTGCATTTCATCATCTTTATTCATTTATTTTAGCTTAAAATCCTTTATAAAACACATGTATATAATATTAACTCCATGTTCTTACTAACTTGCATCTGTGTGTAAATAATGTACACTTATTATTATTTTAATCTAAAATAAATAAAGAAAGAAAGAAAAAATTAAAAAAACAAAAACAAAAGATTGTATATATGTAATAGATACAATCTGACTCGAACTCCGAGATTAAGTCAAGTCTTGACCAGATCTACCAGGAATGAAGTAGGGGGAGATAGGGTCCTTAATCAAAAAAATCAAAAACTGTGTTGTAAATACTTCTCACTTATTTTGTTTATATCTGTATAAAACTAACACTTTTTATTTGTAAATAAATTTACCACAAATTAAATAATTTTCAAAATAAAAGTTGTAAATAAAAATGTTTCCTAAATAATAAAAATGTCTGCAAAATAAAATCATGTACAAAATAAAAATAACTACATCTGCAAAAAGCCATTAAGCGATAATTGAAAGATCACTTCCGGCTCCATATGAACTCAAATTGAATCAAACTCACTTCCATTGTATTTTAGATTAACTTATCTTCAAAATGGATATGATTTTATAATTTTTCAAGTTATGGATTAAAAGTTGGTTGTTTGGGGTTGTCTATGCAACTTCATCATTTATATATATATATATATATATTTGTATTTTTTAATAATTTTATAAAATAAAAGTAAAAAAATAAAAAAAATAAAACATTAAAAAACTAATGTCCTTATTTAACTATGTAAATAATGTACTATATGTATATAAATTGTGTATACAGTAACATTTATTTTCAATTTAATAAGTTACAAAAATAACAAAAAAATAATTTTTGGAAATAATTTTAATCTTTATCTCATTTCAAATTCTTTATTATCTCTTTATCTCCATTCAATTTATAAAATCCAAACTCAAATTTAAACTCTATTATTTTTTATTTAATTGGCTCCTCTTCACTCATTCTCACTTGATCAATCTTTGTAGAGAGGAGCCTATTCTCCGAGTGCTATCTTGCCATGGAAGGATGCCTAGCCTCTGAGCCTTCCGGTGACAGCGAGTCGACCTTCGTCAAGGCGATTACGGTATTCATCCGCTCTCATGGTGAGATCCATATTTTTCTTATTTTTCATCGAGGTTAATATTAATTTAATTTTCACATTTTTCATTTCGTCATCATTTTTTCTCTCTAGATCTTAAAATCCATCACGATTTGATCCGTCATCGATTTCGACTTCATCTCACATTCTTGATCTCTCAACGTTCATGTTATGCCTCGCGTAATCTCTCAACTCTGGCCACGTACAGTGACCAGAGAACCATATATCCTTCCATTTTTCGTTGGATCCCCATGCACACATCTATTTCAATTTTTATTTAAATAAGCAGAGCCGAGGTGTCATGCGCACATCCTCTTTTGTTTATGCGGAATTTTAAAAAATAAAAAAAATGTAGTTTTTTTATTTCTCTAACATTTGTTTTGCAGGATAAAATAAATATATATATATATACACTTTTTACATTCTCTATCGTTTCTATTTATAAAAAAATAAAAAATAAAAAAAGGAATTTCAACAACATGCGCCGCCATCCCATCTCCAGACGACGCATGTCACCCAGACTCCACACCTTGTCGGCATCGATTCATAATTTATCTAATTAAATCCAATAAAAGTGTAGTAACAAAATGGCACCGTTGTTGGGGAGGCACGGCGAGGGTAGTTGGCTTTCTCTTTTGACCTGCTATTCTTGGTTGTACAGAATTGTTTATATTTTTCCACATTCACCCCCATTATTCATATTCACTGTTTTTATTTCATTTTTCCTGCTTATATTATATAATTGTATTTTTTACACATTCTCTCTTTTCTTTTTCTTGTGAGGGTCCACAGAGCGAAGGAGGCGATCCTAAGAGAGTTGAAGCACCCAAGCGAAATTGAGGCGGCTTGATTCATATCAAAGCCGTAGGAGAGCGCAAGAGGAGGAGGAGAAGATTTTGAGAGAGATCATCATTTAGAGCATAGATAGTTTTTTATTTATTTTAGCATTTGGACTCCTGTAAAATGGACATTCATTTGTTACGGGGTCTATTTCGCCAAGTACCGGTGCACTTGAGGGACCTCACGGATATTGTTTTCATTGCCTTACTTTTCTTTGTTTCACGCGGATTTCGTGAGCTACATATTGATTGATTTAATTAATTTTCTTGAGATAAGTAATTAATTAGGTCCAAAATCCTAAACAAGAATTTTTATACCTATAGAATAGAGTGTAGTTGGACTTAGTCAAATTTAATTGGTTCTTGCCAGTTAATAGAAGCTATTGTTAGGACGATTCACTTGCATTTTCATGTAGGTTAGTTTACACACTACATTTAAATTATGTTCAAATCATTTTGCAAGTAGAGTGCTAGCGACAAGGTACGCATATCTTAACTCTTGCATGCATCATTGTTTTTAATCGTGCATTGGCATTTCCGATCTCCTTCCTTGTTTTCACTCACATAAGTTAAAAAGGAAATTGGACACTCGGTAGGTAATTCACTGAAAATATTCAAACCAAGTGACAGCTGCCTAAAATCTGGGGCTACTAAAGAAATCGCGACCCTAAAATAAGCGTAAGGAAAATTCATTATTTTGGAGAGAGAGTAACCTGTTGGACATGCGAGCCCACGGCGAGCCATTATGCAATAAATGTAATTGAAAATATCATTCCCTAATCTGAAATGAAGAATAAATAATTTGCATAATAGGTCCCTTAGTACAATTAGGGTTATATACCATGGCAATCTTAATAATCATACAGTTGTTGATTCAACTATTGAATCATGGAGGATGGTGCTTGGATGAATATCTAAAGGGTTAGATTGAGGATTCCGCAAGCACCGTTAAATGATTGTTAAGAGATGATCTCCAGCCTGGGTAGGAGATGGAAATCCTTTCTCATTTAGGCTGATATCTGACCGACCTCTTGATGCAGGTCCTCTGCATAGGAATAGAGATTCGGAAGTGTCAGATTAGTTAGGTTAAAGAGTTGACTCGAGATCGCGATAACCAAAGTCCTATATCGTATGTTGTCACCATAGAGGCACGCATCCTCTGACCGGAGACAGATGAGTTACTATATGTCTGAGTATGTACATTTGGCAGACCAATAGGTTGATGATCTAATCAAGGTCTGTACACCGGTGCACTGGTGTGCATGTAAGGGCATATGAGTAATACAATCTCTCAAAGGGATCATACACGTTCAGTTATTGAACTGGAAGACATGAGCTCACTCATGAGATATTGGGAAGAATCAAATTCCGTGCACAGTCGTCTCGCTTTGGAAGCTTGACTGAATTTGTAGGTTTTGATATATACTTTTGGAAAGTATATGATCAAGACCTAGGTATGATATATGATCTTGGAAAGTATATGATCGATAACCAACTCCCAATGATCGAATGAGAAACTTATTGATAAAAACCCTGAAGTAGACAGTGTAAAGTTGATATAATACTTCAGTTTTATTCTGAGTCTTCCAGTATGCAGGATGTACAGGTATTGGGAATACCTGAGGGTGATGTGATCATAAACGATTGTATAACCATGACGCTTCCATTCCTAGGAAGTGATGAAACGGGTCTGAATTTTAGTAATCTGATCTTGGTCAAAATGTTGGACATTGATCTGAATATGATTCAGATGCAATGAGAAGATTATATTTACGGTCTTGATTTAATCAAGCATCTATGGGAGGTCCGAGATCTGGATTCGAGATGTGATCTCAATATCCAAGTCACTATACGTGGAACAGTACAATTGCCATGTCCTTATCTCCTAGTATCTGTGGAGAAAGCGCATTATCCTTGAAAGAGTTCAGGATAATTTCATTGTCGATATGTGTATCCGAGCATTGAGAAAATTGATAATTAAATATGATTTAATTATCATGAATAAAATGAATTTGATTCATATTATAAGGAGAGTTATCTAAGATAATTAAATGTTATTTAATTATCAAAGATGTGAATAATGTGAATGCAATTCATATTATTTGGGCACATGAGAATAGAGATCCAAGATGATTAAATGTGATTTATTTATCATGGATATGAATATTGTGGATAGAAATATCCATATTAGTCATATATATTATAAATGTGATTTATAATACATAAGAGAGAGCTATTTGTAATTTACATTTGTTAATTAAATGTTGATGTGAATTGGATTCACATTGGACAATTAATTGAAAATGTAATTCACATTTTATTTTGGGTTGTGAATGTGATTCACAATTTTCCAATGGCAAGATTGCAATATTCACAAAATAATTATGAATTATTTTTGTAGAATAATTCACAACAAATGCTGTTGTAAATCTTGGAGATTTCCATGGGATAATGTAATCTCATGAGATCTCATGAGATTGCATGAGATTGCCACCAAATCCAATATTATGGAAGGAGGCAATCTTCATTCCATAATCGCCATGCTTGATTGATTTAATTTGGGATTGATTTATATTTATTTATCAATATAGATTTAATGTAAATTAAATTAATTGTTGTTGGTTTTTACCAACACAAATCTTAGCCATTAAAAGAAACACAAATCAATAAGAGCCATTGGATTTGTGTTGCCCATGGATTGAGATCCATGGATCCCAAAATATTATAAAGGGAGAGGCACCCCATTGATCTTCTTTACACAATGAGACAACAACTCTCTCTCTCTCTCTCTCTCTCTACACACCTACTCTCTATCTCTCTCATATGGTCGTCCACAGTGGATGCCTTAGAGAGATTCTCCATCACCGTAGCGTTGTCGTTATGTTGCCCGATGGTTTGATCGTGGATCTCCGTCTACTTCAGCGTGCCTTGCTCATGAAGAAGACGTCGTATCTCATTTATCAAGATCTGGAGATCCGTGGCTTGGATCATCAACATGGATTGCGAAAAGCACGTGTTTCATCAACACGCTCCCAAGCGTCTCCTCCGTCAGATCGAACTTGAGACAGGAGGTCTCTTTGTTTAGAGACTTGATCGCAACCATGCTTCAAGAGGTAACCCTAGTACTTGTTTGTGGTTTAGATGAAACAATCCGAAAAGTATTCTTGGATCATGTGGTTTCGTCACATGAAATTTTTAATTTCCGCAGCATCGAGCGACTAGTACGACTAGTCGCTCCCAATCGCATACGATGCGATCCTCATGCTTCTGTGATGCCCTTAAGGATCTAACCATATCCTTCAAGTGGTATCAGAGCCTTAGGTCGGTGGTTTTGGATACGATCCATTAACCGAGGATGACTTGGGTTCATTAGGGTTTGTGAAAGTTTTCTTGCATTTCATTTTTGCATCTCTGTTTTGAGATTATTTTCGGTACTGTTTAAATTTTTAAACATGAATATAATAATTGTATTTTGTTCCCAATTAAATAAGGAAATCGTAGGATCTGAGTTTACATAATTTGGTTCTGTATCTCGAGATATGATCATTTTGGTGAACATGTATCCACTATTTTGGGGATTGCGGATTATGACGTAATTAAGATGTTAATTGTGGATTTAAAATGCCTTGAAATGCGTGCAGATCACTTAGGTTATGTTCTAAATCAAATTAGCAAACTTTATAAACTTATTTTGCATAATTTGGATTTAAATTGATTGAGATATGGTATTTTTAGTAAGTAAGGGTTACTAATGGAAATACTTTCCTAATCAAGAACCTAGTGATTGTCATTTAATCAATTAGTGAAATTAAATTGTTTAATTTCCTGGAATAATTGTGCATAAATATTTGTGAAATATTTGATGATAATTATTTCTTTAAATGACATAGCCTTAACCAATAATTGATTAGATATGATCTATATCACAAAATTGGTTACATGATCTACATTCCAACAAACATGTTGCTTGAATTGGATTTGAGATTTGTTTACCAAATCTCATTATAATATTAATCAAAATTGTTTTGATTGTTATTATATGGTATAACTTCGGTTGAAGAACCAATGATAATCTCAAGTACAAAGTGATCTATATTACATTATCCTTTCCCGAGGTGGATATGGTGTCTAGTCGAGGAGCGTTGGGTAGCAGGTTGCACCGTGTGCGGTCTGTCCCACTCCCATCGGTACTGACCATGAAAGCAGGTAGGGTTAGTATAATGCTTAAGAATTCATGATGTATTTCTAATTATTAAATTTGAAATAATATGTATTTAAGATAATACCATAATTTCAAGTAACAATTAAAATGTTTGTTGGATATTGATTGGATCATTAATTTAATATGATTAGATTAATTGGAATAGAATTGAAATTAAAACACTTTGTTATGAATAGATTTGTTATTTCCCTTGGAATAATTGATCATAATGAATGTGATTCATAATGATTAATTAGAATTTGAATATGAAATGGAGGATCACATAAGTGACATCCATGGTCTCCCGTCAAGGCGAAGGGTTCCGTCGCTAGGGTTTATATGTAGGAGACGCCTGTCCGAAGTAACAGCTCCTATATGCAAGCACATCTGGATCGGGCTCTTTGCATCTCAAAAGAGTAAGGTCGTATGCATAGTGACCCCAATATCAGATCCTCATATTATCGGGGTGATATTGGATTGCGCATAGCGAGTACTATTCCTATTGACGGTTGGTTCAATTAATGACGGGTCAACATCACATTAGGGGTGGTGGGCCCGGGTGTTAAAGACCGAATTGGGAGATGCAAGTTGGACTTGCAAGATGGAATGAATGTGTTCCCGCTTCTTTTTATAAGAGTTACATATTCTCATATTATTGGGATATGACAAAGATAAGGAAGGAGATCACAGATCTTGCTGAGATATAATGGTAGGTATATCTCTTACATTGAAAGAGATTAAGGGAATGAACTTTCAGTGTTGACAAGGCAAGACAATTTTGATATAAAAAATTCTAAATCAAAGTAAAATATGTATATATAAATATATACACTTATGCAAATTTCTTATTTCAGATAATCCTTCATTAAACCAACTCAATAATATAGTCAATAATAACCAGTATGATATCATGGATTGGACCCATGATCCAGATATTGTACTTGCAATTGGATACACAATGTATGTGGTTGCAATGTGCAAGTCTCCTCATAATAATGAGGAATGACAATTAAATAGACAATAGATATGCAACCCTAGGGTTTGTATACCTCTATAGTCTCGGTATCATCAAATGTACTTTTAAAGTGACATGTCGATGATGATCATAATTGTCAATTAATACTTATAAAATCTAAGAAGATATTCTGGCATACATATGTGCTCTTGACATTTATCATGAATGACATGGTTCACTGCATCATGTAGAATGGTAGCTCTATAAGAGATGATGTATTCAAAATATTTGAATACCTACCTGAACCAATGTTTTAAGAGTCTAGATGGATGTAGACATGATGAGTTTCATCATTCTACTATTTATACTCTAGTCATTCATGAAGCTTCATAATATTCATATTGTATGAATTCAATGAAGCATATATAAATGTTGAAATGCTCTTACATTGAATTCTTTTGAATTTAACATAAGAGTTACCTTAGTCTTAAGAAACAGTTGTTTATAGATAAAGGGAGCACAGTGGAAGCATGGGTCAAACCCAAGATGAGAAGGATAGTCAAGGAGTTGACAGTACTTCTATGACTTTCATATGACATCCAAATGGTTGGATAAATGCCAATAATGTAATAAGTTGATGTGTCGATAGTATGACTATCAAGTCTGTCTAGAATCCTTAAAGAAGGACTCAGATAGAGCATCAGAATAATCTACATAAATATTGATATTGACTTGCTTATTGAATAAGATAAAGTCTTATAATTGTATCTCAATCTTCTAACAACACTTGCAATGGGTTGCATATGTTTTAGAAGACTGGAGAATTTGATCTTCGGGTTTAATAGTCATCTACATGGATTTTGATGCAATTGTTGCAACAATCTCTATGGATATACAGACTTCATTATTTCAGTGGGAGCCCTTAGTCTTGGAGAATGTCTCTATGACCTGGATATTAGAATACACTCATAGTTTATTTCCAAAAGTTGGAAATAAACATGAATTCTGAAATAAACCTATCATAAAGAGTTATGATGGATATATTTCAGATAGTAGTCTGGCATCTAGTGGGTTCTACTAAATTAGAAAATTAATGAATGTTTCATTAAAATTTCTAATATTGAAATTAAAACTTTAAAAGATCAATATGATGATCAAGATCATTTAACAATGATCTGGCATCAAACCTTGGACATTTATCTATTGATTTAATCAATAGATTGGTAAGAGATGAAACTTTAGAATGTCTAAAATTTCAAAACTTACATACTTATGAATATTGTATTCAAAGTAATATGTCCAATACACCCTTATTTGGGAAAAGTATAAGATGTCGAGGTATACAAGATCTAATACATATTGATGTATGTGGATCATCTATATCAGAATAAACATTATGGATATGTGATATCTATTAATGATTATTTGTGATATAAGATTTCTTCCCTTCACCATTAGAAACCTTTGAAATTTCAAAGATTTCATAATTTTGGTTTGGAACCAAAGTCTGAAAGAAGATGGAAATTAATTTGGTCTAATCTAGGTAATCAGTACCTATTATATGAATTCATGGAATACCTTATAGAGATATGAATATTATTTTTATCTCACTCCTCCTAATAAACCTAAACTCAAGAGAGTTGTAGGGAGATACAATTGGATCATGTATGACATGATTTGATCAATAATGATTTTTAGCATAATTACCTATTAGTTTCCAGGTATATATGTAGTAGAGACTACAATATATATCCTTAATAAGGTTCCAAGCAAGTAAGCTAGAATTTAGCACTTGAAAGTGCTACTTCATTAGGAAAATAAAGGATGGTATTGTATACCCACTTTATGACCTTGAGATTCTTAAAAGATCTCATCTTTGAGAATATGATTCTTATATGATGACTCTCTTGAGAATCAAGATGAAAATGAAGTAAAGGAACTCATTTAATCTTGAGATGATAATGAGGCTCCTGAAATCAGAAACTAAAAGGACAATTAAAGATGAAACATTAATACCTCTTCAAATAAGTTTGAGTCTGACAATGATCTGACTTCATATGATGAAGTCTCTGAAGATCATGACATGGAAATATGGATGTTAGCAATAAAGTCTAAAGTAGACTTCATATACAAGTGTTGCATATGGACCCTCGAGGATCCACCTATATGGGTAAGACCCATAAAGCTGTAAATGGATCTTCAAGAGAAAGAAGTCAATATTGCATTCCTCTCTGAGGATATTCACTTGAAGTAGCCCCAGGGCTTCATGGTTGAGGAAAGTAAGATGTGCAAGCTAAAGAAATCCATCTATGGACTTAAATAAGCTTCTTGTAGCTGGAACATAAGATTTGATGAAATTATAAATGTTATGATTTCAGATAGATTCTTGATGAACCATATGAAGCTTAGTGAGAGTGCCATTTGTGTTCATCATGCTAAATGTAGATAATATCCTAATCATTTAGATTGATATAAGGATGATAATAAGTGTTTTATAATCTGGTTGTTCCATAACTTGAGATATGATCTCAAAGATGTCTCTTAGATCTTAGTTCTGAAGTTGTTCAGAAGCAAAGAGAAGAGGATTTTGGGACTGTCACATTTGTAGTACACCTTGGATATATTCCATTCTTGGAAATTCCAAGAAAGGATTCTATCCCTTAAGATATGGTACTGACCTATCTAAGGGGATAGCACCTCATAGAGTTAAGGAAGTGAATGCTAGAACTGCTTGCACTTGTGCATCAGTTACGAGAAGCTGAGTGTATGCCAGATTTGTACAAAAGCCAGATATCTGCCATGCAGTGGGAGTAGTAAAGTGTTGCTAATCCTACTATGGAGAAAAAACACTTGGTTGCAGTAATAACAATATCTTCAAAGATGACAAGACTTTAGAGATAGTGATCTCTAAGTATTATCTTCAAGTAATTAAGACTTTATAGATGGAGATCTAAAAGGTCTTAACTATGAATACCTTAGGAGATAGAGATCTCCAATAATAAGGCTATTCTAATAAGGATAATTGAAATTACATACTGGTTATAATAATTATTAAGCTATAGTGTCAAGGACACTATAACTGACTAGATTGAGTATTGGTTGCATAAGATGCAACATTCGCATTGGATGCGAACATTGTTACTAGGAGATATGCAAGTACCGTAAAAGGACTTGGCGTAGTCTCTTGGGAACAGAGTGATTGATCAGCTTACCTAGCTATGTTTAAATAGCCTATGATTATCACATGAGTGCGGGTCTAAATGATTAGCCCATTAATGGCTCTTTGGTCTAGTGGGAGATTGTTGGACATGCGAGCCCACAGCGAGCCATTATGCAATAAATGTTATTACAAATATCATTCCCTGATCTAAAATGAAGAATAAATAATTTGCATAATAGGTCCCTTAGTACAATTAGGGTTATATACCATGGACATCTTAATAATCATACAGTTGTTTATTCAACTATTAAATCATAGAGGCTGGTGCTTGGATGAATATCTAAAGGGTTAGATTGAGGACTCATCAAGCATCTCAAATGATTGTTAAGATATGATCTCCAGTCTGGGTAGGAGATGGCAATCCTTTCTCAATTAGGCAGATATCTGACCGACTTCTTGATGCAGGTCCTCTGCATATGAATAGAGATTCAGAGGTGTCAGATTAGTTAGGTCAAAGAGTTGACTTAACGAGATCGAGATAACCAAAGTCCTATATCGTATGTTGTCATGATACAGGCACGCATCCTCTGACCGGAGACAGATGTGTTACTATGTGTCTGAGTATGTACATTTGGCAGACCAATAGGTTGACGATCTAATCAAGGTCTGTACACCGGCACGCTGGTGTGCATGTAAGGGCATATGAGTAATAAGATCTCTCAAAGGGATCATACAGGTTCAGTTACTGAACCGGAAGACATGAGCTCACTCATGAGATATTGGGAAGAATCAAATTACGTGCGCGGTCATCTCGCTTTGGAAGCTTGACTGAATTTATAGGTTTGATATATACTTTTGGAAAGTATATGATCAAGACCTAGGTATGATATATGATCTTGGAAAGTAAATGATCGATACCAACTCCCAATGATCGAATGAGAAACTTACTGATAAAAACCCTGAAGTAAACAGTGTAAAGTTGATATAATACTTCGATTTTATTCTGAGTCTTCCAGTATGCAGGATGTACAGGTACTGGGAATACCTGAGGGTGATGTGATCATAAACGATTGTATAACCATGACGCTTCCATTCCTAGGCAGCGATGAAATGGGTCTGAATTTTAGTAACTCATCTCAGTAGAGAAGTAATCTGATCTTGGTCAAAATGTTGGACATTGATCTGAATATGATTCAGATGCAATGAGAAGATTAGATTTGCGGTCTTGATTTAATAAAGCATCTATGAGAGGCCCGAGATCTGGATTTGATATGTGATGTCAATATCTAAGTCACTATACGTGGAACAATACAATTACCCTGTCCTTATCTCCAAGTATGTGTGGAGAAAGCGCATTATCCGTGAAAGAGTTCAAGATAATTTCATTGTTGATATGTGTATCCGAGCATTGAGAAAATTGATAATTAAATGTGATGTAATTATCATGAACAATATGAATTTGATTCATATTATAAGGAGAGTTATCTAAGATAATTAAATGTGATTTAATTATCAAAGATGTGAATAATGTGAATGCGATTCATATTATTTGGGCACACGAGAATAGAGATCCAAGATGATTAAATGTTATTTAATTATTATGGATATGAATAATGTGGATAGCAATATCCATATTAGTCATATATATTATAAATATGATTTATAATAGGGAAAATTTGTATGCCCCCTAGGGGTAGCCAACATGGCTGCCCCCACCCCATTTTTTGGAAATTTTTTTTATTTTTTTGGAAAAATAAAACCATGTATATTCATCCCTATATCCCTCATACATACCGTTCGAATTTCGTCAGAAACAGAGACTCCTACGGCCTCCATCTATATGTCATTTTTTTAATGGTCGTAGGATTTTTTAAATCGACCATGTCTGGATGGAGGCCGTAGGAGTCTCTGTTTCTGACGAAATTCGAATAGCATATAGGAGGGATACATGGATGAATATACATGTCAATATTTTTCAAAAAAATAAAAAATTTGCCAAAAATGGGGCGGGGCAGCCATGTTGGCTACCCCCAGGGGGCAGCCCATCAACCCCTTTATAATATATAAGAGAGAGCTACTTGTAATTTACATTTGTTAATTAAATGTTGATGTGAATTAGATTCACATTGGACAATTAATTGAAAATGTAATTCACATTTTATTTTGGGTTGTGAATGTGATTCACAATTTTCCAATGGCAAGATTGCAATATTCACAAAATAATTATGAATTATTTTTGTAGAATAATTTAAAACAAGTGTTGTTGTAAGTCTTGGAGATTTCCATGGGATAATGTAATCTCATATGATCTCATGAGATTACATGAGACTGCCACCAAATCCAATATTATGGAAGGAGGCAATCTTCATTCCATAATATCCATGCTTGATTGATTTAATTTGGGATTGATTTGTATTGATTTATCAATATAGATTTAATCTAAATTAAACTAATTGTTGTTGGTTTTTACCAACACAAATCTTAGCCATTAAAAGAAACACAATCAATGAGTGCCATTGGATTTGTGTTGCCCATGGATTGAGATCCATGGATCCCAAAATATTATAAAAGGAGAGGCACCCCATTGCTCTTCTTTACACAATGAGACAACAATTCTCTCTCTCTCTCTCTCTCCCTCTCTCTCTTTCTCTCTACACGCCTACTCTCTATCTCTCTCATGTGGCCGTCCACCATGGATGCCCTAGAGAGATTCTCCATCACCGCAGCGTCGTCGTTATGATGCCCGATGGTTTGCTCATGGATCTCCGTCTACTTCAGTGTGCCTTGCTTGTGAAGAAGACGTCGTATCTCGTTCGTCAAGATCAGGAGATCCGTGGCTTGGATCATCAACATGGATTGCGAGAAGCACGTGTTTCATCAACACGCTCGCAAGCGTCTCCTCCGTCAGATCGGACTTGAGACAGGAGGTCTCTTTGTTTAGAGACTCGATCGCAACCACGCTTCAAGAGGTAACCCTAGTACTTGTTTGTGGTTTAGACGAAACGATTCGAGAAGTGTTCTTGGATCATGTGGATTCCTCACATGAAAAAATTTAATTTCCGTTGCATCGAGCAACTAGTACGACTAGTCGCTCCCGATCGCATACGATGCGATCCTCACGCTTCCGTGATGCGCTTAAGGATCTGACCATATCCTTCATAACCCTCTCATTGTATTTGTTTTAAATTGCTCGTGTACACACTAAGGTTAGTGCCCAAATCCCATAAACCAACCTAAGTGTTTGTACAACTTTGTGTTTGATCACCTAACTCTAAATTTGACAAGATAAGAAACCGAGCTTTAACGATCTTCACTGAGTTTAGTTGGTGAATTGGGGGTTTGTATTGTATTTTATTGCTTATGTGCATACTACATCCTTATACGCATTTACGCCTTTCTCTACACATCTTTTGACTTGACCCCCGTGCTCTCCCGATCATTTTCTATTATTTCAGAGATGGTAGACTGGAGAATTTTTAATCTGATCTTCGTGGATCCCTCTCACCTCCAGTCGATCCACCTTCCTTTTCCCAGGAGGACTTTCCTCCTGATTTTATGCATACCTGCCTAACCCATTATTTCAGGAATCGGAGTTTGATTCTCACCCACCCTTATTCCACTCACCCGATCCTGGGATTTTGGAGTCACCTTTCATGATTTCCACACTTGAGACCCTGAACCAGATGATGGAGAATATGAATTCAAGGATTACCAATCTATTTAACATAAATAAGAGCCAGAACACTGCTCCACTATTTGAGGATATGGATTCACTTGATGATAATCATGAGAGCTTACAATTGTCTAAAATACAAAAAAAAATAAAAATCCAAAAAGATTTCAGGAGACACGCTGATGATTCATTGTGTGAGGAGAGGGCACCCATGCTGATGATTACAATATATATTGGTATAACTTGATAAAATTATGTGAAGAACAAGTCTAATATTTGACATATAATCTGCAATCTTGAATAACTCACATATTATTTATTCCATAATTACAGAGGACAAAATCGTGATATCCAGGAAAAATACTCTCAAAAATATGCATTCACGTATTATTTATTCATTATATATGGTGAAGATATAGTTAATACTAAAGTTCCATGAATAAATCATCTACAGTAAAAGAGAAAATGAAAGTGCAATGAATGTAATAATATAGCCTCCAATATGTTGATTTGTCATTACAATTTTTTTGGAAAGAAAAGGGGAGCGTTGAAAGTGAAAAACTTCCACTCTTTAATACCATGTCTAGAGCCACTCATGTACATGCATGTCCCCCCTCTTTATTACCAATCACCCATGAAGAGGTTGTCGTCCATATCCTTTCCCCCCTCCCCATGCATGAATGGAATTAATGTTTTGTCTTCTTATGCATGGGATGTGTCCTTTCATTCCAAGCATTCATCTATAAAGGGGCACAACACATGAAGATGAAGAGAGCTTGCATTTGTGATTCTCTCTTACTCCCTCTCTCTCTCTTATTCTATATATCTCTCTCTTTTTGTCTCATGCATATGAAGGCATAGCCAGCAACAACCCCTTCCCTGTCCTCCTTGATCTTACGTGTTGTGCGACCTGCAACCTAGCGGCCTCCTTCTCCACCTTGCACGACCAGCAGCTTCTCCGCGTACTTCGGCTCCTCCGTGCACTCCGGTTCCACCTCCCACGCATCTGGCTCCTTCCTCGTGTGGCCTAGCACGTGTCCAACACCTCCACACATAGCCGGATCATTGTGTGCCCCGTTGTTGTTCCCACCAACTCGCGTGCCCGCCTCCTCGACATCCAGCACCATCATCGTCTCCATTTTAGATTCGCAAGCTCCAATAGAGAAGATTTCTTTCCCATCTTTACTTACCTTTTGTATTTTCTCCTTTAGTCATTTTATTTAAGTTGAACTTGAAGGAAACAACTCTCATGTTATAAGTTCTCTTGTTTTTTTATATTACTTGTTTTGTTTAAGTTGAACTTGGAAGCATTCTTATTTCGTAAGGTTCTTTCTCAACTCTAAGTTGCCTTAATATATTGCAAGTTTACCTTCCATTATTTTGTTTTGAAACATTGCAAATGTTACATTAATTTTTCTATCTTAATTTACAATTCTACCCTCGTCTTCTTATTTAGTTGCACTCATGCCAACATTTGTTTACTTCGAGTTCTAAGAAATATTTTTTTTCCATAGATTGCATTTACTCTTTAAGATTTCATAATTGTTTCTCTCATCATCATGGAGTAAGATTTGATTTAAGTTTGAAAGAAGAACAAATATCGCAAATTTGCTTAGTCCCTGTGGATTCGATCCTCTACTTTCCGCTTATAATTTTTCTGTAATCCGACCATGCTTGTAGTTGTAATATTATTTGTTTGATTGTGAATTTTCGTGAAACAACAACGACGTGGTAAAATCATTTTTTTAAACCACGGAAAATCGTGTCAATATTTTGGCGTCGTTGTCGGGGACTAGGCAATATTTGCAGTTTTTTCTTCTTCATTTTAACTTAGTTTCAAGTATCTAATCCGTGCATCTTTTTTTTTGCAAGTACTTAGGCTTTAAAAAGAAGAAAAATCATTTGTCTTTTCATGCATTTTTTGCAAATTTGTAATTTGTAATATTTTCTCCCCCCTCCCCCTTCTCGGAAAAGCTCGCCGTCAGCAGGATAAAATATTATGGATTAGCGCCAGAAGTGCAGGTACTGTGAGCTCCTCTTTCTCTTAGGCATCTTAGGTTTTTAAAAAAATTCTGCATTTATTTGTGCTCCGAAATTTCTGCATTTGTTTGTGCTTCGAATTTAAATCGAAAAAATTAAAAAATACTTCTTTGCATCATCTCTGTGTTCTTCTCCCTCTACTCACCTAAAAAGATCACCAAAACGTGCTTTATCACTCTAAAAAGATAAACTTGAAAGGCCACCACAGTGGCCCGAGTAAAGCGGGAAAAATTTATGAATGCTTGTTTTGATGCACGTGTATGACACAAAAATCACGAGCACATAGAACCCTTGGATAGAGACAAAAATCCCTGGTGCTACGTTGGATTGTAGAGGGAAATCGTAACTCCTCGACGCGATGGGCACAGGTTCTTGTGGGAAGAGCAGATCCTTGATCTGAGTACCGCACCCTGGATCCCCCAGCCAAATTAGGACGTCGATTTCTCACAATCTTCTACACCCACCTCCTCATTAAGGACTCTAAATTCTTTGATAATTTTTGTTGAAATCACTAAACTAAAATCGAAAAGATAACCGCTTCCGCAGCAATTTTTGTATGAGTTGGTGAATCAACAACTTGTCTGGTGTTTTGTGTTATGTATGCTCAAATGTAGGTCTCTGAAAGAACCATTGGAACAACCATTAGAGTACGACCCGATCTATAGAAGAAAACCTAACCCATCTCCTTCAACTGAGAAACCTGAAAATTCACCTGACCTAGGAGAAATGGGAGAAGAAAGATCAAACCCTATAGACCTCATCCTCCGACAACAGCAACTTCTGAGGGAGGAAAATGCAACTATTCGCCGAGTCATAGCTCCTCCAAATAGGGGACCACCCATCAGCACACATTATAACCCTATCGCAGAAGATGTAGTCTATTGGGTTCAGATTCCACCTGAGGTCGGAGATTTTGATATTAAGCCAGCATCCCTCTCCCTGATTCCAAAATACTATGGAAATGACTCTGAAAACCCCTTCCTCCACATCCAAGATTTCTGATCTTCTTGCGACACAATGAATATCCCTGGGGTAGAAAAAGAACACATCTACATGAAAGCCTTCACCTACTCACTCAAAGATAAAGCACTCCAATGGCTTCAGAATTACGGAACTCCTCTCACTTCATGGGATGCCTTAAGGGAAGCCTTCATCAAGAAATATTTTCCCATAGGAAAAACCAACGCCCTGAGACAAGCCATTTCATCTTTCACTCAGAAAAACAGAGAGCCCATTCATGAAGCCTGAAACGATTTAAGGAACTTCAAAGGAAATGTCCTCATCATGCCATACCCAAATGGAAGTTAGTTCAGATATTTTATGAGGGCATAGATACATCATTTAAGAGAGTGATTGATGGCTCCTGCGATGGAAAATACATCAGCTGTGATGAGCATTTTGTTTGGACTTTATTTAAAAATATGGCTAATAATTCTATGAATAATTCCTCAATTGAACTATACAGTGGAAACACGAGGACAGTCAACATCATTGACCATGAGAGATCTAGCAAGGAGAATCTTGACAAATGGGAAGCCTTCTCAAAACAAATGAACGTCATGACTCAAGCCATAGAAAAATTGGCCATGAATAATCCCACCGTCCAAGAAGTTGACCACACCACATTCACCCACAATCAAGACATAACTCCTGAGACTGTGAATTGGGTTAAGAGAAATCAAGGAGGAGCATATTCAAACAACCACAATACAGGATGGAGAGAACAAACAAATTTCTGGGTGGAATGGACAGAACAACTATCATTTCCAAAATCACACCCAATCCAAACAACCGATAGCACCGCCCGTAACCCAACACTCTACCACTGCAGTAAACTTCGATGCCTTGGCTCAAGCAATACAGCAACTAGCTATAGCACAACAACAGGCCACTGAAGCTCAACAAAAAGCCAATTCTGAGAATGCCTAACAATTCACCGAGATCAGGTCATACATCCCAGCCTTGTCACTCAACCGCTGCCCAATCCCAATACCAACAAGGCCAGTTCATCTGGAGTACTTCAAACTCCACCACCTACCAAATCTTTCACCTCACCACCTGGTTTTCAAAACCAAAATCAAGGATTCTTCACATCTCCTAGGGCAAATCAAGGGAACACACAGCAAGCACCTAGGAATCAAGTGAATTTCAAAATTCCATCTCGACCAAACCAATCTGCTAACACGGTCACTCTGAGAAACGGGAAAACCACTTATGCCTTCACCAGACCACTGGCTACAGAGGATCAAACCGAAATTGAGGAAGAGACTGATGATGAAGAGAAGCTAACTGAGACAACCATGCTCCCTCCTTCCTCCCCAATCATAACCATCCCATTTCCCAGAGCTCTTCACCTAAGAAAACCTTGATCATCCACCATTGATCCAGAGTTAGAAAAACTATTCTCGGACATTGTCATTGAAATCCCACTCCTAAAAGCCCTCGAACAAGTCCCAGCCTTCTCCCGCTTCTTAAAAGAAAAATGTACACTAAAAAGAAAATCAAGAGAAAAGAAAAAGGAAAACCAAGAAGAAAAGTATGTGCTTCCCCAAGCCACATCAAATGCCATTTCCCAATTCATGTCCACCAAGAAGAAAGATCCAGGGGCACCCTTGGTTAAATGCACGATTGGTGAATTGACCTTCGAGCGCACCCTATTAGATAATGGCGCCTCAATCAATCTCCTCCCTACCGCCATCCTAGAGCACTTTGACTTAGGGAAACTGAAACTTGTTTCAATGATTTTACAAATGGATGATCATACGGTGAAGAGACCAATAGGACTTCTTGAAGATGTTATAGTCACAGTACAAGGACATAAATTTCCTGTGGACTTTGTTGTTATGGATATGGATTCCCCCAACACACTGAGTGAAACACCCATCATTTTGGGACGACCCTTCCTAGCTACTGCTACGGCACATTTTGATTATGAGGGGGGCAAAGTCGAATTCTCAATCAATGGCAAAACCGTCCCTATTGAGCTGATCATGCCCAATTCTGTTGACTCTGAGGCTGAAGACTGTGGTTGGATAGAAAGATGTGTTGTTCTCAACATACAAAATGACTTCGCTCCCATCCATCTCGCCAAAGATCCTTTAGAGGTTAGTCTGAACACCTCTAGATCCACTTACAAAAACACTTCTCATGAAATTGCCACATACAATCTGAATCTCGCAGTGGAAGCTCCACCATGCCCTCTTATCGAACAAGAAATTGATGAGGTTGATAATGCATGGGACACATTAGACTCGGAGCTCACATTGACCTCAACCATGATCATGCCCATGATGGAACCACCATTTGAGACCATTTCTGTAATAGATTCAGGAAACACTACAACTCTGACTCCACCGACAATCAGTGTTGAATTGAAACTACTACCCAAAGATCTGAAGTATGCTTTCCTGGATGATGCGCACACTCTACCAGTCATTATCAATGCCAACCTAAATCATATGCAAGAGAACCAACTCATGGAAGTTTTGAAAAAGAATTCCCAGGCTATTGGATGGAAGATAACGGATCTAAAAGGAATAAGCCCAACATTCTGTACTCACCACATATATCTAGAAAACGATAGTAAACCCTCTCGGAAATTCAATTTTTAAAATCCAAATTCAAACTCAAATTGAATTATTTTTTTATTTAATGATCTCCTCTTCCCTCATTCTCACTTGATCAATCTTTGGAGAGAGGAGCCTATTCTCCAAGAGCTATCTTGTCACAGAAGGGTGCCTAGCCTCCGAGCCGTCCGATGATAGCAAGTCGGCCTTCGACAAGGCGATTACGGTATTCATCTGCTCCCACAGTGAGATCCATCTTTTTTTGTTTTTCATATAGGTTAATCTTCGTTTAATTTTCACATTTTTCATTTCGTCGTCATTTTTTCTCTATAGATCATAGAATCGATCACGATTTGATTCGTCATCGATTTCGATTTCATCTAACATTCTTGATCTCTCCACGTTCACATTCTACCTCATGTAATCTCTCAACTCTAGTCACATACGGTGGCCAGAGAACCGAATCTATCCTTCCATTTTTCATCAGATTCCCATTCACACATCTATTTCATTTTTTTATTCAAATAAGAAGAGCCGAGGTGTCGTGCTCGTGTCCTCTTTTGTTTATGCAGAATTAAAAAAATAAAAAATGTAGTTTCTTTTCTTTCTCTAACATTTGTTTAGTAGGATAAAATAAAAAATAAAAAAATATGTTTATACATTGTTTTACATTATTTGTAGTTTCTATTTAAAAAATTTAAAAAAAAAAGAATTTTGGCAGCATGCACTGACATCCCATCCGCAAGCGGCGCCCATCGTCAAGATTTACATGCCTTGTCGGCATCCTCGATGGCATGGACGCAACTGACGTGCCTCCGTCATCCATTGTACGATCGCCGATCACGTGCCAATGCTAGAGCCGCCAACGCAACCGCCGCCTGAAGCTTGAAGCTCCTCCCAACATCCGCGAGCCCCCGTCGTCGATGATCTGCATAAGACTACATCCGTTCGTGATGCCCGCTTGAAGAGGCTATCCACCAGCAGCCCGACCGTGCTGCAGCTCGATCTACCGTGTCAGCCGCCACCCGTCGCTACGCAAGAAGAAAGGGAGAGCGATAGCTACGCCATGCTCCCTTACTCCCTATGTGGAACAAGAACGGTAAAGAAGTTGGGTAAATTACATACATACCCTTGGAAGTTGCTGATATTGCAAGAAGATCCCCATCAGTTCAAGAACGTGCATTGCACGTTTATTTTTGGGTAAATTGCATCATGTTCCACAGTTTTCCACAAATTGGGAATTCATGCCCGTCGTTCTGATAGCATGTTTTTTGCACGTATTCATTTGGTAAT
This sequence comes from Ottelia alismoides, assembly GCA_037367405.1. NCBI lineage: Eukaryota > Viridiplantae > Streptophyta > Magnoliopsida > Alismatales > Hydrocharitaceae > Ottelia > Ottelia alismoides. The sequence continues at coordinate 156,543 of JAZKJV010007403.1, read as the reverse complement.
TTGCATTAGTTTTCCTGCATTTCTATCTTATTACAAATTCATGCAAAAACAATAAAAAAATTGATATTCAGTCCCAATTTTCCATACTTTAAATTTCATAGTTTTATCATTAAAATAAATGTTGTTTATGCTCAATAAATTTCCAAAAAAACAAGATATGATCATGTTGTGTACCTCTTTTTAGTTTATTTTTTTATTGCAATTCATTTTTATTTGTTGTTATTAGAAAATCAAAAACATTGCATTTTTCACTGATTGAACTTCGAAAAATCCTAAAAATTTGAATATTTCTTAAAAATCTAAAAAATTAGAGTAGTTAACTTTTCGTGTCTTTTTATTTCGTGTGCAATTTCATGCATTAATCATTTATAAAATCCAAAAAATTATAATACTCTAAAAATCTTTAAAAAAATCATTTAAAATTGTATAAAAATGTGATTTCGATTTCTATTTGTAAATAATTTCATGTAGTTTTTAAGAAAATTCATCTTTATAATTTTTGAATTTATTTCATATTTTTAAATTGAAAAATACTCTTGTTTGCCCATTATTTGCATTTTCCATGTTTTATTCATTTTAAAATCCTAAAAATCTAAAAATCTCTGAAAAATTACAAAAACAGTAAAAAATCATAAAAACACAAATAGATTTTCATTGGATGTTTTTAGCATTATTATTATATTTGAATCTAAAAATGCATTTCTTTTGTGCGTGAATTTGTTTTGAAAATCATATTTTTGAAAATTAAAAAAACGTAAAAATTAAAATCACTAAAAATTTAAAATTAGAATATTAAAAAATAGAAATATAAAAATATACAAAAATTGAAAAGATAAGAAATTCTACTAAAACCAAGGATAGTTTGCATTTGAGATTCCCTTTTCTTTAATTGATTTTTTTTCGATCATTTGAATAACCCTCGAAAATTGTAGCCTCCCTAAATTTGATTAAGTTCGTTATACAGAATTAAATAGCAAAAGATTCTCTTGCTCACATTATTCTTTGTAATTATTTCAGCTTGAGAAGAAGAAAAAATAGATTTTTTTTGTTGACGCTTGATTGGGTTGCAATGACTTTTTAATAATCATCTAACTAAAACCCCTTAAAAATCTCCGTTCAACATCGAGCTACCATTTTGCATAATACAGTGAACCATATCATTCATGATTAAATGTCGAGAGCACATATGTATGCCAAAACATCTTCTTAGGTTTTATAAGGATTTTTTATAATTGCGATAATCATCGACATGGTACTTCCAAAGAACATTCGATGAGAGATCAAGACTATAGAGATATACAAATCAAGGTTGTTTTCATATTGTCTATTTAAATGTCATTCCTCATTATTATGAGGAAACTTGCACATTGCAACCACATACATCATGTGTCCAACTACAAGTACAATATCTTGATCATGGATCCAATACATGATATTTTATTGGTCACTATTAAGTATAATTTTGAGTGGGTTTAATGTAGGTCATGTCAAATAAGAAATATTTGCATAAATACATATTTTACTTTGATTAAGGATTTTATATCAAAGTTGTCTTGCCTTGTCAACTCTGAAAACTCATTCCCTTATTCACTTTCAAAGTAAGAGATATACTTACCATTATATCTCAAGCAAGATCTACGATCTTCTTTCTTATCTTGGTTACATCCCAATAACATGAGAAACTATAACTCGAATAAAAAGAAGTGGAGAATCATGCGGCCTTGCAAGTCCAACTTGCATTTCCCAATCTGGTCTTCAACACCTGGGCCCACCACCCCTAAGGCGATGTTGACCCATTGTTAATTGAACCAACCGTTAATAGGATTAGAACATGTTATGCACAATCTAATATCGCCCCAATAATATGAGGAACCAATATTGGGGTCAGTACGCATATAGCCTTACTCTTTCGAGAAGCAAAGAGCTCGATCCGTGTACGCTTGTATGTAGGAGACGTCACTTCGGACAGCCGTCTCCTACATGCAATCCATGGTGACAGAACCATTCACCTTGAAGGGATACCATGGATATCATTTATATGATTTTCCATATCACATTCAAATTGTTATTAATTATTATAAATCATATTCACATAATCAATTCTTCTAAGGAAATTACATCTCTATTCAATAATAGAGTGTTAATTTTAATTGGATCTAATCAATTTAATCATATTAAATCAATTATCAATCCAATTAATCAATCAACAAACAATTAGACTTTTCTTGATATTACCATATAGTATAAGCTCTCACAAGTACGTATTAATTTGTATTTTAATAATTACAGTACAATTTGACTTACGAATATTATTCTTTCCTCAAAAATGGATCCGGCCAGTATACTCGAGTTGTGTTGGAAGGGAACATTTCCTTGATGTGTAAGGCGCTAATTAGTAAACCAAGCTAGCATACCTGGACTAGACACCTTCACCATTCCGATTGAGAACAACATAAAATAATGCCAACGTACTTACGATTTTATCGATCAACTTAGATGATCGGGATTATACTATACATAGTAATCATTTACAGATTTAGGCATTTTAAAAACAATTTTAAGGATCCTAAACATCTAGTCATATCAAGCAAACATGTTCTTGATTTTGCATGTAAAAATTGTCCTACAACTATTGTAAGATAAAATGGGATTCTCATGAAACATACATTCAATAGCCAATGTTGATAATCAATTTTTTCATAATTATTAGACATCATAGTAATTAAGGAAGATTTATAATTTCCACGATTTTCATTGAATTATAAACACATTAAGTAAGAAGATTTGATGATCAAATCATCATCCAACCCATATCCACTAAATATGGAATATCTATGGCAAATACGAAATCGCGCGAAATAAATTCAAGTGGTTCGTTGGTTTGATTCTCTACTTAATCCAAATGCTTATTTTACGTTTCATGATGGTAAAACAGTAAGCAAAATCACTTTCTTACAAATATATGAATACATGCAAAAACAATATTGTGACGGGAACTTTTTGAATCATATTCATGCGCTTTTGGTACCAATAAAAGGCTACTATTTTAGGAACATATTTAGACTTTCTAAATACATTTTACTAACCAAAAATGCCCAAAAAATGCACAAACAATAGGTTTTTATCTTAGCGAAAAACCAATTCGAATCTTGCATCCAATGCAAAACGAGTCCCCACGCATCCGATTTACAAAACCTTGTTCACCTAGGGTTTTGGATCATATCCAAGACCTTGACCAAGGCTCTGATATCACTTTAAGGTTATGAAAAAAACATTAAGATATAACGGAAACGTAAAGATCCTATCATATGCGATCAAGAGCAACTAGTCATACTAGTAGCTTGGGGTAGCGAAATTTAATATATATATATATATATATATATATGTGATGAAACTACATGATCCAAGAATACTTCTTGAATCATTTGATCAAAATATCAAAAACGGGAATCAGGGCTACCTCTTGAAGCGTGCTTGTGATCGTATCTGTAAATGAAGAGACCTTCTGTCTCAAGTTCGATCCGACATAGATCTCGCGGGCACGAGGATGAATCGTGTGCTTCCTGCAATTAATGATGATGATCCGAGCAATGAATCTCCTGATTTTGTCTAACGAAATCCTACATCTTCTCCATGAACGAGCGACACTAAAGAAAATGGAGATCCACGAGTGGTCGAGGCGACGGTACAACGACGTAGTGATGATGGTGACTTTTTCACAACATAATGTGGATGGTCACAAGTGAGAGAGAAAGAGAGAGAGGATGTGAAGAGAGAGAGTTCCTCAAGGGAATGTGTGTTAGCATAAAATGTTAGGGCTACCCTTCCATTTATACTAATCGGATGTCAATGGATCTCAATCCATGTGCTCATATAAATCCAATGGTTGACATTGATTTACGTTTTCAATCGATGGCCATGATTTTATTGTAGTAATTTACAACAAAAATTAATCAATTTGAAATAAATTAAATATGCTGCAAATATATTTCCAACAAATTTAATTTCAATTCAAATCAATCTCATGTGGGAATAAAGAAAATAGAGTAGCCTACTTACCCTTTTAGAGTGGACAGCCATACATGGAGAAGGACTCCATGGTCACCCAATCTCTTAAAGAGGAAGGTGACACTCATTTTCCAATTTGGTGAGATCTCAATCTCTCCATAATTTCCACAAGTGTAACAACATTTATTGCAAAGTTATTCAACAAATTAATTCCAAATTATTTTGTGATAATTTCAAGCATGTCATTGATAAATTATGAATCATATTCACAAATCCAAAATAAAATGTAAATTGCATTTACAATTAATTGTTCAATGTGAATTCAATTCACATCAACTATTAATTTGTAAATACAAATTACAATTATCTCTCTCTAATATATTATAAATCACATTTATAAGATCCATGAATAATATGGATAGTGTTATCCATATTATTCACATCCTTGATAATTAAATCACATTTAATCATCTTGGATGTCCATTCTCCTGTGATCAAATAATATGAATCAAATTCATATTATTCAATAATTAAATCACATTTAACTATTTATTTTTCCCAATACTCAGACACATTATCAACAACAAAATTATTCTTTTACTCTTTCAAGAATAATGCGCTTTCTCCATCGATACTTGGAGATAAAGACATGGAGATTGTACATTCCATGTATAGTGACTTGGATATTGAGAACATATCTCAAATCCGGATCAAGGGGACCTCTCAAAGATGTTTTGTTGAATTAAGCCATAAATCTAATATTCTTATTCCATCTGAATTCGTATTCAGATCAATGTCCAATATTTGTACTAAGATCAGATTACTTCTTTATTAAGAGGAGTAACTAAAATCCAAACTTGTTTCATCTCTCCCTCGGAATGGAAGCGTCACAGTTATACAATCTTTTATGATCACATCACCCTCAAGTATTCATTATACCCATACATCATGCATATTGGAAGACCTGGAATAGACCCAAAGATTTAGACCAATTTCACATTAACTCTTCAGGATTTTTTTGTTAAGTTTTTCATTTGATCATTGGGATTTGGTATCGATCATATACTTTCCAAAAGCATATATCATACCTAGGTATTAATCATATACTTTCCAAAAGTATATATCAACCCTACAAATTCAGTCAAGTTCCAAAGTGAGATGACCTTGTACGGAATTTGATACCAACATCTCATGAGTGAGCTCATGCCTTCTGGTTCAGTAATGAACATGTATGATCTCTTTGAAGGATCGTATTACTCATATGACTTTGCATGCATATCAGCTCGCAGGTGTATAGACCTTGATTAGATCATTAACATGTCGATCTGCTAAATGTACATACTCAACATATAGCAACACATATGTCTCCGGTCAGAGGATGCGTGCCTATATCGTGACAGTATATGACATAGGTCTTGGTTATCTCGATCTCATTAAGTCAATTCTTTGACCTGACTTATCTAACACCTCTAAATCTCTATTCTTAAGATGAAAACATGCATCAAGAGGTCGGTTAGATATCATTCTATATAGAAGAATTTCCATCTTCCTCTCAGGACGGAGATCCTCTCTTAACAATCAATTGACAGTTCTTGATGAGTACTCAATCTAACTCTTTAGATATCATTCAAGCACTAGCCTCTATGATTCAACATTTGAATCAACAGCTATATGATTATTAAGATGGCCATGGTACATAAACTTAATTGTACTAAGGGGCCTATTATGCAAATTAGTTACTCTTCATTTTAGATCAGGGAATGGTCTGCAATAACATTTATTGCATAATGGCACGTCATGGGCTTGCATGCCAACATGAAGCGATAGCGAAGGGCCATGGTGGTGTTGGCAGTGCCCCTCGAGGGCTAGCGGTGGTGCTGGCTGAGCCCCTTGGGGGTTGGCGGCCTTAGTTGCGCCCCTTAGAGGGAGGAGGGGGGTCGGTGGCACTGGTTGTGCCCCTCTGTGGCGTTGGCTATGCCCCAAGAGATGGCAGCAATGTTGAGAGAGGAGAGAGAGAGAGGGTTGGTGGTGGGGTATGGATTAGGTCAGGCTCCGATATAGGACAGTCGCTCTAAAACCATGTGGAGATAATAGAATTGCTTGCATTCATAGAGCCCTAGGTCTTTATTATATAAGAGAAAAGGTTTAGGTAAATTGCATAAGAGGTATACAAAAGAAATAGAAATAAGAAATAAACACCAAGAGATACAAATATCTCAACAGAATGTCATAGGGACAAAGTACATACGATCGACAGCAGGAATAATGTTGTCAGAAACTGAGAAAAAGAGAGCTATGTACAACTCCAAAGCAATAAATACCATCTTCTATGACATCATGAAGGAAGAGTTCAATCGGGTTTCAACATTCAAGACTACATACAAAATATGGAATAACTCAACGTGACATATAAAGGAATGACAAAGTTAAAAGAGACATAAGTTGATCTCCATCGACAGATGTATGAGTTATTTAAAATAGAAAATGGTGGGTCTAGGGGTATGTATGCAAGATTCTCAAGAATCTTCATTAGCATCTGAAATCTCAAAGTGGAGATCATAGAGCCGAAATGGGTGAAAAAGATCCTTCGATCTCTCACAACTATATGGAGCACCACTACAACAACGATGAAGGAAGCTAACAACATCAACACTCCGTCGGTTGATTAACTCATAGGAAAACTTCTTGTCTATGAAGTAGATAAGATACAAATTGTTGAAGTAGAAGCAAAAATCAATAAAAAGGAGAATTGTGTTTCAAGCTACTAAGTCAGCTTTAGATGAAAACTCTAAAGGTGATCTTGCACACAAAAAAATTCAAGAAATTCTTCAAGAAAGGTGACCATATAAAAGGAAGTGATCTTGAATGATTCCACCATAAGAAGGGTTATTTCAAGAAAGATTGCTCCTTACTCAAGAAAAGTTGTAATCACGAGTCGAAAAGCCACGAACTAAGCATAGGCAAAGGAGCTAAGAAGGAACACCAGAGAAAATCTCACAAACACTACCAAAAGCATCCGAGGATGAAATCTCTTCAAATTACTTGGGACTACTCTGATTCCAACTCCGACACCTCAAGTTCTTCTAGGAGCGACACTGACTACTCCAACACAGAAGAAGCCTTGCTCAAACTGGCAGCCCTGGACAAAGAAGAGAAAACTTTTGATGAACCTTCTATTAAAGAACTACAAGTAGTTATTCTTTACATGAACTGTTAAATTGAAAAAGGGAAAAAAGTTACTAAAAACTATTGTACGCACCACTGTAGTTGGTCATGAAAATGAAGTTAAAATTCTAAAAGAAAACATTCATGAACTCACATCTTGTTTTTCTTTATATGAACAAGAGCATGAAACTGAAATAAAAACTCTTAAAGATAACATAGATAAATTAGAAACAACTGTAGCTGATTGAACAAAAAACATACATCTTAAAAAAGTAGTTGATTGAGCCAATTTCATGACGGGTAAGGAAAACCTAGAAAAACTCTTAGGAGAAAATTATTAAATTAGAACTAGCTTTGGGATAGGATATGAACCAACTGAAGCTAGTAGCTCAAAAACTGCTAAAATCACAAGCTTGTTAAACATGTTAAGCATGTCAAAAAGTACTCTAGTCAAACCAAAGTCAGAAACGTTATTGAACCAAAAGAAATCCAAATGACCATTTTAACCTTACAAGGATCCAAAAGAAATGGGTACTGAAGAGCTTGGTTAACTGTTTTGCAAAAATGAATATTTCATACATGAGACAAAATAATCATTAGTTCAAGACCAATCCATATATTGCAGGACCTCGAATGTAGAAGGTATGGGAAGTGGATCATGGACAATGGATGTTCGAGACACGTGACTGGAGACAAGGACCTATTCCTCGTCGTCAAAGACAAAGTCAATGGGACTTTCACTTTTGGCAACAAACACAAAGGTATGATTATTGGAGAAGGTATGATAGAAACCCTACAACTTCTATTAATCATGTTAGCCTTGTTGAAGATTTGAAGCACAACTTGTAGAGCTCTTCTCAGATCTTCGATAAAGATTTTAATGTAGTACTTTCTAAAAGTGGTTTGAAGTTGTTAAGGAAGAGACAATAGATCTTTTACTTAAGAGAGATAGGCACGAAAGTGTCTACACACTTAGATTCGATGAATGTTCTACACTAGAATTCATGTTTTGAACATAAAAGAAACTTTTAATTTTACATAGAAGAAGAGATCACATCCACATGAAACTAATCCATAGTCTTAGTAAACTTGACCTAGTTAAAAATATACCTAAACTATCTTATTAGAAGGTGGACATGTGTTCAGCATGTAAGCTAGGAAAACTCTATAGAAAACCTCTAAAATCTAAACAATACATTAGCTTTGCCAAACCTTTAGAGCTCTTACATCTAGATTTGTTTGGACCCATAAAATCCAAAAGTTTAAGTGGGCATTACTATTGTTTTCTCATAGTAGATGATTGCTCTCATTTTGTTTGGGTGTTGTTCATTTCCTCCAAGGAATCAGCTTTTTTTAAAGTTCGAGAAGCTAATTAAATGGATTTAAAATGAAAAAGGATCCATTATCACTAAATTTAGAAGTGATCATGGTGGAGAGTTCAAAAATAATTAGTTTCTAATTGTGCCAATGCTGGAGTCAAGCATGAACTCTCTGCACCAAGAACAACATCTCAGAACGACGTATTTGAGTGAAAGAATCATACTCTTCAAGAATGTGGTCGCACTATTCTGTGCGAATTCGACCTTCCTAGACATTTTTTGGCAGAAATTGTGAATACAGTGTGTTATGTCTTAAATAAGGCTTTGGGCCAATCAGGAATAAAGAATATACATTTTGAGCTCTATTACAGATGCTCACCAAAGATAATCTATTTCTTTGTCTTTGGAAGTGACTATATTCTTAACACTAAGGAAAATCTTGACAAGTTTGTTTTAAAAAGTGAAGAAAGATGTCTTCCTAGGATATTCTTTACATAGCAAAGCTTAGAGGCTCCTCTAAGAAAACAATAATTGTCGTAAAAGTTATCAATGATTCTTTTGATGAGAACTTATGTAAGAATCGTCAAATACATGAATTAGAAAATGAGGAAAATGCTCAAGTAGATCATTCCAGCGTATCTGAGAAGAGTACCAAGCATTTCAACTTTGTTAGAGATCACACAAAGGAGTTCGACATCTCGAACGGAATTCAAAGAAGATCGCAACTAAATTCATTTGTGGCATCTGCTTTTGTATCCTCCATATAGTCAAAGTCCGTTAATGAGGCTTGCAATAGTAATTCTTGATTAATGACAATGCAAGACAAACTTGTTCAATTTGATAGAAATTGTGTACAAGATATTGTTCCTAGACCTGAGATCACCCGGTTATTGGAACCAAACGAGTTTTGAATGACAAATTGGATGAGTTGGGGGTAGTTGTCAAGAACAAGGCAAGATTTGTTGCTCAGGGATATACTCAGTAAGAAGGCATCGATTTTGATGAAACCTATGCACATGTCTCTAGGATTGATTCTATCAGAATAATTTTAGCATTTACTTGTTTCAAGTGAATCAAACTCTATCAAATGGAAGTTAAAAGCTTTTTCTTAAATGACTTCATCAAAGAAGTTTACATCAAGTAATCGAATACAAACGATGAGGTGTCGCACATCATAGAAGCACGAAGATCGGATCATATACGATAAAACAAGATTTATCATATAAGTCGCGATAGCAACGAAATTTAAAAAACTTTTGATGGAATCACTTGGATTGGGAATCATTCCCAATCTATTCAATCATAATCACATGAGTTCGGGCAGCATAATGTGTATGGGTGAAGAATCCTAGGAGGGGGAGGGGCTCCAAATGAAGGTTGTCACATGAAATGTTTAAGTGTTGGGGGAGTGAGAAAAGAAGGTAGTTGTGGGGTTCCTCTTGAGTTCCTCGCAGGTAGATGTGGCATATTTGCAAGAGACAAAGATTTGCAGTTTGTCCCTAAGTCTATGGAGATCTATGAAGTGCCCCAGACTATCAGTGTTTTGGGTAGTGCATGCGATTAAGTCAGCAAGTGGCATTTTGATTTATGGAATAGTTACGTTCTCTGACTGGTGGACAATTTTATGGGGAGTAATTCGGTGATAACAACGCTCGATGTGTTGTCATATGGCATCCAGTTGATGATGTTTTAAAGCACAATTAGGTTTACAAGGTGTTATCCTCTATGGGATGATCTTCGACTGGCAAGGAATAATTTTTCTAACATGCCTTGGATTGTGGTTGGTGATTTTAGCACGTAGAAGAGGTGTCGTTGATTGTGGTTCTAGAGTGTTTCTGTATTTTATTTATGAGATGGAACTAGAGGTGTTGGATGCTTCGAATGGCAAGTACATGTGGCGAAACAACACCTCGCAGTCATGCATTGTTCATATTTTTATTCCAATTGATCTGATGGAGTCCTTTCCCTCATGGTTTGCAAGGGCTCTCCCACTACAATTTGTTGGGATTTAGGTGAGGGGTGCGTTTGAGAACTGTCTTTCGGTTCAAGAAGGCATGGCTCCCGAGGGAAGGTTTCAGATCTATGGTGGTGAACTTCTGGTTATAGATGTAGGTGAAGATGTCAGCTACAAGAAAGATGGTGAAAAAACAAACATAATTATGCACATGGCTAGTAGGGTACAAGAATGAGTTGAGAGAAAAGTAATTGGAGGCAAGAAGTGCAATGCAGCCATAGATTGAGAGATTGGATCGAAAATGAGGCAAACCTTACAGAGGAGGAGTTGGTGGCTCGATCTTCTCATCTTGCTATGATAGTTACAAAATATAGTGAAGAGAAGTTGAGTGAAGGCAGAGAATGAAGCAAAAGTGGGTCAAGGAAGGTGATGCAAATACGAGACTTTTTCATTCTACTTCAAGTGGATGATGGCGTAGAAACTATATTGATGCAAATCAAAATTTGCGACAACGAAAAAATATATTTGATTGTGGTATTTTATTTCGTAGAAGAAACTGGAGGGACTGAGAAGAGAAAGCATATCGGTTGCGCGAGATTTGAGGAAGAAGAAGCACGAAGATCACGTGGGGAAGAGAGAGACGAGAGGGGGAGATAGAGATAAAATGTCAATTTTTCATATCATCTGAATTTTTTAAAACAATAGACTACCATCCCTTTATATAGGAGGATTGGATTACAAAACTAGAAACAAATCAAAATTCAAATCCCAACTTATCCTAATTTGGACTCTAACCAACTAACTAATCGATTTGAACTAAATTCAAATCTTCAGTTTATCCTGATTAACTCTAATTCTAAATTTGAAATTCAAATTAAAAAACCGACTACAATTTGAGATCACAGACGATCTCTTTTATTTAAATAATTGCAACGACTCGATTAATAATTAGACTCTAATTAATGATGAAAAATAAATAAATAAAGCCCTATTTATCTGATTCGTGCTGCATCATATATCCATTCGATCATAGTAGCAGGAGAGAGGTTTACCCAGTATGGAGAGGTGGGGAGCATTGAAGTGTCATATTTTAAGGATAAAAGTAAGAGGGCCCCTCATGGTGGTTCGCACTAGATTAGTAAAGGGGAAGGAAGAATATCTTAGGCATAGCACAAATGATTCGGGAGTCCATGGCATAAGAAGTCAGTGAAGCAGTTTTTGATCTCAATGTTGATGCCTCCTTAAGGCCAAAAGGATTCCATGTCTTGTTCTTCGAAGAGATTTGGGTGAGATGGAAGGAGAGGTTTTGAAAATGATGGAAGAATTCAGGCAAGGCAATGCATGTTTCGATCTGTTGAACCGTTCTTTTATTTTTCTGGCTAAAAAGGAGGGGCGGTGCATTTTGAGGATTTTCGATCGACTACCATTTGGAATGCTTTGTATCATTCTGTGGCTAAGGTCTTGGTCAACCGTCTCAGGCTAGTTCTAGATTAGATCATCTCTCCTAAGCAGTCGGTATTTATTCCTGGTAGGTAGTCGATGGACAATGTTTTCAGGGTCTTAGAGATAATCACATAATAGAGGTGGTAGAAGATGAAGGAGTTGGTGTCATGGACTTGTGGATTGAGAGGATGAAGAGGAGTATTACTACGTCCTCAACGTCGATATGATGAATGCTAAGCCTGAGGGTGGTTTCTTTCAACCCCAAAGGATGATCAAGCAGGGTTACACGCTCACTCCCCTCCTTTTTCATCATTGTGGCAGACACTCTGGCCATTATGACTAACTTGGTAGTGGCTAGGAATTTCTGTAGAGGCTCCTCAAGAGAGGAACTCTCTATTCATGTACTACAATATGCAGATGGCACGGTCTTCTTCATTGAAGAGGGCATGCATGAGTGTAGAGGGATCAGAACAGTACTGGATCTTTTGAGGGATGTGTCGAACCTACGAGCTAATGGGAGGAAATCGGTGTTTGTTCCATTTGAGATGACAACTGAGGAGATAGGAACGTATTCTGGGCAAGCGAAAAGGGGGTCTCCCAATCACATACCTTGACTTGCCACTAGTAGGTAGGAGAATGCAACAATTAGATTGGATGACTATGACTAATAAGATACAGAAGAAGTTGACTGGATGGAGGACTTCATGCTTGTCAAGAGGGGGTTGTTTGGTGATGATTAATGCAAAACTATTGGCAATTCCAATCTTTTTACTTTCCACACGTTTGACGTTGGCAGGGGTTACAAAGATATTTGATGCTTTAATGAGATGCTTTTAGGGGGCTTCATCAACAAATTCTTCATGTATCAATTTGGTGAATTGGGATACAGTTACACAATCGGTAGAGAATGGTGGGTTGGAGTTGGTGAAGTTAAAGGAGATGAACAAAGACCTGCTAGCCAAGTGGGTTGTGTGTATTTGGGGAGATTGTGAAGACTTGTTGTCCAGGAAGGTTAGGTCGATAATTGGGGTCACTATGGATCCGGCGGCTCATCCCCAATTTTGGGACTCGCCTTCCACGTTTTAGAAGAGGGTTTGTTTAATCATTCCTGAAGTCATTCAACATTCAAGACCCATTGTAGGGGACAAGAGGGGATTCAAGTTTTGGTTGAATGATTGGTCGGAGGAAGGAGCTTTGTGCAAACGATTTCCCTTCCTTTTTTCTCTAGTGGTAAACTAGAATACATGTCTAGCAGAAATATGTTCGAACAATCCAGGATGCCTGTTATATGAAGAATATATCACATCAAAGGATTGAAGAATTTATGCATATGGTAAATTGTGTTCGCAAGGTTGACTACCCGACGGATGGGAGGGAGGCTTGGACATGGAGTGATGGGCATTTCTCAGTGCAAAAGGCATTATGCTCGACCACGATTTTGATTCGGGGATTTATGCGTAAGATTGTGCATGATTCTGGTCGTGGAAGATGCCTTCTAGAGTGAAGGTCTTCGTGTGTGTCTTGAGAAGGGGCCTATGTCGAGGGAAAGAAGAGCACCTTGTTTATAGGGAGTGGATGCGACATGCCTACGTTTTGAGGAGCCAGTGGAAGACATTGATCACATATTTGTTGCTTGTGAGGGCCCTAAGCGGGTGGGAGAGATATTGGAATCTCTAGGCTCTGATATGACAATGTGGAGTCGTTAGGGAACTCAATTGGTGATGGTTGGAGAGCTTCTGTCGAAGCAAGGCAAAGGAGGTGTTGTGGTCTATTGAAGGTCTTCGTGTCTCTTGAGAAGGGGCCTATGTCGAAGGGCAGAAGAGCGCCTTGTTTATATGGAGTGGATGCGACATGCCTGCGTTTTGAGGAGCCAGCGGAAGATATTGATCACATATTTGTTGCTTGTGAGGACCTTAAGCGGGTGGGAGAGATATTGGAATCTTCGAGCTCTGATCAGACAATGTGGAGTCGTTATGGAACTCAATTGGTGATGGTTGGAGAGCTTCAGTCGAAGCAAGGCAAATGGTTGTTGTGGTTGTGGTCTGTTTGGCCAACTAAAAACGAGGTCTTCTTTAATCGGGAGCGTTTTTACAAGGAAAATATGGTGGCACATTTTAAAATTTTGTTTGAAGATTGGTATGTAAATTCTTGTAATTCATTATATCAGTATGAATATAATCAGGAGTTAGGGTGAACATCTCTATGATGTACTCCTTGTTTTCCCTTAATAATAAAATGTACATAATCATGCATAAGCTATATTGTGCAAGGTTGCAGAAAGGGGTAGTCGATACTCAGTCAACGGGGTCACTAACTAATGATTAATTGGCAGTCCGACAAGTAATCTGATTTAGTCGGTCATTAGTCGATTTTGAATTGTTTTAATATTTTAAATATATAAATCATTTGTTATACATATATTATTAGATATTAACATAGATTTGTACATTTTCTATATTATCATAATGAAACATAAGAAGTAATCGACTTTAAATTAGACCTGACCAACAGGCTAGAGACCCTCCCGCCCAACCCGCTCATGGGTCTTGGACTAGGAAATTTAAGCATGGACCGACTCGGCCCTCCCTGCAAATACACACGCATACACCTGTCGAATAATACATATATTAATATGATACACTTTAAGTTTTTTTATATGTGATACTAATTTTAAATAAAATTCGATAGTTTACATGTCAAGTAATATGTAAACTACTTATGTTAGTTATATAAAGTATAAATGGTAAATCATTTATATATATTAAATACCATTAAAGAATTCAATGGAAAAAGAAAGAAATGGGCTATGGGCTGGCACATGGCGAGCTCTGGACAGAGATTTTTTAACCTCGGCCCGTTTGGTCAGGCCCATGGGTAGGTCGGCATTTTGACCAGGTCTATTCTAAATACAACAGTAAGCATATTAATACAAGTTTGCTTTAAAAAACAAAAAACTAAAAAAAACTTGATGTAATAGGCAGTCAATTAGTCGACCGACTAGGCCGACTAGTCGGCTCGATTATTTGGATTGACCAACTAATGGTCAACTAGGCCTAATCGAGTTGGCTATCCCCCCCACCCCACCCCAAGTCGACTAGTCAGGCCGAGTAGTCGACCTTGTCGACCGACTTTTGCAAGCTTGATATTGTGGCACCTCCATTGAGTTCAATATGTATTTTATTTTATGATTAAATTTTAGATCGAGATCAAAGAAGCGGGATTTATTTTGAAGAGATTGGATGTCAATGGAATTAGACCTCAATTAATTTAGATCACTACAATGCTATTTATTATATTAATTTCCAATAAGTTCCAACAATAATCTATATATATAATGTAGATTTATTTGACACCAAATTTTGACACATAATACATTATTTCTAATCAAAGTGGCTTGGCATAAAAAAAAGAAACAATATGGATACGATAATAAGATTAGACAACACAATTCCAAAATATTGGCAATATATATAGACGGGAGTGGTCAAGTTTAAATACATCATTATATATTGTAAAAAACGCAAACATTGTCATTATTGAGATTCCTAACGAGCTAAAGTCTTTACCATAAAAATAAATACATGAACAATATATATAGAAATCAACCTGCAAAAGGATTTTTTAAGAGGATTGTGAACCAACTACAACTCAAAATTCAATCAGCATTCCATAGCTAGATGCTTATAAGTCCAAGCTTGAGATTTAGTTAACTATCGAGTTCAAGTCCAAGTAGAGACTGGCTCGACTTGTTCGACTCAGATAGACTACTCTACTCCCTGCTATGCTTTGCCACCGTTACCCCTTTGCTCATCATTGTCGCACTTGTTGCACTTTGCAATTCATGATCATCGGCATAACATTTACAGTTGCAGCAATGAACACTAACAACTTCCCTTTTTCCATCGCATTAGTCTTAAACCCTATTTTCTTCATTCTGTGTATAGGAATCTTGTGTTGTTTGATATTCGTGCTTTGACAACTTTTCTTGCTTGTTGTGCACTTTTACCCCTATTTTTATGTTCTGGTTAATTATTTATTATTTGGAGTATCTTAAAGAAAATGAGGCTGTTGTTTTTTTTTTTCTTGAAATTTTGTTTTTGCAATGCTTGTGAATTGTGAACCTTCAATTATAGAAAGAATTATAGAGCAACCATGTTTAGTCTTATTTGCTCGTTGATAAGAATTATACATTTATATTATGCCAATTATGAGTTCTTGAGCATATTACCATATTATACATACGTTTGAAATCTTTTGATTACTTTGAATGCAAGGAGATGCATATTTCAATTATAACTTTCTTGATATAAGACAATATTTTGTTAATTTCATCTGTAATCGGAAAAAAAACTTATATTTACGACTCAACCACCTCGATGCTTAAACCTCCCCTCAAGATCAGAAAACTGCCCCAGTAAACATTCTTTAAAATCATCATTACTGCTCCATTATATGTACCATTTATAAGGCATAAACCCCATATGATACAGACACTCGGAATTTAGTAAAGCAGTGATGAAACAAAAAAGTGTCACCAATTTATGTATCGGACTTTGATTAGATTCACATCAACAGCTTTACCATCTTCTAGTCATCAACATCTCATCAACTTAAGTCAACAAATTCACACATAGTCAAAACAACATGAAAAGTAGCTGGCGAATAATGACTAAACATAAGGCATCGCAAGCATTAGCCAAGTTGAGACAAATAATTCATTCAATCAGACTTACATCACCAAAGGCGCTATAAAAGCAACCATGAACTTCCACACTCAAATTCCACTTTCAGATGTTAAATGACAAGTAAAAGCTCGATAGGAAATAGACAAACATGCTTGCAATATGACAACTTCATTGTTGATGACCAAAAATCTTTGCTGGTCATCCTTCGATTCAAAAAAATCCATCGACAAAAGCAAAATCTGTGTTGTTTCCTATCAATAAAATATCCAGTCAGTGGTCTGGGCCACACGACGTTGTACCCTAGCACATCTCCTCCCAAGTTTACCTCAGCCCATATTTTCTTCTTGTCTTGTAAATCACATTCAATGATAGTTGACCGTAGTTCCCCCTCATCAAGCTATAGTGTTGTACACTGTACAGACACTTTCATTGTCCTCCATAGCACCAACAAACCATTTCAACAACATTACCAATTTATGTATTGGACTTTGATTAGATTCACATCAACAGCTTTACCATCTTCTAGTCATCAACATCTCATCAACTTAAGTCAACAAATTCACACATAGTCAAAACAACATGAAAAGTAGCTGGCGAATAATGACTAAACATAAGGCATCGCAAGCATTAGCCAAGTTGAGACAAATAATTCATTCAATCAGACTTCCATCACCTAAGGCGCTATAAAAGCAATCATGAACTTCCACACTCAAATTCCACTTTCAGATGTTAAATGACAAGTAAAAGCTCAATAGGAAATAGACAAACATGCTTGCAATATGACTTCATTGTTGATGACCAAAAATCTTTGCTGGTCATCCTTCGATTCAAAAAAATCCATCGACAAAAGCAAAATCTGTGTTGTTTCCTATCAATAAAATATCCAGTCAGTGGTCTGGGCCACACGACGTTGTACCCTAGCACATCTCCTCCCAAGTTTACCTCAGCCCATATTTTCTTCGTCTTGTAAATCACATTCAATGATAGTTGACCGTAGTTCCCCCTCATCAAGCTATAGTGTTGTACACTGTACAGACACTTTCATTGTCCTCCATAGCACCAACAAACCATTTCAACAACATTACCATCTATAACTGGTCAGCACATCTTGGCAAAATCATTTTGTACCTAAAGTAGGATAAACTGGCCATATTGCTCTAGCATCACTGGAGATCCAGAAAACCAAAATGATTTCTTTGTGACCAAGTTTCCAGAGCATACAGTGCTCAAGTCAGGAGGGACTTGATGTGGGAATCTCCATTTTTTGGGAAAAACAGAATTAGAGAGAAAAAACTGTCTATAAACCGACTTTAAGATCCGTTTTTGGCAAACTAAACACAATCCTGAACATCTGAATACATACCAGCACGAAAAGTTAAACATAATGCATGTATTTGCAACTGAAACAGAGTGCAAGTTTTTTTTTTCAAAGGCAACAATGAAAGCGGCAATGTTTATGAATAATCCGATGTGTTAAATTGAAGCGAACATGCATATACTGAAAAAAAGAGATAAAAAGAAACTCGAGAGAACATAACTAAAGCCGTATCCAGAACATCTAACCAAACTAAACATGCTAATTGAAACATTGCCAGAAATGTTGTGATATATCATCCAATAATTCACAAGGATGTGTCACTCAAATTGATAGGACATGGTTATTGTTCTCTAGAATATCGCCTAATATATGATGAGATATCAATTGAATGCTTGCAATATGGCAAAATCTGGTCAAAAAACTCATATTTCACCTAATGTCGATGAAATTCTCCTCTCTAATACGGACATTGCCGAAGTCTGATGCTTCCTCAGTTTTCATCCTGTCTTGCAAGATCCACTCAATGTATATGAAATATTTCGAGACTATAAATGACTGAGGTAACCTTAAGTGTATATAGATGCTCCCAGTACACACATCCCGAGCATAATCAATGGAGCCTTGCATTGGGCTTATGATGTACAAAACCACACTTCTAAATGACACGGGAAAAAGGTGAACACATGAGCATTGTAAAACAATGGAGTAAGGCTGCAAAAATCCACCCTTAATAAGGGTAATGGAGTAAGGATGTACTATCTAGTATTTACTATATACTACCTAGTGCTTTTTATGTTTTTTATGAACTTTTGTCATTGAAGTTGTATTGTTTCTTTTCTTAATTGATGCAAGTCATGACCTTCTGGATATGCCTTTTTATAGATTAGAAGTCTTTATTTCTATCCTATTTATTGATTTTAAAACTATGAAATCTTACTTTCTTATGGTGTCACCTTTTTTTAAATGATTACGGGGGAGGAAGGGGTCGAACCCTAGTCACTGGAGTGGGAGCCCACTGCTTCTACCACCAGATAATTAAGTGGGTTATGTGTCACCTTTAAAATCCCTTTGCACAATTTCTGATGATATTGTAAAATATATCAATGATATCTCGGTTTCCAAACTTGGCAAGGAGAAGCTGATGTTAATATTTAAGGCTATGGATTGAAAATCGTGTGTGAATACAATACCTCCTTGATAGTAGACAGAGCAGATAAAGCAAGGTTGCAATGAGCAGGTAAAAACTTTATGACTCGCAGTTAGGGTACCTTATCTTGATCAAAGATTCAAAGCAACAACAGGTAACGGATCCTCAACTAAGTGTTTTCTTTAAAAGGTCTCTTACTTGCTGCAGTCAAAAGTGGCTTACAATGGTAAATATTTGTGCATTGCCTCTATGCCTAATTGCTCAGGCAAACAACAGGGGGAGCCACTTTGAAGTTCACTATGAAATGAGGCATTGAATGAAGCCATTACGAAGAAGTTCCATGAGTTACGAAGGAAGTTTCGGACTCATATTGTTCATGGGTCGAGAAGGGGAGTTGAACTCTATGAGATCGAATCTCCCGTTGGTGGATGCTCAAATAAGTATTTTGTTTTAAACGTCTGTCAAGTGCTGTAAGTCAAAAGTGGTTTACAATGGTAAATATTTGCTCATTGCTGCTGTGCCTAATTGCTCAGGGGCCTCAGGCACACAACCAATGCAATAAGAAACTCAATGCAGCAATGGAGAAATTTGAGTCATAATCTTAAAGATGGAGCATTCTCAAACAATAAAGCACTGCTATAAACCCGAGGCCTATAAACAATACATGCCATCCTCAGCAAGAAAAACTTTTCAAATGTTTTCAGAATTCTTTTTGAAGCAAATAATAGTAAGAAACATATTGTTAGCTCATCTAATTAGATTGCCATCTAAAATAAATCTTCCCTTCAAGAAGAATGACTGTAGCTAATTAACACTAATCAAGTCTTCTGCCACCCTCTCCAATGTATATTGCAGGAATATTTTGATGGCATCGACTGAGAGAAGTTATGATTGCAAGACCCTATAGCATCCCTGTTTCCTTCTCAAGAGGTAAATTGAATTTTTTTTCTATTATCTATTTCAAAGAAAATTCCAATCATAAAAACCACAATTGCCTACAAGACTTTGAGAGTAACCCTATGAGCCTCTTTGGTAACTGGATTGGGTTGGGTTGGAATATCCTCTTGTGAATAGTAGCTGTTTGGATAATTGGGAGGGTTGGAAAGGGTTGGTATGATAAATGTGATGTGATGTGACATTGATTATGTGTTATTGACTTTTTTTAATGATTATAATATATTTTTTATGTTAACTTTTAATTTGAATGTGGTTAAAAAATTATTATAACAGAAATTGTATGATCTATACAACTAATTTCAATTCATAAATGCAGGGATAGAGTAGGGGGTATGCCAGGTTACCCACGGGGCCCAAAGCGGTTATTAGAAGATTTCACTACTAGTCAGCAAGGATTTCGCTAACCAATGAAATGCTACCACCACATAAGCCACCTTCCCGGCCTTTCTTGCAACTAAACAAACCTTATATGTCACCAATTTGTTTGTTGGTGAGGGTATTCCAACAAATGTCAGAAAAAAACCATTCTTGCAACATGTGGATAACAAGGTTGTTGCAGTGGGAGATGTGAAAGCTCTAACTTCTACCGAGATAATGAACAAATATCTCCACATGAATGAGGAGATCAACGAATATATTATCGAGTTAAAGAACAAATGGTCTGAATTCGGGGTTACCCTCATATACGACGGATGGACACGCTATACAAGGAAGCAAATCATCAACTTGTACATTGTAGTGGAAAGACAGTCCATCAAGCATGTGGATAAATATGAATATGTCATATAACATTTTTCATGTAATCGGGATTGAGCATTTTATGCCAGGTTACCCACGGGGCCCAAAGCGGTTATTAGAAGATTTCACTACTAGTCAGCAAGGATTTCGCTAACCAATGAAATGCTACCACCACATAAGCCACCTTCCCGGCCTTTCTTGCAACTAAACAAACCTTATATGTCACCAATTTGTTTGTTGGTGAGGGTATTCCAACAAATGTCAGAAAAAAACCATTCTTGCAACATGTGGATAACAAGGTTGTTGCAGTGGGAGATGTGAAAGCTCTAACTTCTACCGAGATAATGAACAAATATCTCCACATGAATGAGGAGATCAACGAATATATTATCGAGTTAAAGAACAAATGGTCTGAATTCGGGGTTACCCTCATATACGACGGATGGACACGCTATACAAGGAAGCAAATCATCAACTTGTACATTGTAGTGGAAAGACAGTCCATCAAGCATGTGGATAAATATGAATATGTCATATAACATTTTTCATGTAATCGGGATTGAGCAACTCAATGGGGTCACAATGGGGTCGCAGAGGGGTTGTACCTATGCAGAGGTACTCTGCCGCTCTCTGATTGTTACATTGGTGGTGCTTGTGATGTCAGGATGGATGCTTCTAGCCGTGTTTTGCTCCGGCCTATCAAAGCTTGAGGATGCAACAACGAAGGTCATGCAGGTGCTTAGGGATGAATTTCCAGGAGACCTCATGCTCATGGCCTCAAATTTCAACGAAATTCGGTCGAATTTCTGACGAACATCATTATCCAGTCGAAATCGAAATTCGACCGAAATGACTGAAATATGGGGGCCCTAGTACAAAAAGCGACCGAAATGATCAAAATTTCGGTCGAAATTTCACCGAAATTCCACCAAAATTATGTTTTGGTCGATACCGAAATGGTGACCGAAACCGACACTTAGGGCCTTGCTCATGCTCCTCTAGGACAAAGAGGCATGTGTTAGGGGTCTATCGCCGCAAGACCGTGTCAAGCTGATGGCGTGGAGAGGGTTAGAGTCCTCTGAACTCCTACAGTGGAGATCACCCTTGGCTGAGAATGGGGAGCGACATGGTGGACATCGCTTTTTTGCTCATATTGAGGGGGTTCCTCTGCTATCTTGTAACTTGTCATCACTGAAGTCCTTAGCATTGGGATGTGCGGCACATTTTTTATGATGGTTGTACACTAGTCGTGGATATTGTTGGACCTCTCCCTCCTTTGATGAACTTCATGTATGCCATGTTTGTGGGGCATCATTCCTTCAGCCTTTCATTCAAGATTTTGGTCCCGCGACCACCCCCACCAGACACAAATGCGTTGTTGAGTCCTCCAGTTGGGATGTCGAAGCCGGTCTAGGATGAGGTGTCGGCATAGATTGAGTTGGTTGGAGCTGGAGACAAGGATGCAAAAAACGGTCTAAACAATCGTTTAAATGTCCGTTTAAACGCATGCGGTGTCCGGCCGCATCGTTTAATGAAAAACGGTCCATAAACGGCAAGGCTGCTTAAACGGCCGTTTAAACAACCTTTTAAACGATCTTAAACGGACTTTTAAACACATTGATCTACTTTCTTCAAAAGATCACCATTATCCATGATTTTTATGTTGTTTATTTCGACATTTGACTATGAATTCTTGTTGTTTATGTTATCTATTTTGAAATTTGGATGAAACATTACATGATTTGACAATATTTGATCTATATTGTGAATCTATGATTATATTTCTTATTTATTTATACTTTTTTATTAATTATATATATGTAATAATTTTTTATTAATTAAAAATGTAAAACCGCATAACCCGTTTAATTTCTGTTTAAACTCCCGCATATCGTTTAATCAGTAATCAGTGACCCTACCGATTGAATACCGCATACCGCTTTTTGCAACCATGGCTGGAGATTTGGAGCATCCCATGAGAGAGGTAGATGACCTCGCTTTTCTCCCCCGGCTACCGTGACTACTTGATGAGGCAGTTGGTGACGAGCAATGTCCCTAGAGTGCTCAATTTTGAATTGAAGTTACCTATGATGATGTTGTCAGAGGTGTCCTTGGTGCTAGAGCCTATCCTTGCCCATCCTATGGACTTCTCCTTTAAGGCCTTCTCCTCACAATCGGGAGAATATGCGAGGGACGAGGGGCAAACTCCTCCTTTGGAGCTATAAACTCCGTCGATGGTCACGTTGCGGAGGTGTGAACGTGGTCATTTGTCTTGGTTGGAGCTCATCGGCACAGGTTTTAACAGACCATTGTGCAAGGGGAAGTGGCGAGGGGAAGAAGCCAAAGAAGAAGGGTAGTCACCCTATGCATCCTCGACCACCACTGCAGTTGGAGGGAACGGACGCTATAACTTTTTATGTTCACAAGTGCCTAAGGGAAAAGCTTGCGTTGTCCCCCTCGACGAATCTTCATTCCCTCGAGATGACGGTCTGCACTTTCGAAGTCAACCTTTTCAGTGAGGTAGTTGCGAGGGGTGCAGGAGTGGTCCACGGTTCAAGGAAAAATTTTGTCACACAATGAAGGTCATCTCGTGGAATTTAAGGGGATTGGGTGACCCGACGAAGAGGTAGGCGGTGATTCCGGTGAAGCACCTTCTATCTGAATGGCATGGGGATATCATTTTATTGCAAAAGATGAAGATTCAATCGTGGACCAATGAGTTGTGGACCTTGATTGGGGGGTTATCTCCCAGAGTACAGAGCTTTACCCGTTGTTGGCAATGTTAGCGGGTACTTGTGGCTTGGTGTGGGGACATGTGAGGCTGAGTTGTTGGCAGACATGTGGTCTCGGTGTTGCTAAAGAACATGAGGATGGGTTCTTCTATTGTGGTCACTAGTTGCGACTACAGCTTTGGGCAAATCCGAGGGCTGCCAGATGTCTTTTTCCTTCGGTCGATCGATTGGTTGATACTTGATAGGAGGTGAGTTCAACATTACTCTCCTCACTGTGGATTGAAAAGAGTCCCATAGGGTCAGGATAAGGGGCAATTTGAGTTCTTGGTCATTGTGAATGATCTCCAACTCGATGTCTTGGATGCACAGGATTGCACCTACACTTGGCGTAACTCTCGCTTAGGGTCCAGATCGGATAGGTTCCTAGCCCTATGGAGCTGACGTCGGCCTATCCGCTAGCTGAGGTTTTCACACTACCAGGTTCAAGTTCCGATCATACTTCGATCATGAGGTCATCTTCAGATTTTATAAGTATTGGCTACTTGAGGATGGTTTCAGGGAGATGATGGGGAACTTCTAGTCATCTTGGGTGGGTGAGGGGTCGGCTACGTGCCATCTCTTCTCCAAGTTAAAGGCACTTCGGAAGAGATTCAACGCATAGAAGAAGGCTAACCATGAGAGCCACCTTGTCGATTGTTATACAATGCAGAATGTGATTGTTGACTTGGATAGAAGAGAGGACACTAGGAAGTTGTCTCAGTTCGAGCTACTTGAGAGAGATGTGAGCCAACAGATCATACCGAAGGAGGAAAATAAGAAGCAGGTCGAGTGGTGCTAGAGGTCTAGGCAGATTTAGATTAAGGTGGAGAATATGAATAATAGATTCTTTCATGTTGTGGCAAACAGGAGGTGCCGTCACAATTTCATCCACAACATATTTGTGGAGGGATACTTCTGGGAGGGGGATTGCGAGGTTGGTAAGGCAGTCATACAATACTTTCATCATATGACCCGTAGGAGGCCCGCCGAGGGCTAGAGATGGCTTCTCAGGGGGTTTCCTGCCTCTCGCCCAACGAGAAGGCCATGCTTGTTAGAGGCTTTACCTTGGATGAGATCCGGACGATTGTTTGGGAGCTGAATGTGGAGGGGGTGTCAGACCCTAACGGGTTCCCGGTATTACTCTTTAAGGAGTTGTAGGACATTATTCAGGAAGACTTGATGATGGTGATCTGAGAGTATGTCGTGGCTAACCACAATTTTGATAGGATCAACAAAGTGTTGCTTTTCCTCTTGCCCAAAGAGGGGGCCGGAGAGAATTGAGGACTTATGTCGGACTGCCTTGTCCAATGTGGTATATATGATTGTTGCTAAGGCCATGTCCAACCGTTCGAGTTATGTTCTGGAGAGCCTAGTTGTGTTGTACAAACGGTATTCATACCTGACCGTTTAATGGACACTACGATGATGGCGCCTGAGATAGTTGGCGACTAGAAGAGAAGGGACTTGAAGGGATTGCGGTGGAAAGTCGACTTCTCGAAAGCATACGATCGCGTTGATTGATAGTTCCTTTGGTCGGTATTGGCTAAGCATGGGTTCCCACTGATTTGGATCTCTTGGATGAAGAGATGCGTAACTACCTCTTCCTTCACAATTTTAATTAATGGACACCCGGAAGGTGGGTGACTTCTTCCAACCGCAGAGAGTCATTCGTCAGGGGTGCATTCTGACACTACTACTTTTTGTTCCTGCGGTGGATGTGCTAGCCACTATGACTACGCAGGTGATTCAAAGGGGGCAGGACCACAAGTTTTACTAGAGGAGATATATCCATCCCCTTCTACAATATGAGGACAATACCATTTTCTTCATCAAGTTGGATACATGGAGGTCAGGGCTATGAACACCATGCAAGAAATCTTTGAGGAGCTCTCCGGATTGATGGTGAATAGAGTGAAGTCTACATTTGTGTCCTTTAGGATCTCTTAGGTGGAGATTGAGGTGTGTGTTGGGGTCATCAATACCTCGTGTGGGGCTTTACCTCTGGCGTACCTTGGCCTTCCCCTTGTGGAAAGTTGACGTAGGCGGACTAGGCTCCGATGATCAAGAAGCTTAAGCGCAAGCTGGCAGGCTGGAAGGCCTCGTGTCTCTCTTATGGGGGGAAGAGTTGTGTTATTGAAGGCAGTTCTTGTTGATGTACCATTTTTTTCTTTACTAGGATTCTGCATGTTGGCATTCGCAAGCACATAGAAGCATGCATGTGTCGCTTCTTCTGAGAAACTAATAACGAGCAATCAAAGGGGGTACATTTGGTGAACTGGGAGATGGTCACCTCGTCGTAGGATTAGCGGGTACTCAAGGTCCTCAGGCTGGAGGAGATGAACAAGTCTCTTCAGCTGAATTGATGCCTTGGTGGCTCATTGTGGAGTGTAAGGGGGAGGACCTCCCAGACAATTTAAAGACAATTATAATATTCGGGCACATCTGTAGTTGGCAGATTCTTCCCCTCACTTCACATCGACAATTTGGAAAGGGTTCTGCATGGTTGCTCGTGAGATTCCTCCGCATATACGCTTGATTCTGAGGGATGGGGAATCCTTTCTATTCTGGACGAGCAAGTGGTATGGTAGTGGACCGCTACAAGAGATTTTCCCCCGCATGTACACGTTAGCGGAGTCGTGACTTGCAGGTCATGGAGGCATGAGTTGACAGCTAGTGGATGTCGTGCTACTCATCTCCTCTTTCGGAGCAACATTTTGATGAGTTCTTGCACATGTCTGAGATGATTGCAGACTGCTCAGGTCCATCTGAGGGACGCAATCATAGGGTGTAGAGCGATGGCTATTTCACTATAAAGAAAGTTTATTGGGTGGCCTCCTCCAGCTTAACTTTCTGCAATCTGATCTGGAATTTAAAGGTCCCTCTCAAGTCGATGATTTTCATTTGGCTACACAGGGGGAGCGGATTCTGACAAGGTCAGAAGATCAATGTTGGTGCAATGGGATGGCATGCTTTGCTCCTTGTGCGGGAGCGACAATGAGGAACTGGACCACCTCCTCTATTCTTGCACATGCATCCATGATGTTTGGGTCACTTGCTATATTCATTGGGTTGATTTCTCCTCCCACATCGAATTTTGGAATTCGCTTGTGGCCACCCAATACAGGCCCATGGAGGAGCTCCTACGCCCTATTGCCACCATCTGAAAGATTTGGATATCACGCAACAACGTTATTTTTCGGTATGATAAGGTTCCAATGTAACTCTTTTTGATAGATCTTTTATCGAGACATGATGGTCGTAAGCCTTCTAACATATCCTATTAATATATATAACTGGAGTGTTTCCCACTTTTTTATATAAAAAAAGAGTGTTCATGTAATGAATGACAACGACAATATCTAAAGATTATAGAAATGTAAGTACGGGATCCTTTGGACCATTATGATACATATTGCATTGACATGGCCATTAAGGCTTTGGGAAATGCGATAGGTAAGACAAAAACAATCAGTCATGACATTCATTTGCAACTATTCCAACGTCTTCAGGCATTAACAAGGAGGATGTGTGAGGATGACACTTTAGGCTCGAAATCTCATGATTTATAACCGATTTTGTAGTATTGCAAAGAATGCAACTGAGGAAGGTAAGGATACTATATGTTTAAGGAAGTGGTTTGACTCTTTAAGATCCCCAACGTATGAGAGAATGAAGGTAGAAAGCAAAAATCTTGATCAACAACGGGAATTTCGAGGATGATGTTTCACGTGCAATGAGGATCGTGGAACAAACCATGTCAGCATTGAGAATAGTGGATGTCAACATAAAATCGACCATGTACAAGACCATGCAAGTGCTGGAAAAGGGTCTAAAGTAATTATCGGGCATCATAGATGAAAGTAGGGGAGTAAGTTGGTTTCGATGAAAGTAGATGAGTTACCTACCGAAGACATACCTTTACCTTCTCAAGGGTCTTTAGGCATTCTAAACAGATGCACTTCCAGTGTCCCAGTTTGTTGCAGTAATGGCAAACATCCATCCTCTTAGATATGAGATGGCATTAGAAGATTAGTCAAAAGCTTGGCCTTTTTTCTTCTTCTTGTGGACGAACCCTTATGGATCCATGCTCTATGGTGCTTCCCTTTAACATGTGCAACCATTATACTGCCAAAGGATTCCTAATCAATGTTTATACATCGATGCATTGATGTGTATACGATGGCATGTAAGTAATATAATCCTTCAAAGGACCCATACATGTTCTTTACTGAACCAGAGGACATGAGCTCACTCATGATTTGTGAGCAATCAAATTCCATCGATGGTTGTCTTGCTTTGGAAGCATGACAAGAATTGAAGGTATGATATATGCTTTTGGAACATACGATCAATATCAACTCCCAATGATCGAATGAAAAACTTAGAGATAAAATCCTGAATGATACAGTTCAAATGAGATCCGAACTTCGGCTTTAATCGCGTTCTTCCAGTATGTATGATGTATGGGCATTAGGAATACTTGATGGTGATGTGATATTTAACGGTTTGATATTATGACACTTCCATTCCGAGGGAGTGAAGAATCCACTCAACCTTGTTATCCAATCTCGGTCCAATGATTGGGCATTAATCTGAATAGAATTCAAATGCAATGAAAAGATTGGGTATCATGTCTAACATGATCAGACATCTCTAAGAGTTCCCCTAGATCTGGAAATGAGATTAGATCTCACATTCCAAGTCACTATACATGGCATATACAATTGTCATGTCTTTATCTCCAAGTATCAGAAGAGAAGGCACACTATCTTTGAAAGAGATCAAGGATTTTTCCATTAGAGAATACCCGAGTATTGAAAAGAAAGAGAAATAATGATAGTTAAACTAATCATAATGAGAATATGATTCACATTACTTAAACATGTGTAAAGAGATATCTAAGACAATTATATTGGATTTAATTATTTTGGATAAGATTAATGCGAATAACAATATCAACAATAATCATGGATAGTAGGATGAGATCCACAATATCCTATTAAGACTTAATTGTGAATACGATCCATAATTGTAATATTAATGTAAATTGGATTCACATTTGCAAATAAATGAACGTAAATATGATTTACATTCAATTTTGGATGTGTGACTATGATTCATAATTATCAATGACCTATTAGCAATTGTAATTTGGAATTATTCAAGGATAATTCGATTACAAATCATTCAATGAATAAAGATTTGGAGATGATAGAGATTACATCAAATTGGGAATAAAAGAGAGAGAGAGGAGAGAGATCCACTCCTATTAGGAGTGGACGGCCATGGTGGATTCCACCATGGTGGACCATCTACCCTAATTGGTGAGATAATCTTCTCTGTTTTCTTCCCTATTATTGGTAATTGATTTATATACGGATTAAAGTTGGAAATAGGATTTGTGATGCAGCGTGAACTGGAGAATTAGGGCCATATTTTTATCTACTTTTTATCTGTTAATTTTATTTACGTTTATTTTGAGTCGTCGTAATTTTATTTTAAAATAAGAGATCGTGTTGATCTCTAAAGTAGTTAGTTTCAATTTGAATTTCAAATTAGTCGGTTAGAGTCAAATTAGGATAATTAATTTGAATTTGAATTTGAGTTTCTATTTTTGTAATCCCATCCCTCCTATATAAAGGGATGATAGACTAGTTGTTTAGTAAGTTCAGTTGATATAAAAATTTGAGATTTATTCTCTATCTCCCTCTCCTCTCTCTCTCCCCCCTCACGTGGTCTTTACGTTTCTCTCTTCCAACCCCTCGTGTTCCCGACGAGCTTCTCCTCTCAACCCCTCCATTTTCTTCTCTCTCTCTCTCCCCCTCTCTCTCTCCCCTCACATGGTCTTCACGTTTCTTTTCTCCATCCCCTTGTGTTCCTGACGAGCTTCTTCTCTCAACCCTTCCATTTCTTCCCCACCAAATATCTCCACCTTCAAATAAGTTACTTTCCCGCCATCGCCAAATTTCATTTTGCATCAATTGGTATCAGAGCATGGCCTACAGATCGTTCTCACGATCTGACGATCCATCCAGACATTCGCGCCGACGAAACACCATCGTTCGTCGGAGCGAAATTGGGAGATTCGACCAACAAGCCATGAGGAAATTCTCCATCAACAGCCCGAAGATCAAACAATTCGTCGGGAGACGAATTTTTTCAAGCGGAGGAGAATTGATGCAGCGTGAACTGGAGAATTAGGTCCGTATTTTTATCTACTTTTTATCTGTTAATTTTATTTACGTTTATTTTGAGTCATCGTAATTTTATTTTAAAATAAGAGATCGTGTGTGATCTCTAAAGTAGTTAGTTTCAATTTGAATTTCAAATTAGTCGGTTAGAGTCAAATTAGGATAATTAATTTGAATTTGAATTTGAGTTTCTATTTTTGTAATCTCATCCCTCCTATATAAAGGGATGATAGACTAGTTGTTTAGTAAGTTCAGTTGATACAACTGCCGAGATGTCGACGAGGCCTACAAGCAAGCTGAACGGGCTGAGACCAAGCTCGCTAAAGCCCAGACAAGGAAGATGTCTTTCTCTGCAAGCTCCATTCCTCGTACCAGTACCCCGATGACACACTCCAAACTGATAGGTTCCTCACCAATCATTGCGGGTAAACCCCAAACCAAACCATCAACTTCTGCCGTCGTCCGACCACCTACTGAAAACCCTGGCCAAGGCATCTTGGGAAGCCGACCTATTGTAGGACCTGATACTTGCTTCCGATGCTATCAAAAGGGACATCGAGCAGCAGAGTGCCCAAACCCTAAGGCTAGACCCGTCCACTTATGCACCACCGACGACCCTGAAGATCCTGACCTTGAATCACAGGAATCACCTATGGAGGAACCAACTGCCTTGACTGTTGACACCATGGGAGCCGACGACTATGAGCCTCTAGGAGTGGATGGAGACGAATCCGGTCCGTTCCTAGTAATTTAACACGAAAACTTTATCGCTCCTGACAGTGCACCCACAAACATTCTGCTCACCCCCGTTGTCCACGATGCTGATAGCTGGTTGCGACGCAGCATCCTCCGAACCACCTGCACTCAGGCGGACGACGCTGTTCGCTGATCATTGATGGAGGAAGCGTTGAGAACTTCGTTTCGCAAGAAATGGTAGATAAGTTGGGTCTGCCAACGCAACCACTCGAGAAACCGTACAGCGTGGCATGGTTTCGAGGTGGTACCCAAATCCCGATCCACCGTCAAAGCCTCGTTAGCTTCTCCATTGGTCCCTCATATAAGGACGAGGTGTGGTGCCATGTAGCCCCTATGGATGTCTGTCACATACTTCTAGGGAGACCGTGGCAATTCGATCGAGACACTGAACACCGAGGAAAACTGAACACTTACACCTTTCTCATAGACAAAGTTCGTGTAACCCTCAGACCACAACGTGAAGCCCTTAGCCCTCGCCAAGTGGCTACACTTCGAGCTGCGACCGCCCAAACTGGTAATAAGGCTGCACCATCAAAGACTGTGACCACGGGCTCCGTGTTGTTGATGGAAGCCCAAACATTCCAACGTGAAATTCAGGGGAGCTCCACCATCTATGCATTAATGGGACGTGAAGTGGACAACCAAGAGACAACTCCACCTGAAGTCCCGCCTGAGATAAAGCCCATCATCCAAGAGTTCGCTGACATCATGCCTGAAGAGTTGCCTGAAGGACTACCCCCGTTGCGAGACATTCAACATCACATTGATCTAGTCCCTGGAGCTAGCCTACCTCACTTACCCCATTACCGAATGAGCCCAAGTGAGCATGAAGAGATGAACCGGCAGGTTACTGATCTGCTGCGACGTGGGTATGTTCGAGAGAGTATGAGCCCCGTGGCGGTTCCTGCTCTGCTTACCCCGAAGAAAGATGGCACATGGAGAATGTGCGTGGACAGTCGTGCTATCAACAAGATAACGATCAAATATCGTTTTCCCATTCCACGCCTTGATGATATGCTTGATATGTTATCAGGTGCCAAATTGTTCTCTAAAATGGATCTCCGCAGCGGCTACCATCAGATTCGCCTCCGACCTGGAGACGAGTGGAAGACTGCTTTTAAAACCAAAGAGGGCATGTATGAATGGACGGTCATGTCCTTCGGCTTGTCTAATGCCCCAAGCACCTTCATGCGAACCATGAATCATGTATTGCGACCCTTCGTTGGCAAGTTTGTGGTTGTGTATTTCGATGATATCCTGATCTACAGCTTGACTAAAGAAGACCATTTGTCTCATCTTCAACAAGTCCTGGAAACCCTGAGAGCCCAAAAACTGTATGTTCACCTTAAGAAATGCTCCTTTATGTCTGACACAGTCCTCTTCCTGGGGTACATTGTCACCGCCGATGGACTTAAGGTTGATCCCTCCAAAATCCAGGCCATTCAGAGCTGGCCCGTACCCAAAACCCTCACTGAAATTCGCAGCTTTCTGGGATTAACTTCTTTCTACCGACGTTTCATACGGAACTTCAGCACTTGTGCAGCTCCGTTGGTAGATTGTACGCGGAAAGGTGCACCCGCTTGGACTCTTAAAGCAGAAACCAGCTTTCGAAACTTAAAACACCAATTGACACATGCCCATGTTTTGGCACTTCCTGACTACACCAAGGTTTTTGTAGTCGATTGCGACGCCTCACATGTCGGGATTGGCGCTGTCCTAAGTCAAGAAGGACGACATGTCGCCTTCTATAGTGAGAAATTGAACGAAGCCAGATCACGGTACTCCACTTACGATGTCGAATTCTATGCCGTGGTCCAAGCTCTCAAGCATTGGAGACATTACCTGATCCAACGAGAATTTGTCCTTAACTCCGATCATGAAGCCCTACGGTATCTGAACTCTCGGAAGACTCTTAACAAACGTCATGCCAAATGGGTTAGTTTCCTCCAGGAATACACCTTCCATCTCAAGCACAAAGCCGGAATCCTGAACCGCGTGGCCGACGTTTTGAGCCGGCGAGCACATGCCCTGACCACAATGACCGTCAGCACAACAGGATTTGAAACTCTCAAGGACCTCTACCCCACTGATCCTGACTTCGGTCAAGTTCATGCCGAATGTGTTGGTACTGGGCAGGACCCAACAGCCACTTTTGTTCTTCATGAGGGTTTCCTATTCAAAGGCCACCAACTGTGCATCCCTGTCACGTCCCTTCGTGAGAATCTAATTTCAGAACTACACAACGGAGGCTTAGCTGGACACTTTGGAAGGGATAAGACATTGACTCTTCTTCAAGAGCGATTTTATTGGCCGAAGATGCGAAAGGATGTGACAAAATCCGTACAGAAATGCCAAACATGTCAAAGATTCAAGGGCCAACGGCAGAACACTGGACTGTACACACCCCTGCCCATTCCTCTGCGACCCTGGGAAGATATCACCATGGATTTTGTGCTAGACTTACCCCTCACTGTGCTAAAGGTTAACTCTATTTTTGTGGTTGTGGGTAGATTTTAAAAAATGGCACATTTCATTGCATGTAGGAAAACCTCAGATGCATCTCATGTCGCTGATCTGTTTTTTCGTGATGTCGTCCGTTTGCATGGTGTCCCTCGTTCTTTTACTTCTGATCGTGATACCCGGTTTTTGAGTCACTTTTGGCGCACGCTTTGGTCCCGTCTTGGTACTCGTTTGCAATATAGCACCGCTTATCATCCACAAACAGATGGGCAAACCGAAGTAGTTAACAGATCATTAGGAAATTTATTGCGATGTCTTGCAGGGGACTCTCCATCTAAATGGAATCTAATTCTTCCCCAAGCTGAATTCGCATATAACAGTTCCACTAATAGGTCCACCGAAAAATCGCCCTTTGAGAGTGTGTACGGCTTTCCACTTACCCAATTTCTTGACCTAAAACGCACAACCATGCAAGGGAGAAGTATTGCAACTGTTGAGGATCTGGTCGAACATCTAACCCACATCCATACTGAAATCCGAGCCAAACTCCAATCCATGACCCAGAAATACCAAACCCAAGCCGACCTACACCGAAGAGAGAGCGAGTTCAGAGTTGGAGAATTAGTGATGGTCCACCTTAAAAAAGAGAGGTTTCCTTTGAGAGCCCACCACAAATTGAGTGAGCAAAGATTGGTCCATTCCGAGTCCTCAAAAGGATTGGGCCCAATGCTTATCTACTTGATCTGCCGCCAGACGTCCAGACTTCGCCGATCTTTAATGTATCAGATCTCTTCCTATATCATGGAGATGAACAGACAGAGGCCACCGCACCAGAGGTTCCTGATGATGATACGCGCCAACCGCCAGCCACAACTGATACTGATCAGATTGAAGATATTGCAGACATCCGAGATATGACGACTAGACGTGGTCTCTTCCGACGATATCTAGTCAAATGGAAGGGACGACCTTTTACCGATTGCACTTGGATTGACGAGGATGAACTCCAACAACTCCGCCCCGATATACTTCAGAATTTCCACGATGCCATCTCGACGGAGCGAGATTCTTTTC
Source organism: Ottelia alismoides (assembly GCA_037367405.1). Classification (NCBI taxonomy): domain Eukaryota; kingdom Viridiplantae; phylum Streptophyta; class Magnoliopsida; order Alismatales; family Hydrocharitaceae; genus Ottelia; species Ottelia alismoides. The sequence continues at coordinate 122,557 of JAZKJV010007403.1, read as the reverse complement.
AGCAGGGGGAGTTGATGCAGCATGATAACAACTTTTGTGAACATTTATTTTGTTAATTTTATTTATCATTTGTTTTGTTTATTTTACTTATTTAATTCCCATGTAAAAGGCTCATTATAAAAGGTCTTTTTTTTATCCTTTCCTTTTGATTTCTTCTTTCCCTAATTTTAGGGATTTGTTGCTTATTTTGAGGGGGAGTAGCCTCTATAAAGGGCCCCCTTTGTATTAGGGCTAATTAAGTTGAATTGAGCAAAATTTTCCACCCTAATTCTCTCTCTCTCTCTCGGCCCGCGTCGTCTCTCTCTCCCCGACCCCTCTCTTCCCCCGTGTTTCTTCCTCGCCCCGAACCCTAAACGCCCCCCTTCCTCCCCGCTGCCCTCTCCCTCGCCATTCCTTCTTTCCCCTTCACGACGCTGCCGCCTCTCCCTCGTCGTGCCTTCCTCCCCTCTCCACGCCGCCGCCCTCTCCCTCGCCTCTCTTCCTCCCTAACCAATCCCCCCCATCGCCGCCTCCTTCGCCTCAACAGCGCCCCGCCGCCCGCCCCAACCCTTCTCCTGCGCCACCTCACCTCGCCTCCACCTCCACGAATCCCTCCCTCGTCATCGCCCCGCCGCCTCTCTCTCGACCTCGCGACCTTCTCCATCTCGCCAGCAGCCCAGTACCCTCCGGCGCCGCTTCCCAGCCCACCTCCTGCCAAGCTGCCACCATCTTGGCCCACCCCGCAGCCCGCCAGCCAACCCCGAGTCGCCGCCACTGCTCGGTTTATTCGGAAGGCGACCACAGGTGTCGTGAAGTCGCCGACGCCCCCCCTCTCCCTCGAAGATCAGATCTGAAGCGTGTCAACTTTCTCCCTGCCGGTTGTGGTATGAGTGCCTATTTATCATATTCTACCGCATAAATATTAGTCTGTGGACTGAGATATTGCTGATTTGGTTTGGTGAATCGTTGAGACCCTTAGTCGTTGCAATATTGTGATAATTGTTTCTAAGAACTTTTAACTCATCAGTTTGCCCTGAATTTGTGGAATAACTTGTGCTAGTAATTGCATAACGGTTATCATCTATTGCTGATTTCGCGCATCGCATGCCGTTATATTTGTTTTTCGCCATCGAGTCCACTATTGTCATTTGTTAGCATTGCCTTTACATCACCGATTCCGTTGTTCGCATCAATTTGGTATCAGAGCATGGCCTACAGATCGTCCTCACGATATGACGATCCATCCAGACATTCGCGCCGACATGCAACGAAACACCATCGTTCGTCGGAGCGAAATTGGGAGATTCGACCAACAAGCCATGAGGAAATTCTCCATCAACAACCCGAAGATCAAGCAATTCGTCGGGAGACGAATTTTTTCAAGCGGAGGAGAATTGATGCAGCGTGAACTGGAGAATTAGGGTCGTATTTTTATCTACTTTTTATCTGTTAATTTTATTTACGTTTATTTTGAGTCGTCGTAATTTTATTTTAAAATAAGAGATCGTGTGTGATCTCTAAAGTAGTTAGTTTCAATTTGAATTTCAAATTAGTCGGTTAGAGTCAAATTAGGATAATTAATTTGAATTTGAATTTGAGTTTCTATTTTTGTAATCTCATCCCTCCTATATAAAGGGATGATAGACTAATTGTTTAGTAAGTTCAGTTGATATGAAAATTTGAGATTTATTCTCTATCTCCCTCTCCTCTCCCCCCCCCCCACGTGGTCTTCACGTTTCTCTCTTCCAACCCCTCGTGTTCCCGACGAGCTTCTCCTCTCAACCCCTCCATTTTCTTCTCTCTCTCTCCCCCCTCTCTCTCTCTCCCCTCACGTGGCCTTCACGTTTCTTTTCTCCATCCCCTCATGTTCCTGACGAGCTTCTTCTCTCAACCCTTCCATTTCTTCCCCACCAAATATCTCCACCTTCAAATAAGTTATTTTCCCGCCATCGCCAAATTTCATTTTGCATCAATTTGATAAATTATTTTCAATTCCTAATTCATATTCTAATCCTAATCCTAATGTGGTGGTTGAGAACCACATTTAATCTTGGTGATTGATTAATAATAGGAGTGCATCCTAACCATCTAAAATAGTATAAAAGAGGTGGCATCCGTAGCCTTCCCTCTAGGCCAAGAAAATTGAAGTCTCTCTCTCTATGCACGTCAACCTCTTCTTTCTCTGCATCTCCCTTGCATGGAAGGACATATCGATATCGGTATCGATATCGGTACCATGTCAATACCGATATATCGCCGATATATCGGCGATATATCGACGCCATATCGCCGACATCGGGATTCAGCTCGCCTTTTTTGCATGTCGATACCCGATATCGGACATATCGTCGATATATCGGTGACCTGCCGATACCGATATATCGCTGATATATCGCCGATATATCGGGATACTGCCTTCCATGCTCCCTTGTGGTTGTCCCATGCCCTAGGGATTTGGAGTACTGTCATATGGCCGAATCGATTCGATCGATCTCACGTGGAGATTATGCCTCTTCGACATCTTGTACCCTTTAAGAAGGATAAGGATTTCATAATATGAAATCAGGAGCTTCATGACTCCAAGTGTCTCTTTGGATTACGAAAGTCTCGTGGTTCATCCTCACATCTGCAAATGTTATTTGAACCAGATCGGACTTGAGACAGGAGGTATCTTCACTTATATATTCAACATCCCGATCACACTTCAAGAGGTATGTCTTATACTCATGTGATCATGATAGAACGGATTGGAAATAGTTTCCAATCCATGTAGTTCCATCGGAAATCTTTAAATCTGATGTTGTTGCGACTTTACGACAAGAGTTGTTTTTTTTTTTAGAGATGGAGCGGGGGAAAAGGCGTGAGCGGTTGAAATGGGCGATTCGGGCGAGAACGGCGGAGTGGAGGAGGACCTCCACCGTGCGTCGCTCTGACCCAGAGCGCGAGTCAGGAAGATGGCAGTCTTCTGAGGAAGGTTGGGAAATGGCTTCTCATCGTAAGCGAGGACGTAGATGCTTCCGATGTGGGCTATCGGGGCACGTGGCGGCAACATGCAACTCGATGGCTCGATGCTTCTATTACGGGCAGGAGGGCCATCGGCACGACAACTGTCCATCGCATTGTCGCAGGCCGGATGCGAGAGTTCAGGGGACAAATATGCAGCCTACGAAGGACACTATAAGGGTGGCGGCTTGCAAGGCGGAAGGTGGAGACTCTCACTCTCCCGCCCTTCCGGCCCTGCATGGGATACTCATCGACATGGCCTCAAATTTCAGCGAAATTCAGTCGAATTTCTGTCGAATATCGATATCCAATCAAAATCGAAATTCGACCGAAATGACCGAAATGATCGAAATATGGAGGTCCTAGTACAAAAAATGACCGAAATTTCGGTTGAAATTCCACCGAAATTCCATCGAAATTCTGTTTTGGTCGATACCGAAATGGTGACCGAAACTGACATTTAAGGCCTTGTCATCGGGTCGTGGAGGGAAGACTCCTTATCGGTGGAGGAAATTCGGATGGCCATCATACGGGAGTTCGCCGGCGCATTTCATGGGGATGTCGTCGCTTCTGGCTTTCGGAGGTGCTGTGCGCGGGGATTGTCGGGGTCTCAACGTGAGCGGTTGCTGGCTAGGGAGGGGGTGGGTGGCCTCACGTGGAGGACTGCTAGATTCACGGATGGGGGTCTGGATCGCGTGGATCACGTCTCGGGAAGGGTGGCTGAGGTTAGGGGCGTTCCTTTCCTCTCACGCTCCGTGCATTGTTTGGGTCCTCCGTTACGAGGCCTTGGCTCGGTTGTTCATATCCTTGCGGATGGCACGCTCCCGGGGTCAGACCTTGAAGTTACTCTGGTTCTCTTGGACTGCCCCGAGTCCACCAATGTTCTCTCGATGGCGGAGTTGCTCGTGGGGCACTTCTTTTTCCCTCTACAGATTCGTTTCATGGATCGGGAGGATCAGCCGGTGCCGCTAAGCAGGGGCGACAGTGCCGACCAACTTCCAGAAGTTGTCGGTGGAGCGTTCCCGGTTCCGGAGGAAGCCGGATCGTCTTCGGTTCGTGGGGACGGTTCGTCTCCTGGGGACTTGGATCGTCATGGTTTCCCAAGCGCCGCATGTGTCATCTCCCCCTTGGGGGTGACGCCTCGTTTGCTGGCGCCTTTTCAAAAGATCGTTTTTGGGACGTGCGCCCCTATCAATTTTCGACTTGGGGATTTTGTCAGCTCGACCCTCTTTATCGGGTCGTCTCCTGACCCGCTTTCTGCGCAAGCTGGACCCCTTGCGGGCTCGGATCTTCAACTTTCACTCTCGTGGGCTTGTTCTGCACTTGCGGTTTGCGAGCCTCTAGATCCGCTTGCGAGTCCCTCGCTGCCCCCGGCTAAGGGCGTGGACAATCGCTCCGGCACTTGGGGTGGCGCCCCCACGTCTGCTGCTTTGTTTGGGCCTAACTGGCCTGCTTGGAATTTGTGTTTTGACTGTGAGCCCCTTCCCCTTGCCGCCCAGGCGCGGGATGCGGGTGTGGCGATGGATGTTCCCTCCGATAGGATACCAATCTTGACCGAGGTCTCTGATTTGGGATCGTCCTCGACGAGGGCCCCATCGGGCTCTGAGTCTGGGAGGATCGACAAAAGGTACAGGAGGCGCCGGCGCCGCCCGCATTCGCGAAGGGCCGTCGGCGCGCTTCCGCCGGTTTCGGCTACTATGGCTCGAGTGGCTTCTGTGGCTGGAGTAGTATTTCTCGGGGGATCTTGCAGCGGTGCTAAATAAAGATCCTCACATGGAATGTCAGGGGTCTGGGTGACCTGGAAAAAGGAAGATCCTGGGTTCTCGTTTCCTTGAGTGGGGTTGTGACGTCATCTTACTTCAAGAAACCAAATTGCAATCATGTGCATTGGACGTTTGGCGCTCCTTCGATGCTGGCCCTATATCTGATTATCGCGTTATTGACGCGGTTGGTTCTTCGGGCGGTGTGATGGTTACCTGGAGGAACCGTCGCTTTGTTCTTCGCTCGGAGTTAAGAGGGGCCCATGTGTTGACGATTCTCTTGGAATGCCTCTCCTCGGTAACGACTATTGTTGTCTCGTGTGTATATGGGCCTTGCCTTGCCGCCGACAGGCGGGACCTGTGGGATGAACTTCGGTCGGCAAGAACTTTGTTCCTGGGTGGCGTGTGGCTCATTGGTGGCGATTTTAATGTGACGTTACTCTCCTCCGACCGTCCGGGCTTGCATGGTGGCCAAGACCCGGGATCGGCAGACTTTGTGGACCTGCTGGACTCTCTGGAGCTTGAAGTGCTTGACGCCTCCGATACTAATTACACGTGGCGGAGCTCGGGATCTCGCTCCCGCATTGATCGTTTCTTGGCCTCTTCGGAGCTCTTGGACCTCTATCCTTCTTGCTTTGCGTTGACCAGGATGCGAACTCGCTCGGATCACTCTCCCCTGATCTGGGACTCGGGGGAGCTCTTGGAGCACAGGGGTTTCTTCAGATACGAAAAGGCGTGGCTTTTAGAGGAGTCGTTCCACGCGATGGTATGCTCGCATTAGACCTCTACGATAGTCTCTGGCTCGGCTGTCTCAAGATTTTTCTAGAAACTCGTCTCCTTGCGGGGGAGACTTTGCTCGTTTCAGAAGGAGTCGCGCGCTGCCCGCCGAGCGGCCAGAGCTTCCGCAGAGGAGACTATCGCGGGCCTTGACCAGCTCGAGGATTCCGGCCCTCTCTCCTCCGAGGATCTCACGAAGAGGGCAGATGCCCTCCATCATGTGGCGCTCGAGGACAAGAAAAAGGTGGCGGAGTGGCGCCAGTGATCTAAACACAGGTGGCTCGCGGAGGGAGACGCCAACACCGCCTTCTTTCACCGTGTTGCCAGGGGGAGGCATCGGGCTAATGCTTTATATGGTTGTTACTTGTTATCGATGGTGTGTGGGTTGCAAGGGACGCGGAGATGGGCCATTTGATTGCCACGCATTTTCGCGAATTCTCGTCTCGGGCCCTGAGGCGCAGGTGGAGGTGGTTGGGCCAGGGGGCGGAGAGGCTTTCGTCATAGCATGCCTCCAGCCTGACTTTGCCCGTGACCTTGGAGGAGGTGAAGGCCGTTGTGTGGTCCCTTAACGCGGAGGGGGCTCCCGGGCCAGATAGGTTCCCGGTGTCCTTCTATCAGGACTTCTGGGACTTGCTCGCGGTGGACGTCCTCGAAGTGCTTCAGGAGTTTTGTCTTTGCAATGCGAGGTTTGAGAAGATTAATCGGGCGTTGATCGTTATAACTCCCTAAACATGGTGCGGCGGAGCGCATTGAGGACTTCCGGCCCATTGCTCTCTCTAACGGGTTGTACCTTATTATGGCCAAGGTGTTTGCCGTCCGCCTCAATAGGGTGCTTTCGCACTTCTCTCTCCCTTCCAATCGGCTTTCGTCCTGGGCAGGCAACTTGGGGACTGCCTGGTTTTGGCTTCTGAGATGGTGGCGGACTGGAAGCAGCTTGGTACGAAGGCTATGCTCTGCAAGATCGATTTTGTGAAGGCTTGTTATACTCTTGATTGGTGCTTCCTATGGGAAGCGATGCATCGGCAGGGATTCCCGAATGGTTGGATCTCGTGGATGAAGCATTTTATTACCAAGGCTTCTATGGTGGTGCTTTGTTAATAGCCGCCCGGAGGGCGGTTTTTTCCAACCTCGATGGGGGGTCATGCATGGGTGCCCTCTGGCCGCTCTTATTTGTCATTGCGCCGGATACTTTGGCATGCATGATGACGCAGGTGCAGCAAGGTGGCTTGTTCTCGGGCTACTCCAAGGGCGATATCCTTATTCCTCTTATCCAGTACGCTGATGACACCCTTTTCTTCGTCGAGGGTGGCAGGGAGGACATTGGTACCGTCGTTGCGGTGCTGGAGCTCTTTGGTGAACTTTCGGGCCTCGTCCAGAATCAGGAGAAATCCTTGTTGGTCCCCTTTGCTTTCTCTGAGGAGGAGGCGTGGGACTGCTTGGTTGATCTGGGGGTGGGCTGCGGCAAGTCGTTGATTCGCTATCTTGACATGCCATTGGCGATCGGGCGGTCGAGGCTGGCGGACTGGCTTCCGGTGGTCGAGAAGTTGGAGGACAGGCTGGCGGGATGGCGGTCTTCCATCCTATCCAAGGGGGGGAGGCTGGTCCTCCTAAAGGCGGTTTTGGCGGAAATTCCGATCTTCTTCTTGTCCTCTCGGATTCTTTCGAAGGGAATACGCATACGTATCGAGAAGGTGATGAGGAGATTCCTCTGGCACGGTTGCGAGCAGAATGCGAGGGGGATGCACCTTGTGGAGTGGGATATTGTTACTTTGCCAAAGGCGGATGGGAGGTTGGGTGTTCGGAGGCTGGATGCCATGAACGAAGCACTAATTATGAAGTGGGTCTTGAAATTATGGGGGAGTGATGATGATCTATGCCGTACCTTGCTCCGTCGTATTTACGATTCCTTTACCCCTGGGCCTCCTGTGCTCCCTACGGGGATGCGTCCGTCCCCGTTCTGAGGGGGATCCTCTCGGTGCTCCCTCATTTTCACGAGCTCTTCAGACCCATCTTGGGCAACGGCCTCTCTTTTGCGTTTTGGAATGACAACTGGACCGGTGATGGGGCTCTCGCCATCCGCTTCCCACGGCTATTTGCCTTGGCGGCGGACCGGGACGCAAAGGTGGCTGATGTGTGGTGTGGCGGGAACTGGATGCCTCGGTTCTGCACTAATTTCTCGGACCAGAGGCTTGAGGACTTCCTTCGTCTGTGTGATTCTTTGCGAGGGCCCCAACAGGGGGAGGGACCACTAGGTCTGGGGGGGCTCCCCTTTCTCGGTCAGGAAGGTCTACGTGGTGATACGCAGGCCACCACCTGCTCCCTTCGAGGTTCTTGTCAAGGATTGTTCTTTGATCTGGGAACTTCTCCTACCGGAGCGGATTGGCTTCTTCCTGTGGTTCTTCAGGCGCAAGCGCTTAATGACTCCTGACCGGTGCGCGTGGTTCCTCGGCTCTTCGTCCGAGGCGTGCTACTTGTGCGGGGAGGGCGTTGAATCGGTGGACCATTTGTTTTTCACATGCTCTTACACGGTGGATCTTGGGCCATTTTGGGCCTTGGCTAGGTCAGCACGTCTTCTTTTGACGCCTTCTAGGATTCTTTTCGTTCGGCTCGTAAGCGACCGCGGATTGAGTTTTTGGGACCGATCTCTTTGCTATGGAGTATTTGGCTGGCTAGAAATGCCTTGGTGTTCTAGGTTCATAGGTTCTATCTTGAGAATGTTGTGTTTCAATCCAAGGCTTTTGTGGAAGCCTGGACATCTCTGACTCTTTTCAATTGTACTTCTTCTACTTTTTTGTTTTACTCTTTTTTATTTAATATATTGGGGAGGGCACCATAGCGTGTTACCCCCTCTTATGGTCTTCAAAAAAAAGTGTTGTTTTTGTTGGATATGATCCGACTTTCATGCTTCCATGATGCGCGAGGCACTATTGCCTCCCTTCAATGTCCACTCACTCCCCTGTTGTTTGTTCTCACAGTGGATGTTCTTGAAATCATGGTATGGATGGTGATTCAGTAGCATTTCGGGCTACAACAATGAGTAGATTTCTATTCCACTTCTATTGTATGCAGATAATACTATTCTTTTCGTCAAAGGGGGGACAAAGTAGGTCAGAGATATGAGAACAATGGTTGACATTTTTGGAAAACTACACGGTCTTAAAATTAATTGTGTGAAGTCTACTTTTGTTCATTTAAGCTTTCTGAGGATGATGTTGATAAGTGCATGTCGATAATCTCAACCCCACAAGGGAGTCTTCCTCTCAGTTACTAGAACCTACCACTCACCTGCGGGACAATTCAGACATTCGGATTGGCTACATGCGGTTGAAAATATTAGAGTGGAAACTGGTTGGCTGGAAGGACAAGTGCCTTCTCGAGCATGGTTGATTCTGTTGAAAGCGTTCTAGGAGCAATTCTATTTTTTTCATATCTATCTGCGTCCTTCCCGGGGGATATTTTTTGGAGCCCCTCGTACAACTCTAGATGCAAGCCCTTGATTAGTTGGGATACATTTATACTTCCCATGGATGAGGGGGATCTAAGGGATTCATAAACTGGAAAATATTAATAAGGCAGTCCTCCTCAAATGGGCAACGAGAATTTGGGGTAGCGGTTTGGACCTCGTGTGTTGTTTGGTTAAGAAGGTATATGATCTCCCTTCGAGTCCTTACATCTGTAACCACGTGCATCATTCGCCTATGCCTTTTTAGAGAGGAATATGCACAGTTCTTGAATTATGCGATCACATGAAACTGATCATTAGTGATGGCTCTTTATTCAGATTCTGGTAGGATGTTTGAATAGGAACAGGACCTCTGAACCTTTGTTATCCTCACCTTTTAGCTTTGGCATCCAACTAAGGTGCGCCCCTAACAGATATTTGGGAGAATAACCAGTGGGCATTGCATTCTCCTCTGGTTTCTCAAAGTAAAGGGTTGAGGAGTTTTTTAGGCTAGTTGAGCATTGACTCTGAGGTCGTGGGTTGAACCGTGGGTAGGGACCATCAGATCCGGCACAATACGTACTTCTCAATTAAGAGGGTTTATATGGTGCTTACAATTTCTCGCTTCATCCACTGATAGAAAGTGTGACTGCAAATATATACGAATGATCCAGATCCTATGAAAATTAAGGTCTTCATGTGGATTCAGCATTGGGAGCGAACTCTGACGAAGAGGTGTTGCCTCTTTCCATCCTAGTGTCAATGATTGCTGTCCAATTTGCAGTTTGACATTTGTAGATCTCAATTATTTATTATATTCTTGCTCGAGTACGCGCCAGTTTTGGGAAGTGATCGATATAACTTGGTTGAATCCTTGTTCTCATTGAGCTTTCGGGACGGTCTGGTGGCAACTAGGTCAAATCTGCCACAGAGGTGTGGAGGCCGATTGCAACTATTTAGGCTATCTAGCTTTCTCGCAATGGAGTTTTTTAAAAGAAAAAGGTATATATGTGTGCCGGAAAAACTTCACCATTTATCACTCAAAGTAATTACAAGTCCAGTATAAGCAATGAGAAAAACAAGAAATTACAAGTTCCAACTCTCAACACACACCTTGGCATGTGCCACTACATTTTCACCATAGATATGATCTTGCCGAAAAGACTACTCCATTTCTAGCAATCCAGATTGCAAGAGCTAAATATCTTGATCTCTCCATCGCAGTGTGATTCCAACCTGGCCCAATGGATTCCCAAAAACTCAATCCACAATCATTGCGCACCGCATGATTCTCAAATAAGGTCAAGGCTTCCAATGGGCAAGGACACCTAAAAAAAGATGATATGCATCTTCCACGCCCTCCTGGCGTCTCAGGCATGTTGGGTCTGCATCATGGACAAAATGCGCAAAATGGTCCCTTGTTAAGAGTATGCCCCTTTTGAAAAGCCACAGAAACACCTTCACACGAGCAAGCACATTCCATTTCCATATTCTTCTACACTCCACGTCGCATCCCCAGGGTCAAAAATCATAGAACCCTTCAATGCTTCGTATGCCTTCCCTACTTAGAAGATCTTGTCACGCCAAATCCAACAATCCCGTACGTCAAAGGGCCCATTCACACCCTCAAGTTCCACCAACAACACCAACAATTCCCCCAATTGCTAATCTAAAAGTTCATAACTAAAGTGGGTAAAGAAAGAGTAATCGTCCCAAACCTCAGCCACTGAAGCATCATGTCTCGCAATGGAATTGTGTATAGAAATGAACATTCTTCTTGAGACATGGCTTCTGTAAGTTTACCGCTTTAATATAATCTGAACCGAGCACCAATCACGGGTGTCTCCCCCATTTTTTATTCAAAAAAATAACAAATCAAAATTACTTACGTAGGATTTTGATTTCTGACTTTTCTTTCCTATCTTCAGCATGATAAATGAAACATATACTATTTCCTAACCATAAAAGAACATAACATGGAACATAATGCCATCTATACTACTTATTAGATGTCTATACGCACACAAAAATATAGCTTAAATATTATCCACTCATTACATTTCTCCATCACATTGAAATACCAGATATCTATAGGGTCTACGAAAAACTCGTGTCTAGTCCATGTTTATGTAATCAATTTTTTTAGATAGCAGAGATGATAAGAGAATGATTAACAAACCCCGCCCCCATTTCAATCCACATAGCAGGGGAGACCTGATGGTAAGCATAAGAGTTGACCTATTTGCTACACAAGTGACCTACAGTATATAACGGGTGATCTGCTTCTAACTGTTGCCACTGCCAAAGCTCCGCATGCATTCTTCAGTAAGTCAACCACCGTTGCCACATATTGGCTACACAAGTGACCTCCCACAGAGGTTAACGGCCCTTTACGTCAATGCAGAATGAGAATGTTAAGCATGTAGTCTTCATTTGTCGGTCATCTCAGATGGAGAGCTTGGCTTGGGAGAATACATCTTGCATTTAGGGATTTTGTAGTAGTTTTGTGGATGTAGCCTATCAATCCAAAAAAGGGACAGGGCGACATCTTTTACTTTCTAGTGGATGTTGTAGTTAGTCGGGAAAGCTTTGATCTTCCGTAGAGAGTGGTTCTATATGGAGTCATGGATGACGTTGTGGCTCGCAAAAAACTCTTGTAGACATTTGACTTTTGTATACTCAGTATGTTATTAATATTATCTTCTGGTTCTCAGCTATTCAACGTTTTTTTTGCGTTGCAAAAGGCAATAGCCGGTAAGAATGTCCCAGCAACCATTGACTGATGACAATTTTTCCCGGATATCAAAAAGAGGAGCAAGGAAAAGGTGTCAAGAAATTCTTAACGATTTACTCAAAAGCCATATACTATTTTGATTCCAGATTTCGTTCATCTAGTGTAAAAGAAGAGTGGAAAGAGTCCCGAGGTCTGGCAAACACGGGTCTAAAAAAAGGCGAGACAAACAGAAGTTCGTACAGATCGAAAGAGCAGCAAGTCACATGACAAAAAACTCAGATCTACTTGGAGAAGGGCTTCTTCTTTGGGGGAGGTTTGGGGTGGCGGTCGGCGTCGGCTGGATCCAACCACTTGAGGGGGTGGCGGTTGAACAACGGCCAGTTGGGGACGGTGATGAGCGTGGTAAGCACCACGCCCGCCGCGTACACCACCAGCATCAGCTGGAACGACCCCAAGGCGTATCCCGTCACGAACGCCGCCATGGCCGACGCCACAAGCATGATCTGCATCAACATCTCCGACAGCTTCTGCCCCTGCCAATCCATCCTGCAACACAAACTTCAGATCTCTCCACCAATCCTAGGCCTGCCTTCTAAGTGAAGATCGATTACCTTTTTCGAGCACAATCTGACGCCGCGAGGAGAGAGGATGGAAAGGGATTTTCACGGCCGAGGCACGGACCCGCTGTGAACACCGTCCGCTCCTCGATGTAGACCTAATCTGCTAGAACGTTGTATATGCTTCGGTTAGTCTTATTTTAGTCCAAAGTCCAAACAATAACGTTCAATTAATGCATTAACCCTTGTCAGATCGACCGATTATTTGGAGGCGGCTACTAAAATTTTTAGGTCAAATAGACATAGAATTTCTATACACTTTATTTAAAACTAAATAAAATTAAATTAGATTCCTTTAATTATCTAATAAAGTATTAATGTAGTAGAATATAAAATATATAACTTATATTGAGAATAAAATAAATAAAATCAACAATATTAAAACAGAAGTATCAAAGACATACAACGTATTTAATGTACATTTTCTACATATGATCGAGTTTGTGAAAAATGTCTTCGATAAAGTTGTAGCTATTGTAATGGTAAGCGAACTTTCATATTTAACATTTTTTATTTTAACTTTTTACCATTTTCTATACATATTAAGCATTTTATTGATTTTGTGGAAGGGACATGTGTCCCTTCCATAAAAATTTTTAATCTACACCATCATCTCTGAAGTGGTGCATGATCGCTCCTTTATTGAGTTCTACCTTCCTCCTTAGTGGACCCTCTTATGTCATAACTACAAATTATCAAGTTTCTTCACCCAACTTCCTTGAAGGACCATCGTAACCTTCTACAATCATCTCATCCCCCATATATAGACCAAGATTTCATTATCTCATCATTTTCAACTTTTTAAGCTCCACCTCTACCGAGATTCCATGAGTGGTTGATACGGTGAATGAAGGGAGGTCTATCCTCACCCATCGCGAAAAATAAAAGAGGAACAAATAAAGAGGAGCGAATCGGAAACGAAATCACATCATATGGACAACTCATCAACAAAAAATAAGTTGTCACATGGCGATAAAATCGAACTTTATGTCATTTTACAAACCACATGAGATCAAGGATTATGCCCCTCTTGATGTGGGTATTCTCTAAGAAAGAGACCTCTTGATGTAAATCAAGTCCCATGGACATTGCACTCGCAGGCAACAATGAGGCGTATATCTCCCATGACTCCGAGTTTCTTCTTTTTCTTCTCCACGTCTAGGGTGATCCAAGAGGTTCTTTGTCCCATTGTGGACGTCATCTCACATTGTCTATGTTCTACCATGCATGCATTAGGCATGCTAATGGCCCCTCATTCAATCAGATGCTCCACCGAAGGAAAGTAATAGAGAGAGAGGGGGACAACCTCAGGTGATCGATCGGGATGAGAGTGGGAGTCTAATGAAACCATGATTCATCACCTTTATTCTTTCATTTTGGCTAAAATCTTTTGTAATTCACATGCAAAATACTCATCAGTTTTCGTCTTTTAAGAAACTAATACCATTTGTTAATGTTGTAGAATTAACATTTATTTATGTCAAAATAAAAAATAAAGTTAAAACAAAAAAGAAGAAAGATGTTGCTAAATGCATGCTTTATTATATTATTATCTATTTATTATCTATCTTACTTAATCGTTAATTTGCTAATATTAACAAATTAACCTATGAGTATAATTAACCATAATTATTTGTATATAAATAAATCTAATATTGTACATTTATTTTACGTGTTTTCTTAATATCAAAAATCTCATAAGATTAGAGTAATATTATACATATCTATTTGATATTATTTATAAATCAAAAACACAAAAAATCACAAAAGAAATTAAAATAATACTTGCAAAAATATTATCTTGTACATGTTACATTTTTATTTTGAGTTCTACATAAAAGTCGTAGATCTCAAAAAGATCTAGAACTTTCGTGTTGAAAATTTTTTTATTTGAATCTTGTAGTTTATTTATTCTGATTTTTCTTTATTCTTCTTCGTTTTATTTTTTCTCTATTGTTTCACATGGCTCTCTCTGGAGAGCCCACATGGCCCAGCCCTTCTTTGCCACCCGCCTCTCCTCTTAGCCATCAATTGTGCCCTGATGGATTAAATCCCAGCCATCTGCATCTGCCCTATTCTCAGCCCTCTGATCAAGGTCGATTAGAGTCATCATGGTCGTTCCCTCATGCCTCAGCTTCAACCGTTGGATCCCCACATCCAACGGTCGTGCCATCGCCTTCACCTCCAACCACTCCTCCCAGCGACACTCAACTGGCTAACAGTCCAACTTGGCCATACAAATTGATTAATGAAACATAATGTTAATGATAAATGCACAATTCAATAAAGTACATAAATAAAACCCAAACTCGTAATTAATGTTCATGATTAATGATTTAAAAAGGAAGTTCACTAAGCACATAGTTATCCAAATAAATCCCAAATCAAGCTCCTAATTGGTCTACTATTATTCATAAATCAATTAATCAGACCAAGCTATGCATCAACATCTCTAAAGCACCCTAATGTGAACTAAATCAAGAATTAATAATTAACATACTTGATGAGGAGTTCTTGATTAAAAATAGTTGTATTCAAAGCAAATCAAGTGCTAAAGGATACATAAAAAAATTAACATATGAACTTGATATTAATTAATCCATGATTAAGACCAACACGATCTCTGATTTTTAATTAATCAATTATAGAAACATATCAGAGAAAGGAATACTTCACAAAAAAAAAAGATCTTGAAAAGACCTTTAAAACGACAGTAATTTCATCAATTTTGGATTTAATATGCTAAAGATATTAATTCACCAAGTCAGGGGCATAATTGTGAGCAAAAAATAAAAAATACTTCGCAAAAAGGTCCAAAACAAGACTGACATGCAATATATACAGGCTGACTAGGTATGACATGCAAAATAACCCCATGCAAGGGTGTAAAATTGAATTAAAAAGGTCAGCAAGGCTTATCTCGCAAATTCACTCAAGCGTACGTGCCTTCTATCCAAGTCAAACCTAACCCCATGTGCCTCGCCTCACGTGGTAGGGCTGTTTGCAGTGCCTAGACCCTACTTTTGGAGAATCACATTCAGGTCTAGCACAAGCGAAGCATATGCCTTCTAGAAAAAATTAGATATAAGCCCTGCACCTTTTCTTAATTGAATTCATACCCCATTATGGGCTATTTTTCATATTATACCCATGCAGTTTGTATATATTGCTTTTATGTCTTGTTTGGACCTTTATGTTATATTTTGTCAAGTTGTTCTTACAATTAGGCATCTGACTTGATGTATTAATATATTGAGCATTTATTGCCCAAATTTGATGAAATTGGCCTCAATTTAAAGATCTTTTCAAGCTCTTTCCTATGAAGTATTCACTTCTTTAATATGAATTGTAATTGATGAATTAAAAATAAAAGATCATGTTGTATTAATCTCGATCAATTAAGTCAAGTTCGCATGTTAATTATTTTTGATGTATCATTTAGCCCCTAATTTGCTTTAAATACATTTATTTTTAATCATGAACTCTTCATCAAATATGTTAACTATTAATTCCTAGTTTATTGTAACATTAGGGTGCTTAGAGATGTTGATGCATAGCTTGGTTTGACTAATTGATTCATGAATGATAAAAGACCAATTAGGAGTTTGATTTGTAATTATTTGTACCAATTTATGCTTATTAAACTTCCTTGTTAAATAATTAATCAGGAACATTAATTGCAAGTTCGGGTTTTACTGTTCTTGTATTATATAGTGCATTTATCATTAACATTCTATTTCATTTAATTAATCTGCATGAAAACCCATAAAAATCCATGCATGCATTTTATCTGACACCACTTGACCCATGAAACAACTTAGAGTAATTTAATCACTTATTTAGATCTTAGTTAGATAATATAATCATTAGTGTCTTTGAGTTTGACCTTGGATTTATCCCAGAGGTACTTGCTCGGCTATGATAGATTGCTAATGCCATATTACAACGAGTCAAAATTAAGCTAGCCAATTTAGCATCAATCAATCACACCTTAAGGTAATTCTAGAATGCAAGACGGCTAGCCACATACTCGTTAAATGGCACCTTAACCATGATATTATATTTACAATACAAAGCCATCCCTCTGCCATATTTTTGAATCTTATTAATGATGTGCTTTCTCGTTGTAAGAGTGCATGGAAAAGATATATAAGAGAGAGAAACAGAAGATGACGATCTGAATTGTAAACTGAAACATCATTCTTGGCATTAAAACATAATTCTTCATACAAGGATCTTTTGAATGCAACTTGGAATAAAAAACTGAATTGTCTACTACATGTTGGGGGATAAATGTTGAAGGTATATCCTCCTCAACAAGAGTTACAATGTCCTCTATAGACTCAAGAACATCTCCATGTTGATGTTGTTTGTGCTTGTGTCTTCTTCCTCCTCTTTGTCCCCTGAGTAGGTGTCCTCATACTTTGATGAAGGGGTTGTAGAGCATGATTCCTCTTTCCTCATCCTCCAAAGTCTCCTCAGATAGAGCCTCAAAGTTGACGCTCTCCACATCCTTTTCGCAGTCAGGTATGGCCATAATCAAATCTAAGTGAGTCTGAGTTGTATACATGACCAAGCTACTGATATGACTTGGTCAGGCTATTGGGTTTTTTGAAACGAACCTAGGAGGAATGGAGATAGAAGGTGCTGATTGTTCATCTTGTCATCGAGATAGGAAATTGATGTCTAGCCGTATATCCTGAATTTTGTTCCCATAGGAATGAGGCTCCTCGAGAATCTGGTGTTGGAAATCTGTGGGTCTTGATGAAGTGATTTTGTTGATGGGATGAATAATAATGTGAAGACTGGCCCTGATGGCTGACGTGCCCTCGTATACCCTTGTTAATTCAACCAGGTTAATGATCAAATTGAGTGTGTCGTTCGTTGCAGTCAGGTAATCGAGACTTCGTCAAAAACCACTCGGATCAATGTTCAATTAATTGCATGCGACAGATTTATTTTACTTAGGCAAGCCCAAGGTCGAACTCATGGAGGCAGCTTTTTCCTTAGGTCAATTTTCAGTTAATTTCGATGTCAGATTTTCAGAAGAAAATTTTTGGTCTTTTTATGCAATTAAGTAAAATAAAATCAATTTCAAGATAAATTTTAAGTTAAATCACAAATGATCGTCAAATGAAATCCAAAATTAATGAAACTTGGCCAGAATATGAAATTTGGATGAAACTAAGCTACTATAAATTTTTTGGAGTTTTTAGACTCTAAATGAATTAATAATGAATTTAATATGAATGTAGGATAGTTTTTGTAAAGTCAATTTTAAAAAATACCAAAGCATGTTATTTCTAGATAAAAAAATTATCATATATGTATCTATGTGAGATGAATCTAGGAAAATTAATAAACCTAAAAAATGATGCAAATTGGATCTATTAAAAATCAATCTAGGAAAAGACTAATTAATTTATTCAGGCATCGAGATGCATGCAAATAGTTTGATTTTTGAGCGTAGTGTAGATCAACTTAAATTAAAGATAATGTGATTTTATGGTGATTTTTGGAGCAACAAATAGTTTAATAAATAATTTCAAGTACACAATGGTGTTGACTAGGAATTCGTGGGTTGGAAAATTGATTGATGAATAAATAGGTTGTCGTTGTTCTTCCCCAAAATCCCGCATCAACAAAAAATATTTTTTTTATTTTTTGCTACTTAGACTACAATTCCCGAGGGTTATTCAATTAATCAAAAATCAATCAAGAGAAAACGAGAATCTTAAAGGACAACTATCCTTGGTTTTTGTGATTTTTTATCTTTTAATTTGTTAATTTTTATATTTCTATTTTTTATATTTTCTGATTTTCAAATTTTTAGTGATTGTGATTTTGTAATTTTTTAATTTTCGAAAATAACAAACAATACGAACAAGGTCAAGAATATGCACACCAACTCTTTTTGCAATTTTTCAATTAGTGAAAAATACTCATGAAAATTCAAAGAAAATATTTTTGGGTTTTAAAAGTTTTGAAATATTTTTGGGATTTTTGAGAAATTTTCAGATGTTTTTGTATTTTTCAAAAAATCAAACAGTGAGAAATGTGAAAATGTGCACAGCCTGCAATAATTTGCAACTTAAAAATATTTTAAACCCAAAACTCCAGACAATTATTTTAAGACAAACTAGAAGTAATTATCTATAAACAGGAATTGAAATCACAATTTTTGAAATTTTGTAGAATTTTTTCTGATTTTTATAAGTTTTTTAATGTTTTTCTATTTTTTTGGGTTTTATAAATAATTAATGCGTGAAAATTGGTCAGAAATTAAAAGACAATGAAATACAACTACTCTATTTTTTTGGAATTTTTGGAACAATATTTGAATTTTTATGAATTTTTTAATTTCAAGAAGACAAAATGACACTGTTTTTATTTTTTTAATAATAATAAATGAAGGCAAAATGCAATGAAAATTTTATGCTAGGAAGAATAGCACATCAGGAGTATAGCACAATTTTCTCAAAATTTTTGGATCACAAATAACATTTATTTCATTGAAAAACACAAGCAAATTCAAGTTCTGAATTTAGGGACTAAAATGTAAATAATTCAATGTTTTCGCATCAAAGAAATATAAAAATAAACAGAGAGAACAAGATTCGCAATTTACCCAATATATGTGCTTTGGAGGTTGGCAGGGACTTTTCTGTCGATTTTGAAACTTTTGACGTGTAAATGTAATTTCCCCAAATTAATTCGATCTGGTGGGGACACTTTTGTAATTTCAGAAACTTCGAAAGCGCAAGATGTAAATTGTCCAATTTTTTATTCAAAATCAAAAGGAAGCCCTAGGTCTTTTCCTTCGTATCTCAACCACAAGGGACGAGAGCGAAGTAGGCAGCCGCCCCTTGTTCTTCTTCTCTACGTGAGGAGCGGGCGGCGCCTGGTGTACGTTGGCGCAAGGCGGACGGAGGGGCTCAGAGGTGGCGTCTCCGCCCGCCGGAGGCGGTGTGGAGCGGGCTCGTGCGGGCGGCGCGGAGGGCGGGCGCGGTGGTCGGAGGCGGAGCTCTGAAGGCGGTGGAGGAGCGAGGTGTTGAAGATGCGGGGGGGGGGGGGGGGGCTGGTGCCACGGATGGGGCACGAAGATCGAGGAGCACGGCAGAGGGCGTCGGCAGTGTTAGTAATGTGAGCCCCGGGCAAACCATTTCTACAATAAATGTTATTGTAATGAATAAATTATCAATGAAAGTTATTGATTATTTTTCACTCCCTTTCTGAGATTAATGAATGAATGCACCATAGGGTCCCTCTGTACAATAAGGGTTATGTACCATGGCCAACTTGATGATCATACAACTGTTGATTCATTGGATGGATCATAGAGGCTGATGCTTGGATGAATATCTAAGGAGTTAGATAGAGGACTCATCAGGCATCATCAAATGATCATTAAGTGATGATCTCCAGTCTGAGTAGGAGATGGCAATCCTATCTCATATGATTGGTATCTGACTAACCTCTTGATGCAGGTCCTCTGCATGGGAATAGTTATTCAGAGGTGTCAGGTTAGTTAAGTCAACGGGTTGACTTGACGAGATTGAGATAACCAAAGACCTACGTTGAATACTGTCACAACATAGGCATGCATCCTCTGACTAGAGACAGATGTATTGCTATATGTCTGAGTATGTACATTTGGCAGACCAATAGGTTGATGACCTAATCAAGGTCTATACACCGGCGAGCTGGTGTGCATATAAGGACATATGAGTAATGCGATCTCTCAAAGGGATCATATAAGTTCACTTGTGAACCGAGATACATGAGCTCACTCATGAGGTATTGGGACTTAACAAATTCCATACATGGTCGTCGTGCTTTGGAAGCATGACATGAATTTGAAGGTAAGATATATGCTTTTGTGAAAGCATATGATCTATACCAAAACCCCGATGACCAAGATTGAGAAACTTAAATGATCTAACTCTGAAGATGACAGTGCAAAAGTGATCTTTATCTTCAGAATGATCATGAGTCTTCCAGTATGTAGGATGCACATGTATTAGGAATACCTGAAGGGTGATTTGATCATATACGATTGTATAACCATGACGCTTCCATTCCGAGGGAGTGATGAAACATGTTTGGATTTTAGTGACTCCTCTCATTAGAGAAGTGACCTAATCTTAGTCCATGAACTGGACATTGATCTGAATGAGATTCAGATGCAATGAGAAGATTAAGTCTACAGTCTTGATTTGATCAAGCATCAGTGGGAGGTCCATAGGATCTGGATTTGAGATATGATCTCAACATCCAAGTCACTATACGTGGAACAATACAATCGCCCTGTCCTTATCTCCAAGTATCTGAGGAGAAATAGCATTGTTCTTAAATGGTTTAAGAACAATTCCATAAGATCTAAGCAAAGAGAAGTTGGTAATTAAATGTGATTTAATTATCATGATGTATGAGAAATTATCCAATATGATTAAATGTGATTTAATTATTTTGGATAAGAATAATGTGGATAGAAATATCCAATTATTCATAATATATTATAAATGTGATTTATAATGTATTAGAGAGAATTAATTATAATTTATATGTGTTGATTAATTATTATGTGTATTGGATACACATTGTGTAATTAATTAACAATATGAATTATATGTTGTTTTGGGTTGTGAATATGATTCACAATTTTTCCATGGCAAGAATGCAATATTCTCAAAGATAATTGTGAATTATTTTTGAAGAATAAAAACCCAATAAATTTGTTGCAAATAAATAAGAGAGATTTCAAGGAGATATGCAATCTCATGGATTTCCATGAGATTGCAATCTCCATGCAAGGCACATCATTCCAATATGTAATGTGTGGCCGCCCACTTGGAAGGCACATGGAGATGAAATCTCCATGTATCTTCTCTCCTTATTTGTTGGGTTGATTTAGGATTAAATTATATTTGATTTTGTCAAATATATTTTAACCTAAATTTGTTGTTTTTGTCAACAATCTTAGCCATTGGATAGACATAAATCAATCTCACCCATTGATTTTATGTGTCCCATGGATTGAGATCCATGGATCCCAAAACCCTATAAATAGAGAGGCATATTTGGCTCTCTCTTTACACATGCTATTGTAGCAAACAACTCTCTCTCTCTCTCTCTCTTTCTCATACTCGACAGCCCTATCTCTCCCTCTCTTCATGGTGACCGTCCACCTTGGTTGAGAGAATCATCGACGCCTGCGCCATCGTGCTGCCGCTTCGACTCTCTGCGGTTCTTCGTCTTCTTGGAGTGCTTCATTCACGAAGGAGACGTTTGATTTCGTGCGACGAGATCAGGAGCAACCGTGCTTGGATCAACTTGGATTGCGAGGACACCGCGACTCATCCCCGCGCTCGCAAGCCGTTACTCCGACGATCGGACTTGAGACAGGAGGTCTCTTTTCGTAGAGACTTGATCAACCACGCTTCAAGAGGTATTGCATTATACTTGTTGTGGTTATAGATGAAACGATTTGAGAATGGTTCTCGGATCATTTGGTTTCATCGGATTAAAATTTTTCAAATTCTGCTGCACCGAACAACTAGTACGACTAGTCGTTCTTCGTCGTATCCGATACGACGGTCACGCTTCTGGGATGCTCTTGAGGATTTCTCTATATCCTTCAAGTGGTATCAGAGCCTTAGGTCGACGGTTTCGAATATGATTCGAAAAACCGAGGACGACTTGGGTTCGTTTAGGTCGCGAAATTTTTTCATCGCATTTGATTTCGCAGATCTGTTTAGTAGATAAATTCGGCACCATTTAAATTGTTTAAACACGAATTTAATACTTGGATTTTGTTCCCCATTAAATAAGGAAACCATAGGAACTGAGTTTGCGTAAATCGGATTTTGTATGCTCTAGTTATGGTTGTTTTAATAAACATGTATGCACTGTTGCGGGAACAGTAGATTTTAACATGATTAAAGAGCTAATTACTGTTATCATCTGCCTCGAAATGCATGCAACTCCACTTAGGTTCTATTCTAAATCAAGTTAGCAATCTATGAAAATTGAGTTTGCTTAATTTGGATTTAAATTGATTGAGATATGTTAATTTTAGTGAGTAGGGGTCCTTACTGAAATTACATTCCTAATCTAGAACCAAGTGATTGTCAATTAGTGAAATTAAATTGTTAATTTCGTGAAATAATCTTGAAAAATATTTGTGAAATATTGAAACATGATTATTTGCCTAATTGACTTGGCCCCAACCAATTAATTGATTAAGATGTGATCTAAATCATAATTATAAACCACAATCTTTCAAACTTGATGCTTGAATAGGATTTGGGAATTTGTCTAGCAAATTTTCTTATAATAAAAAATGTTTTGATTATTAGTATATGGTACAATTTCGGTTGAAGAATCGATGATCATCTCAAGTACAAATTAATCAATTTGGCATTATTCTTTCCCGAGGCGGATATGGTGCCTAGTCGGAGAGCATTGGGGTTGCGGGTTGCAACGTATGTGGTTCGTCCCACTCTCGTCGGTACTGGCCATGACAACGGGTAGGGCCGGGATAATGTCTGAGGGATTAAGATGTATTTTTCTAATTATTAAAATTCGAATTAATACGTATTTTGAGATATTACCATATATGTATTCAAGTAAAATAATCAAGTTTGATTGATTGATTGAATTGGATTGATAATTAATTTAATATGATTAAATTGATTATGTCCAATTGAAATACTCTAATATGATTAGAGTTATTAATTCCCTTGGAAGAATTAATTATGTGAATGTGTTCATAATAATTAATTTAAATTTGAATATGAGATGGAGGATCACATAAGTGACATCCATGGTCTCCCGTCAAGACGAAGAGTTCCGTCGCCAGATATCGTATGAAGGAGACACATGTACGAAGTGACAGCTCCTGCATACGATCCGTTTGGATCGGGCTCGTCGCTTCTCGAAAGAGTAAGGACGTATGCGTAGTGACCCCAATATCGGGTCCTCATATTATTGGGGTGATATTGGATTACGCATAGCGAGTTGTATTCCTGATGACGGTTGGTTCAATTAATAACGGGTCAACATCGCCTTAGGGGTGGTGGGCCCGGGTATTAAAGACCGAATTGGGAAATGCAAGTTGGACTTGCAATGCGGAATGTGTTCCCGCTTCTCTTTATTGGAGTCATAGGTTCTCATATTATTGGGATATGACAAAGATAAGGAGGAGATCCCAGTTCTTGCTTGAGATATATTGGTAAGTATATCTCTTACTTTGAAAGTGAATAAGGGAATAAACTTTCAAGGTTGACATAGCAAGAACAATTTGATTTAAAATGCCTTAATCAAATATTATAAATTTGAATATATATTTTTATATTCTAATATAGTGCATTCTTAATTTCAGAAAATGAAGTCTTTGAACCCACTTAGTAGGCTTCTAGAGGTCAACCAATTGACCGACCCAAATTACTCGGATTGGATCCGTAATTTGGAGCTTGGTCTCTCTGCTGAGCGCATAAGTTATGTGATCTCCGAGGACAAGCATGAGAACCCTAAGTCCAAGGAAGAAAAAGCATTTAATGACAAGTATGATGAAGATCTTGTCTTGGCTAGATGTTATATCCTAGGTTCTCACTCCAATGTTCTGTAGAAGCAACATGTGGAGATGAGTACCTATCAGGAAATAATGCAGAATCTTAAGGATATGTTTGGTGACATTAACCGCACTCAGCGGTACAATGTTATGAAAGACCTCATTCGCTGTAGAATGCAGGAAGGGACTTCGGTCCGTGAACATGTACTCAAAATGTTTGGGTACTTGTCGGAGCTGGAGACTCTTGGGGCAACGATGGATGCAGACATGCAAGCTGACTTCATTCTGCTGTCATTGCCCAAATCTTTCAATAACTTTGTGGTGTCATTCCACATGAATAAATTGGAATTGACAAGTGCTGCTCTCCTTGCTGCATTAAAGTCCGCAGAGGACGTAATGAAGAAGGATGGTCCCAGTGGCAGTGTAATGGTTGCACAGGTCAAAGGAAAGCGCGGTCGGAAGCATGGTTCTCAGAAGGGCCCGGCCCAGAAGAGAAAGAAGAAGGGACAAAGTGTTGGCTCTTCTTCCAATGCATCCACTCTCATGGCGTCGAAGAAAACCGACGTTTGTCACCACTACAAGAAGCCGAGGCACTGGAAGCGTAACTGCCCAGATTACCTGAAGTTCTCAGACAAAGGTAAAGCCCCAGCAGGTATGAAATCTACTTTCATCATTGAAACTAGCTTTCTCGTCGGACGAGAAGGAAGTTGGGTTGTAGATTCTGGTGCTTCTATTCATGTATGCAATTTGTTGCATTTGTTTCAGGAAACTAGAAGTCTTGAAGAAGGGGAGATAGTCATCCAGATGGGATCTGATGCAAGTGTTGCAGCAGTCGCCGTCGGGACATGTCGACTATCATTATCTAGTAGAAGAGTCCTAGTACTTAAAGAGTGTCTTTATGTACCTGAAGTTAGAAGGAATCTGATATCTGTATCTAAGCTAGTTAGAAGTGGATATTCGTTCCTGTTCTGTAATAAATTAGTCATAAATCATTATGATAAATATATTGCAGAAGGTGTTTTAACTTCTGGAGGACTCTATGAATTGTGCATTAATGAGAATGTCATGAATGTTACAATCACTAATAAAAACCCTAAGAGATCCAGGGAGAATAAAAATCATTCAAATATAATTTGGCATCAAAGGCTTGGTCATTTGTCTGTTGATAGGATCAACAGATTGATAAAGGATGGACCTTTAGATTTCCTACAGGTTCAATATTTGCCTACCTGCGAACATTGTATTCGAGGTAAAATGACTAGGATGCCTTTCCGTAACAAGGTTACAAGATGCGAAGGTATTATTGACCTAATACATACCGATGTATGTGGTCCCTTCAGTACCGCGACTCGAAATGGATACCGATATTATTTGACGTTTATCGATGACCATTCGCGATACGGGTTTATCTTCCTACTATGTCATAAGTCTGGAACCTTTGAAAAGTTCAAAGAATTTAAGGCTTTGGTTGAGAACCAAACCGATAGGAAGATTAAACGGATTCGATCTGATCGAGGTGGCGAGTACCTATCAGATGAATTCAAGGAATACCTTAAGGAGAATGGAATTGTTTCAAATCTCACTCCTCCTGGAACTCCCCAACTTAATGGTGTTGCTGAAAGACGCAACAGGACCATCATGGACATGGTCCGTTCAATGATGAGCAAAGCACATTTACCTCTTAGGGATATGCAGTAGAGACTGCAATATATATCCTGAACAAGATTCCTAGCAAATCTGTACCTAAGACTCCTCATGAGCTCTGGTATGGAACCAAACCTAGTGTCAATCACTTAAGGGTTTGGGGTTGCTTGGTCCATGCGAAGAACGTGGACGCAAGTAAGCTGGAATCTCACACTCGTGAGTGTTACTTCATTGGGTATGTTAAAGATGGTATTGGATACCAGCTTTATGACCCTGAGACCCAAAAGGTTTTTGTCTCTAGAGATGTGAAGTTTCTGGAGGATGATTTCCTTAAAGGTCAAGATAAAAGTGAAGTAGAGGAACTCATTGAATCCCAAGAGGATTCTGAGCTCCCCAGACCATAAACTGAAGAAGTAAATAAAGATGAAACACCCATACCTCTTCGAAGGAGTTCGAGGGTGGTTGCACCACTTGAAAGGTATGGATTCCATGTGTCAGGTGAAACTGACATTGATCCTACTTCATTTCATGAAGCACTCGCGGATCAAGACATGGATAGATGGATGCTAGCAATGAAGTCAGAAATTGACTCCATGCATAAGAATGGTGTATGGACCCTAGAGGATCCACCTAAAGGGGTAAAACCCATTGGGTGTAAACGGATCTTCAAGAGAAAGAGGGGACCTGATGGGAAAGTAGAGACTTTCAAGGCACGGCTCGTATCCAAGGGCTACACACAAAGAGAAGGCATCGATTATGATGAGACATTCTCTCTTGTGGCTATGCTTAAATCCATCCGGACATTGCTAGCTATAGCTGCATATCTTGTCTACGACATCTGGCAGATGGGCATCAAGACGACTTTCCTCAATGGATACCTCGAGGAGGATATCTACATGGAGCAACCCCAGGGCTTCATGACAGAGGATGGTAAAGTATGCAAGCTGAAGAAATCCATTTATGGGCTCAAGCAAGCTTCTCGTAGCTGGAACATCAGATTCGACGAAACCATAAAGAGTTATGATTTTGTGCAGAATCCTGATGAACCTTGTGTATACAAGAAGACTAGTGGGAGGGCCATTGTGTTCATCGTACTTTATGTAGATGACATCCTTATCATTGGGAATGATACAGGGATGATGACCAGTGTAAAGATTTGGCTGTCCCATACCTTTGAGATGAAAGATCTTGGAGAAGCCTCTTATATCTTAGGCCTGAAGCTGTTCAGAAACCGAGAAAAGAGGATTTTGGGATTGTCACAACATGGATACATTAAGAAGATTCTTGAACGATTCCGTATGGATAGTTCTAAGAAATGATTCCTACCCTTAAGACATGGTATCCACCTGTCTAAAGGAATGGCTCCTCAAACTGTTGAGGAAAGGAAGGCCATGACTGGATGTCCTTATGCATCAGCTGTAGGAAGCTTAATGTATGCCATGATGTGTACAAGGCCAGATATCTGCCATGCAGTGGGAGTGGTAAGTCGTTACCAATCCTGCTATGGAGAACAACACTGGAATGCAGTAAAGAACATATTCAAATATCTAAGACGGACGCAAGATTACATCTTGGTCTATGGAGATGGTGATCTCCAAGTCTGGGGATATACAGATTCTGACTTCCAATCGGATGTAGATGATCGAAAGTCGACATCGGGGTTCGTGTTCTTGTTGAATGGTGGTGCTATGAGCTGGAGAAGCAAGAAGCAGGACACTACTGCAGATTCAACAATGGAAGCTGAATACATTGCCGCATCGGATGCTGCAAAGGAGGCGGTGCGGTTGCGCAAGTTCGTGCTGGAGCTTGGCGTAGTTTCCTCTGATACTCTCATCCCGTTACTCTGCGATAACACGGGAGCCATTGCCCAGGCAAAGGAACCCAGATGGCATCAAAAGAGCAAGCACGTGGAAAGGAAATACCACATCATTCGGGAGATACAAAAGCGTGGTGACATCATCATCACCAAGGTGGCCTCTGCCGACAACGTTGCTGATCCTCTTACCAAACCTCTGACACAGAAGGTTTTCGACCAGCATGTAATGAGTATGGGTTTAAAGATTGTACCTGAATGGTTCTGAGGGCTAGTGGGAGATTGTTAGCAATGTGAGCCCCGGGCGAACCATTTCTACAATAAATGTTATTGTAATGAATAAATTATCAATGAAAGTTATTGATTATTTTTCACTCCCTTTCTGAGATTAATGAATGAATGCACCATAGGGTCCCTCTGTACAATAAGGGTTATGTACCATGGCCAACTTGATGATCATACAGCTGTTGATTCATTGGATGGATCATAGAGGCTGATGCTTGGATGAATATCTAAGGAGTTAGATAGAGGACTCATCAAGCATCATCAAATGATCATTAAGTGATGATCTCCAGTCTGAGTAGGAGATGGCAATCCTATCTCATATGACTTATATCTGACTGACCTCTTGATGCAGGTCCTCTGCATGGGAATAGTGACTCAGAGGTGTCAGGTTAGTTAAGTCAATGGGTTGACTTGACGAGATTGAGATAACCAAAGACCTACGTTGAATACTATCACAACATAGGCATGCATCCTCTGACTAGAGACAGATGTATTGCTATATGTCTGAGTATGTACATTTGGCAGACCAATAGGTTGATGACCTAATCAAGGTCTATACACCGGCGAGCTGGTGTGCATATAAGGACATATGAGTAATGCGATCTCTCAAAGGGATCATACAGGTTCACTTGTGAACCGGGAGACATGAGCTCACTCATGAGGTATTGGGACTGAACAAATTCCATGCATGGTCGTCGTGCTTTGGAAACATGACATGAATTTGAAGGTAAGATATATGCTTTGTGAAAGCATCTGACATATACCAAATCCCTATGACCGAGATTGAGAAACTTAAATGATCTAACTCTGAAGATGACAGCGCAAAAGTGATCTTTATCTTCAGAATGATCATGAGTCTTCCAGTATGTAGGATGCACAGGTATTAGGAATACTTGAAGGGTGATTTGATCATATACGATTGTATAACCATGACGCTTCCATTCCGAGGGAGTGATGAAACAGGATTGGATTTTAGTGACTCCTCTCATTAGAGAAGTGACCTAATCTTAGTCCATGAACCGGACATTGATCTGAATGAGATTCAGATGCAATGAGAAGATTAAGTCTACCGTCTTGATTTGATAAAGCATCAGTGGGAGGTCCATAGGATCTGGATTTGAGATATGATCTCAACATCCAAGTCACTATACGTGGAACAATACAACCGCCCTGTCCTTATCTCCAAGTATCTAAGGAGAAATAGCACTGTTCTTAAATGGTTTCAGAACAATTCCATAAGATCTAAGCAAAGAGAAGTTGGTAATTAAATGTGATTTAATTATCATGATGTATGAGAAATTATCCAATATGATTAAATGCGATTTAATTATTTTGGATAAGAATAATGTGGATAGAAATATCCAATTATTCATAATATATTATAAATGTGATTTATAATGTATTAGAGAGAATTAATTATAATTTATATGTGTTGATTAATTATTATGTGTATTGGATACACATTGTGTAATTAATTAACAATATGAATTATATGTTGTTTTGGGTTGTGAATATGATTCACAATTTTTCCATGGCAAGAATGCAATATTCTCAAAGATAATTGTGAATTGTTTTAGAAGAATAAAAACCCAATAAATTTGTTGCAAATAAATAAGAGAGATTTCAAGGAGATATGCAATCTCATGGATTTCCATGAGATTGCAATCTCCATGCAATCTCCATGGGCGGCACATCATTCCAATATGGAATGTGTGGCCGCCCACTTGGAAGGCACATGGAGATGAAATCTCCATGTGTCTTCTCTCCTTATTTGTTGGGTTGATTTAGGATTAAATTATATTTGATTTTGTCAAATATATTTTAACCTAAATTTGTTGTTTTTGTCAACAACAATCTTAGCCAGTGGATAGACATAAATCAATCTCACCCATTGATTTTATGTGTCCCATGGATTGAGATCCATGGATCCCAAAACCCTATAAATAGAGAGGCATATTTGGCTCTCTCTTTACACATGCTATTGTAGCAAACAACTCTCTCTCTCTTTCTCATACTCGACAGCCCTATCTCTCCTTCTCTTCATGGTGGCCGTCCACCTTGGTTGAGAGAATCGTCGACGCCCGCGCCATCGTGTTGCCGCTTCGACTCTCTGCGGTTCTTCGTCTTCTTGGAGTGCTTCACTCACGAAGGAGACGTTTGATTTCGTGCGACGAGATCATGACCAACCGTGCTTGGATCAACTTGGATTGCGAGGACACCGCGACTCATCCCCGCGCTCGCAAGCTGTTACTCCGACGATCGGACTTGAGACAGGAGGTCTCTTTTCGTAGAGACTTGATCAACCACGCTTCAAGAGGTATTGCATTATACTTGCTGTGGTTATAGATGAAACGATTTGAGAATGGTTCTCGGATCATGTGGTTTCATCGGATTAAAATTTTTTAAATTCTGCTGCACCGAACAACTAGTACGACTAGTCGTTCTTCGTCGTATCTGATACGACGATCACGCTTCCGTGATGCGCTTGAGGATTTCTCCATATCCTTCAGGCAGCGGCTGTTGTAGTGAGTTGCTGGAGGCGCTGCCACGCTGCACGCGGAGGAGGAGGAAGGGGCATTAGCGCGACGCTGCCGCGCGTTGGGGGCGGCAGGGGGGTGGCGACCCCGCTGCCGTGGCAAATTTTTTTTTATTTTTTTTGTAATTTTATTTGTAATGTAAACAGTGAATCAAAGAAGAATTTTTTTATATATTTTATGGAAATTTGAAAAACATGGAATAAAAAAAGAATAAAGAAATTCGTTTTTTTAATTTTTTTATATGATCCTGTAAAACAAATGTTAGAGAACAAAAAGAAACAAGTTTTTTTTATTTATTTACAAATCGAAAAAATGAATGGGGATTCGGCGAAAAATGGAAGAATCGAATTCGATCTCCGGCCACCGTACGCGGTCGGAGTTGAGAGATCGTGGACGGTAGAATTTGAAGGCGGAGAGATCGAGAAGATGAGATGAAAAAATCGAGTCGGAGGGGATCAAAATCGTGATGAAATTTTTTTTAAGATCTAGAGAAATAAAAATGATGATAAAAAAATACGATGAACTAAACTACGTTTAAACTAAGGTAAAAATGCGAAGAAAAATGTGGATCTCTGATGAATCTCGGATTCATCACTCTAAGTCTCATTAATTAAGCTCAAGTCCCTCAAAATCAACTACATTTCTGCATTTATTTCGCATTATTAGCATTTATGCATGATTTTCATAAGAATTGCATTTTAGCATTAATTTCTGCATAAAATAAGAAGCCAAAAATCCAAGCCAAAAATGACCTGTAAGCAGCCTAACTTCCCCTATTTTTAACTCCTTCATGCTAACTCCGAATAACCCAAAACCACTTCCACTGTGTACACATCACTAATAAGAATAAATGAAAAATACAAAAAATCTCTAACCCTGTTAAGTGGACCAAAAACCCAAACCCTAGTTTCAGGATTTTCGGACTAAAAGCCCTATATCTTCCCCATCCAGTGTCTGATTTGATCTTACTCACTTTTGAACTAATGCACATTCAATTACCTTCAAAATAAGACTAAGTTCAAGTGAATCGGAGCTCGTATGTGAAAGTTGGGCTTTGAGCCTCTCTTGTACATTGTATATTTTAGCGGTTTTCTGACCTATATTTTATGTATATATTTTCTTTATCAATAAAAATAAAAAAAATTAGAATCAAGTATCTTTTATCTTTGACTTTTCCATATTTTTCCAGATTTTTATCGTGTTTAAAAATGACAAAAAAAATGGAAAACCCAAAAATCTAGGTATTCTATGTACATGGGATACCCCAAAAATTCACTTTTTACATGTGACCGATTTTGGCTTTGATGTCTTCATGAAAGTTGTAAATCTCGTCAAGACGAGCATTTTTTGTGAAGGAACTTTTTCGATCCGAGGTCATTTGCTATTTATTTTTAATTTTACAAATCTTTTATTTTTGGATTTTTCTGGAGCTGACACGTGGCCGCCCCAGAAGCCGCCACGTGTCAGCGGTTTTTGGGCCTTTTATATTTTCGTTTTTATAAGATGACGCCATTGCCGGGGAGGCAAACAGCTTAGTTTTGTGTTTTGAAAATTTTTGTTCGGTTTTCTGCATTCGGGTAGTCTGACCCCCGAATTCTTCATTATACATACCACTGTATTTCCAGCATTTATTTTTCAGTATTTTGTTCTTGACTATTTTGTGAGTCACTCTCTGACATCCTCTCTCTTATTTTTCCTGCGAGGTACCCGTTATACGTGGAGCGGTTTTCAAGAAACCGACGCATCTTCACCGACATCCGAAGAAGTCGCAATTAAATTAAGATCGAGTCGAGTCATGAGAGAGAGTAGAGTCTAGGTTTTCAATTTCCGCAATTTTATTTACTTGCTCGTTTACAGCGGTGTCCGTTTGGACTCTCGCGTGTGTAAAAAGACTCTAAACTCTTTTCTGTGGTGTGTCGTGGCCTGTTTCACTCTCCAGTGAGGGTGGGGCCCGACTTGAGTGGCGACTAGGATAGACCTGCACATACGACTCTCAGAGCATTTTTATTTTTTGATTGTGCTCGTAAGACTTAAGCCACACTGCACTTAATTGAGACGCACATTAGATCGTTCAACTTAGCCAAAAAAATTTAACTCAATTCTTCCCGCTAATAGAACTTTCTGAATAGGTGCGGTTTTTCATCGGCTTGCACGCATTTAGAATAAATTTTTCAATTCTGTATTGCATCCCACATGGAGATTGCAAGGAGGCACTGTAAGTCTTCTAACTGAGCATTCATCATAGTTTTTTGCGTGCATCGGCTTTTCCCGAACTCCTCCCCCTTGTTTTATCATATAATTTTAAAAAGGAAATTGGGAATGGATGGTAGACGTGTATTTGTGCTTATCTAATTTTTCAGTGATCACCTCAATAAATTTGGGACTGCTAAATATAGCCGATCTTAAGAACCCATAAAATCAAGAATTTTTGCGAGAGAGCAACCCCGACCTTGGATGATTTTATTTTTTTCTGAGTGAGCGAGAGACGACACTTAAGGTTAGAGCCAAGCTTCGACACCTATCAGCTCGCTAAATTTTTTGCCAAGATTTATTTATCACCAACTAAAATTGAAAAGATAATAGCCGAACTCTTACGACTTCATTGTGTGAGTTGGTGAATCTGGGGTTTGATTTGTGTTCGCATTGGTGTGCGTAAATCGGTACCTAAGATCAAAAGCCGCACATTTGATAAAAACTCTCTTCCCGTGTGATCCTCTCTTTCCTCTCTTGATTTTAATCTCATCATGAAACTTTTGTACAAAAACTCCTACAGACCCAACCCCTCATTCCTTTCAACTCTTCCAGAAATGACCGAGAATCTATTAGAACTTTACTATGAAAACGAATTCGTATCGGTTAGACCTAAAACCCCTCCTCCAAGAGACTCTCAACCACCCTCTCTTTTTACAAATCCGATTTGCTTTATGAATGACAATCCTTTGTTTTCGGACCTAACAAATCCACAACCGACTGAGGTCTCCACTTCCTCATATATCAATCCTCTCTCATGCCGATCATGCAATTAATCCTTCTTATTTAGTGAATGTTAATCCATCATTCATGGGAGATGATAACCACATGATTGAACTCAACACTTCTTCATATCTCCCGCCAGTGAACACCAATGAACAATCATCATCTTGGATTGACCATGATAACCCCCTTTACAGACATGACAATCATATAGAGGACTGGACTGAATACATAAAAACACAGGAACCCTATATGTTGACTACACCATATCAAGATCCGACCAATCAATTGAATAAATTCTATTCGGACCAACTCCACATATCTGAACCATATGAGCAGCCGCCTTCCATAATTATTGAGGAGATATTTTCAGAAAATAAGGATCATACATTGGACATTCCAAGAAACTCCTCTTCTAGCACATATAGGAAAATGGAAGATGAAATTATTGAATCACAAGAACACACATCGACTGCTCCTATAAGTAATCATGAACAAATTTTTGAGGATGATATTTCGAGGATAAACAAAAGATTTGAATCAATGGAGGATAGATGGCAAAAATTCACCGACCGATTAATCTCATTCTATGATGGTTCGAACATAAAAATGGATGAGGAAATGATTGGATCTGAGATTGAAAATTTTGAGGATATTCAAGAACCTAGGGATGATTCTGACAATTTCACTTCTACATATTACTCCCCGAAAAATGACTATGCTGCAAACTATCACTCTGAACATCAAGACCCCTTTTTATCTGAAGAACATGACACACCCCCACACCACCCAGAAAATACCAAAAAATGGAAATATTTGAAAACCACAAAAAAATTGAAAATTCAGAAAATTTCATAAAAATTGAAACTGAAGAAGATCTGCAGGATTTGGATCCTAATGTACGGGAAGCACTAGGAAAGAAATTGATTTTTGAACTTCCCTTTCTACAAGCCATTAAACACTTCCCCGATCTTAAAAGATTTGTAATTGATAAATTGACCATGAAAAAGTCGGGCAGGATTAGAACAAAGACCGAAAGACATATCTTGTCAATGGCCTCCTCCTTGGTGTTGAGGAGAAAAACCAAGAGCTGCATAGTGAAGCGGTTGCCTAGATTTGACTGTGAAATCAAAGACACAATCTTCACCCATGCTCGGATTGATGACGATTCACCAATTAATATCCTCCCGACCTCTGTATTCCGTGAACTCAAACTCGGACCGATTCAGAAGATACGAGAGATTGTTCAATTAGCAGACCGATCAATAAAAAGGCCGAGACGAATCATTTCTGTCATCATGAAATTCCAAGGTGCTCCACTCAAAGTAGAATTCACGATCATTGATATTGAGCTTGAGCATCAAGGAGAATTCACCCAGTCTCCAATCATTCTCGGAAAGCCTTTCTTGGCATTGGCCAAAGCGAGTATTGATTGTGAGACTCGGGAAATCAATTTCACAGCATTGGAAGCACTTGGATCTGACCCTGTCTTTGAGGAATCACGATCTTCTGAGGAAACCCACGAAGTCCCTGACAACCGTAATCATGAAACAGTAGAAGAGCCCTACCCTGCAACCACACCTGAGATAATGGTTGTTGATGAGACTATTGGTTTAGAAAATCTCCCCCCTGCTCCATTCCCAGCCGCCCTCACCATGGAGAATCATGTATATGAATCATATGATCCGGAGACTTATGCATGGTCACACCCTGGAGCAACATTCTCTGAATATCTTGACCAGATCATCCCATTGAGAGTGCTCAAACATTCGGGAGACTAAGAACAAGCACACAGACCAAACACCAACCAAGGAGAATTTCAATGGTTATTCGTCTGGATACTCAAGTGAACCGACACCTTCACGACGAAATAAAAAGAGAGTCACCTTTGACCTTTCGGAAGAGGAATCGGTTGATGATCCCTCATCAGGTCCGGAAAAGATGGTCTACATGAGTGAAGTCTGTTCGGCAGCCCTAAAACCATATCTTCGTAAGGATCCAAAACTCAATCCTCGTTGGACAACTCCCATTCCTAACTACTACTCATCCAAAGCTGATGCTCCTGCCCTTTTCAAGTATACTGGAATTCTTTCGTATGAGCTAACTGAGACCGGTGCTTCTGAGCTATCATCTGAGGACAAATCGATTGACCCCAAGAAGGAACGAATTCTGAGGAAACAATTGAAGAAACAAAAAGACATGAATACTTGGAGTATGTCCACCTTCAAATACTACTCCTCTGAGGATAATTCTGATGATGGATATCTTTCATCTGACTCAAACCCTTCATCCACTATCCATCATGATTTTTCTGAGGATGACACTGATTGTAGTTGGGAATCATACGCCTCATCTCCAACTCATCACTACGATCTCCCACCACAGGCTTACAAGAAGATCAGCCGAAAACCACCTTAATCATCGGCTACCCACCCTCCCTCCCGACCACATCGGTCTCCTTGTATAGCTTCTTCCTCTACTTAGGCCAAGGCCTAAGTATAGGGGGGGACCGATGCCATTTGAATATACCATTTCTCTCATCACACTCCTTCTCCCGACCGCTCCATTTCCACCCTTCTTCCATACTTAGGCTGTCCAGAGCCTAAGTATAGGGGGAACCGACACCCACCTGTACATACTCTCCTCATTTACATATCCTGACCATTGTACATAAATTTTCCACTCTTTTATGCTTAGCCCGAGATATGTCTTCGTTACGCTTTTTGTGCCCTGAGGACACAACACTCGCTAAGTATAGGGGGGTCTGTATATATACTTTGTATATATTTTACCCATATCTCGTACTTTCGCGTAAGTATATATGTATTTACGGGGTGGGTACTAATTCTCTAAAAAAAGGAGTTTTGCTACTAACACTGACTTGCTCAAAACTTTTGAAAAAAATGGCTTCTTATCCATTTTTGTATAAAAAATCCCTTGCATAAAATGTCAAAAAAAATTGTGTCTGCATTTCACACACCTGCACTTCATCCAACATCACATGCATTTGCATCTGTGAAAAGTCAGTGGGTTCTGAACCAAGTTGTGAGCCGAAATTGAGAGTGGTCTGGACTTGACCTTAATCCACCTAATTTTCAGAGGAACTTCACCGAGAAATAGGATTTTAAGAGCTTCAGGTCTTTTGACTTAATTCTTTAAGTTCCATATGACAATGTGCAGCGTTTGACTCTTAGTGTCTAACCTGGTCTCTTCATTCTGGGTACAACTCTGGAATAGGGAATTAATTTGTACTCTCGCACTATGCACTTAGCTCAACTCAAACGGGATGTTGGAAGACTGTGCGAGTCTCTTTTCTGGTAGCGTGGAAATCTAAAGACCGGAGTACGGGTTGAAATAAAGCTTCGGAAAAGGGATGGACGGCTGAGCACAATTTTTTCTAAGACCCCAAAAAAATGTACGGAACAAAAAGATTCTATATCCGTAGGGGCACAACAAGATCCAAGCAGAACCACCAAAAATTTCGAATACAAAGAAGCAACCACCACATAAAATCCGACCAAAAAGGTCCAAGCTTCAAGAAACCTGCAGATCTTGGTGGAGACTCGGCTGCACTGGCCATCTTCACAAGGAGAGGTGACTACACTGGCCACCCTCTAGTTCTTTTCCCCTTCTTCTATCTTCTCCCTCATTCGATTGTGAACACAACACGACAGACCTTAGAAGGAAATACCTGACTCCCCGAGGACGAGTTACTGGAGAGGAGAGGAGCATGGTAGTCCGGCATTCTGGATGGGAAGAGCTAAAACCTTTCACACACTTGAGTCGGTTATTCAATGTTCATAGGGTATACTTTGGGAAGAGGATTGATCTAAGATGACTTCTGAGCCGAAACTGTATCAATGATGCGTAGAACTTGAGGGCTGCTGATTTTAAAATTCTAAGTCTCACAGAAGTTCCGCCACATTATTAATCCAAAGGTCAAGTTTAGTTTCACTTTCACCTTCAGCTCATGGTCTTGGTATGAAACCCAGTCTCATTTCACTTCACGACATTTCTTTTTGATGCTCAGGGACGAGCATGGTTTAAGTATAGGGGGATGATGAATCTCGGATTCATCACTCTAAGTCTCATTAATTAAGATCAAGTCCCTCAAAATCAACTGCATTTCTGCATTTATTTCGCATAATTAGCATTTATGCATGATTTCATAAGAATTGCATTTTAGCATTAATTTCTGCATAAAATAAGAAGCCAAAAATCCAAGCCAAAAATGACCTGTAAATAGCCTAACTTCCCCTATTTTTAACTCCTTCATGCTAACTCCGAATAACCCAAAACCACTTCCACTGTGTACACATCACTAATAAGAATAATTGAAAAACACAAAAAAATCACTAACCCTGTTAAGTGGACCAAAAACCCAAACCCTAGTTTCAGGATTTTCGGACTAAAAGCCCTATATCTTCCCCATCCAGTGTCCGATTTGATCCTACTCACTTTTGAACTAATGCAGATTCAATTACCTTCAAAACAAGACTAAGTTCAAGTGAATCGGAGCTATGTGAAAGTTGGGTTTTGAGCCTCTCTTGTACATTGTATATTTTAGCGGTTTTCTGACCTATATTTTATGTATATATTTTCTTTATCAATAAAAATCCAAAAAATTAGAATCAAGTATCTTTTATCTTTGAATTTTCCATATTTTTCCAGATTTTTATCGTGTTTAAAAATGATAAAAAAATTGGAAAACCCAAAAATCTAGGTATTCTATGTACATGGGATACCCCAAAAATTCACTTTTTACATGTGACCGATTTTGGCTTTGATGTCTTCATGAAAGTTGTAGATCTCGTCGAGACGAGCATTTTTCGTGAAGGAACTTTTTCGATCCGAGTCATTTACTATTTATTTTTGATTTTACAAATCTTTTATTTTTGGATTTTTCTGGAGCTGACACGTGGCCGCCTCAGAAGCCGCCACGTGTCAGCGGTTTTTGGGCCTTTTATATTTTCGTTTTTATAAAAATAAATAAATAAATTATATATATATATATATAACCACGCACGTGCAGCGCACGTGCCACCCCCGCACGCGCACTGCACGTGCGCCCGCGCCTCTTCCTCTCACCCGCGCCATGCGGCACATGCACGGCCGCTCGATCAGCATCGATCGAACGGCCGCTGCCCTCTCATCATCAACCTCTGAACGGTCGCCCGGACCTCTCCGCCAACGCCCTCCGCGCCGCCACCAACCACCCGCACTCCTCGCACCCCTCGCTTATTTAAGAACTCCATCGCCGCCCCTGCCAAACCATCCGCCGATTTGCGCTTCACGAGGGTGACAACCTCGCCTGGGCATCGCCGGCGAGATCCGAGGGCGCTCAATGCCCCTCGTTGCAGACGCGCCTCCCCTTGGCCCTTTCTACCGTGCTCCGGTCCTCCGTCGAGCCTACCAACGCCATTATCGACACAACTTCAACCACCGGAGCTCCGCTCCTCCACCATCTCCATCTTTGCTTATTTATCTTCCCCGACGACCATCGCCAGCAACTTCAATCGCCATCAACCTTCGAGCTTCACCACCCAAGCTTCATCGACAACCGCCTTCCTCCGCCATAGTCGCCTGGAGCCTCACGTCATCGACAACGACTTTGCCCTCCGCCTCGCCATCTCCAGTCAAGGTTGAGCTTCGGCCTCGTCGACCGCCGCAGCACCGGGCGGTGGGCCCGAGACCCTCCCCGCGTGCGAGGCACGTGACGGGAGGGGACTACGTCAGGCTTGCGTCAACAGCCCAGGTCACGTGTTTAGCACGTGACTTGGGTAAATTGCTGGTGCGCCCCCGGAGCTCCTCCATATTACATTTCAGCCCACCTCCAGAGAACACGTGTCTTGCACGTGCCTATCTGGAAATTTTGCAGAGGATACCCCCCAGTTTAGGAATTAATTTTAGATCCCCCACTGCATATTTATATTTATTATATTGCATTTATAACCCTGTGTTTCCCCTCTGTTTTGGACCTATTCTCTACATCATTTTATTTATTTAAAAATATCATTTTGTTCTACAATTAATTCTCTACATTCGGACATATTGTGGATATTTTTGTGATTGTTGGTTAATTAATTATTAATTATTTTGTGGAAAATTACATATTTTGCCCACTTTGTGCTCTTAAAATTGCCATTGATTAACCGCTGCTCTAAAATCCCTGAAAAATCTCATATTATAGAGATTATTGTGCTTGGCATTGTGCTTAAAAATCTTTGCATTTACATGCATAGTTTGCTTTGTAAAAATCATTTTGCATTTTTCAGTATCTAATTTTGAATAGGTATTAAACCCCACATTTTTGAGGTTTAGGATTTTTCTGAGATCAATCACCTAGCGATAGATCTTAGTTAATTTTGATCCTCGAAAATAAGTAGGTTTAATATTTATTATAATTAAATATTGAGATTCATTCTGTTTGCATTTAAAAATTCATAAAAAATTCATATTGCATCCAAAAATTCCAAAAACATTACAGTGCATTCATTTCATCATCATTTACATTGTGGCCAAGTTTCGTATTTTTCGGACATTGTTTGATCGAAGTTTACATTTTAGTCCCTAAAATAGGCCAAAAGTGTATCTTGCATCCTCTATTTGCATTAAAAATTCCAAAAAAAGATCGCATTGAAAACCGAACACGAAATTGGATAGATACAACTCTAGGTTGTTCCTTTGCCTCCTTGTGATCGACCTTGGGACTTGCCCAAGTAAAATAAACATAAAACCACTTGTTTGAAATTGATTATTATTTGTGGTTATTTCTTGACCGATTCCGATCGCCGCCTACAACGAACGACACATTCATTATTATTTTCACATGACAAAGATAAAAGCCACCTTTTAAAGAGGCGTTTACGGGTCCGTCAATCTCACCTTAGGAGCGGAAAATGGATCGTGATCGCCTCGACGAAGGTCGAATCGCTGTCACCAGTCGGCTCCGAGGGTAGACACCTTTTCTCGACAAGAAGACTCTCGGAGATCGGGCTCCTCTATCTAAAGATTGATCAAGTTGGAATGAGGGAGAAGGAGCCATATAAATAGAAGATGGAATGGAATTTGATTTTGGAATTTTTTGGATAAAGAGATAAGAGATGATATTTGAAATGAATTTTTGACTTTTTTGGTGGAAGAGATTACATGAGATAAAGTAAAAGAGATAAAATTATTTACAAAATTATCTAATTTTTTGAATTTTCGTCACTTTATTTATTTGAATTAAAAAATGTTAATTTTTTAATTTTTTATGATGGTTAGTTAAAAATAGCAACTATATACATATACTATATACATATATGACATTATATACGAGGGTAAATGAGGAAATTAGCTTCTCTTTTTTTGTTTTAAGGATTTTATTATTTTTATTATTTTTATTTTAAATAATTAGTAAAAATATTTACAAATACAATATGCACAAAATACATGGGAAAATTGCACAAACCACCGAAGAAAACCGATTTTTCAACTGCAACTCCAAAAATTATGAAATCACAGTCATTTTGAAGATAATTTAATTTAGAACTCAATGGAAGTAATATTAGTTCAATTTGAAATCATATGGAGCCGGAATTGATCTTTCGATTAGTGCTTAGTGGCCTTTTCCAAGTGTGGCTACTTTTATTATGTACATGATTTAATTGTGCAATCAATTTTATTAATTAGGACACATTTTTATTTACAACATTTGTTTTGAAAGTTATTTGATTTGGGGTCAATTAAGGCACAATTAAATTAGTGTCAGTATTATACAGATATGCACAGAATAAGTGAGAAGTATTTACAACAACATACACACATTTTTTTTGGATTTTCTACTTAAGGACCCTATCTCCCCCTACTTTATTCCTGGTCGATCAGGTCAAGTCTTGACCTTCTCTCGGGATTCGAGTCAGCCTGTATACAGTCTTCCTTTTTTTATTTTATTTTCTTTATTTTTATTTTATTTATTTATTTATTTATTTATTTTAGGTTAAAATTAGTAAGAAGTGTACAATATTTACACACAAATGCAAGTTAGTAAGAATATGGAGTTAGTGTTATATGCAGGTGTTTTGCAAGAGATTTTAAGCTAAAATAAATGAATAAAGATGACAAATCGCAGATTCATCATCCCCCTATGCTTTACCTTTGCCAGTCCCTTAGCAAACACTTATTTGAAAGAATAAGTGAAGAAAAAGAAAAAGAAAGGGAAAATAAAAAAAAGTAGGCCAATATTGAGTATTAAACTTATCTTCATAAAA
The DNA here is from genome assembly GCA_037367405.1 of Ottelia alismoides. NCBI lineage: Eukaryota > Viridiplantae > Streptophyta > Magnoliopsida > Alismatales > Hydrocharitaceae > Ottelia > Ottelia alismoides. Next base: position 81,169 of record JAZKJV010007403.1, on the reverse strand, counting down.
TTGTAGTTTGGAGCTCTGTCGGACCTTTGGATTATTGGTGTGTCGGAACTTCTGTGAGACTTAGAATTTTAAAACCAACAGCCTTCAAGTTCTACACATCATTGTCACAGTTTTAGCCCAGAAGTCATCTTAGATCGATCCTCTTCCCAAAGTATACCCTATGAACATTGAACAATTGACTCATGTGTGTGAAAGGTTTTAGCTCTTCCCATCCAGAATGTTGGACTACCATGCAAATCTCCTCTCCAATAACTCGTCCTCGGGGAGTCAGGTATTTCCTTCTAAGGTCTGTCGTGCTGCGTTCACAGTCGAATTGGTGGAGAAGTTAGAAGAAAGGAGAAAAGAACTGGAGGGTGGCCAGTGTAGTCACCTCTCCTTTTGAAGTTGGCCAGTGTAGCCGAGTCTCCACCAAGATCTGTAGGCTTTCTTGAAGCTTGGACCTTTTTGGTCAGATATTTATTTGGTAGTGGATTCTTTATATTTGGATTTTTGGTGGCTCTGCTTGGATCTTGGTGTGCCCCTACGGATATAGAATCTTTTTTTCCGTACATGTTTTAGGGTCTTAGAAAAATTGTGCCCAGCCGTCCATCCCTTTTCCGAAGCTTTATTTCAACCCGTACTCCGGTCTTTAGATTTCCACGCTACAAGAAAAGAAAATCACACAGTCTACATCCCGTCTGAGTTGAGCTAAGTGCATAGTGCAGGAGTACAAATTAATTCCCTATTCAAGAGTTGTACCCCGAATGAAGAGACCAGGTTAGACACTAAGAGTCAAACGCTGCACATTGTCATGTGGAACTCAAAGAATTAAGTCAAAGACCTGAAGCTTCTAAAATCCTATTTCTCAGTGAAGTTCCTCTGAGAATTAGGTGGATTAAGGTCCAACTAAGCTCCATTCTTCAATTTTATTCCAGACATAGTTTAAATATCAATACTATCCTGAAAAATGCACATGCAAATGCAACATATGAACAATGTAGAGAGTTTTTTTTGAAGAAGAAGAATGGTGCGCATGTCAAGAGAACATTTTTTTAAGCAATTTTATAATTTTTGTACTTTTTATGGATTTTTGGAGGAAAATGCAGATGTGAAAGAAAGTTTTTTTTGAATTATGCAAATTTTTATAGATTTTTGGTTTTGTAGTTTTTTTAAGGACAAAGGGTTAGTAAAATATATACAAGTATATACAAGAGATTTTTTTGTTTTTTTTTTTATTTTGTGTTTTTTTGTTTTGTTTTTGTTTTAGTTTTTTTGTTTGTTTTTTTTGTTTTTTGTTGTTTTTTGTGTTGTTTTTTTGTTTTTGCACACGTGGATTTTACAAAATATACACATAACCCCCCAAATAAACATACTTAAAAGTACGAGTTATGTCTAAAGTATATATACAATATATACGACACCCCCTATACTTAGCTCGAACTATGTCCTCATAGTGATCAGAGAGCGACAAAGGAAGACATAACTCGTGCTAAGCAAAGAAAAGTGAAAAGACTCCTATGCTACAACGACTCAAAGAAAAGATAAAATGAAGAGAAGTTGGTGATCCCCCCTATACTTAGGATCAAGTAATCCTATGTATAGTAGAATGTACAAAGGGGAAAAATGATGAAGAGAATGTATAGACTCACAAAGACACGCTATGAACAATATCACCCCCTATACTTAGGGTAGAGTATCCCTAAATATAGGCAACACCAACAAGGGTGATAAACAGGACGAATACGAACAACACAAATCCTTCACCCCCAATACTTAGGATAAAGCACATCCTAAGTATAGCATATATATACACACACACATGAAAAAGGGGTGAATGATAAAACGGGAGAAGACAGAGTGAAACGAAAGGATATACAAGAGGAGTGGATGTACAAAGGTTAAGAAGGTCACAAGCGAACCTTCTTGCGGGACCGTTGAGGTATGGATTTGACAAGGTGTAGGTCGATATTGGGATCATCATTAGACATAAACTGAGTAGGATCGACCAAGAATGTATCCTCAGCGGTTTCAGATTGTGCAGGCCTAAATCGGTTATTGGAAGTAGTGTGATCATGTCCTGCCTGGGAAATCTCGCAAACATCAAAGTAGAATGGCTCGAAATCATTATCAGAAAAAGTAGGATCAATTTCCGCCTGGCGAGCCTCTACCGGATCATCATCTTTATCAAAAGGCCCAAATTCCTTTATAAAAGCAATCAAATCAAATTTGGCCTGATCGGTCTCATTTGAATCATGGTGAATAGGAACGGACTTATCAATGAAAGTAGTCAAATCATGTCCTTCCTGTCTAGTCTCAGGGTCTGCCTTCTGCTCTAGGGTGTCTATTGTGTAAATCCCACGGATGTCATCAATGCATCGCCACATACCAGAAGAGGGAACTCCAAGTTCTATGCTTTCCGAGTCCTCCTCCTTGAAGAGGAATTCTCGGGTCTCGGTATCATCCATCATATAGAAAAAAATCTTTGGTAGTATCATCATGGTCAATGTCCTTGGGGTTGGCTAACACGGGCGGGCTCTCATGGGATGCGGGTCTCTAGACGGTAGTAGGTGTAGTGATTAACACATCGCTCCCTACATCAGAACGGAAGCGAATCTCTCTTGAACCATAATCAATAACGGCTCCCGAAGAGGCGAGGAAAGGCCGTCCCAGGATGATTGGAGGGTGCATCACATGGATGAAGGTCTCCATGGGCATTACAAAAAAATCTGAAGTAAAATTCATGCCCTGAATGAGAATGACAGCATTTTCTAGAATACCCTTCGGCCTCTTGATAGATCCATCAGCAAATTGAACTATCATCCTGGTTTTCTTGAGAGGCCCAAGATGAAGAGACTGTACCATAGAGAAGGGTATTATATTGATTGATGAACCGTCGTCAAGGAGAGCATTATCACAAGAATAGTCAGATATGGAGCAACTCACAAGAGGTGTGGCTGTGTTCCCTTTCTTAAAATACGGATGGTGAGAGATGGCGTAGGCAGTGGCCATGGTCAAGATGTGACGCTCAGATCTTCTCCTTCGCTTTCTCTTTTTGTGTTGAGGAGTAGATAAATCTGTCATAGCCTGTTGGAGTGGGGCTTTAATAATCTCGTAAAGGGTGGCTACCACTTCAGGTTTAGTCAACATTTTTTGAATTTTTGGACCTCATCCATACAAGGGAGGAGGTCGGAATCAGCATTTACACGAGGATTACCAAGAGCAGTCTGTACAATGGAATCCTCAGGGTCAAGGTTGGGACATGGCTGTGTGGATAAATGATCGGACATTTGGGTCCTCTCCTCACAAAATGAATCAACAACGTGTCTCCCGAAATCTTTTTGTATTTTCAAAATTTTCTCATTTTTTTGTATTTTGGATGATTTCAAGCTCTCATGATTATCCTCAAGTGAATTGATATCCTCAAATATTGGAGCAGCATTTTGGCTCTCATTTATGTTAAATAGATTGGAAATCCTCAAATTCATATGCTCCACCATTTGATTCAATGTCTTAAGTGTGGAAATCATGAAAGGCGACTCCAAAATCCCAGGATCGGGTGGGTTGAATGAGGGTGGGTGAAAATCAAAGTCCTCCGACTCCTGAAATAATGGGTTAGGCAGATATGCACAAACATCTGGAGGAAGATCCTCCTGGAAAAGGGAAGGTGGATCGTCTAGAGAGTACGAGGTATCTGCAAAGATCGGATTAAAATAACTCCAGTCGGCCATCTTCGAAACAAAAGATGGGAGAGCACGAGGGTCAAGCCAAAAGATATGGAGAAAAAGGCGCAAATGCACAGAAGGATCTGGTATGCACACAAGCAATTAAACACAATACAAACCCCCAATTCACCAACTCAACGCAATGTGAAGACCGTGAAGGTTCGGTCTCTTAATCTTGTCTATTTTAGAGTTAGGTGATAATCACAAAGTTGTACAAACACTTAGGTTGAATTATGGGATTTGGGCACTAACCTTAGTGTGTACGCGAGCAAGTTAAAACGAATACAATGAGGGGGTTACTCTCCCCAAAACAATGATATTTCCTTGTATTTTTTTAGGGGCGAGTTTTCTTTAGCAGTCCTAAATTTCAGGCAGTTGTCACTTGGTTAAAATATTTTCAAAGAATCGCCTACCGAGTGTCCAATTTCCTTTTTAACTTATGTGAGTGAAAAGAAGGAAGGATATCGGAAATGCCAATGTACGGTTAAAAACAATGATGCATGCAGGGGTTAGAGATGCGTACCTTGTCGCCAGCGCTCTACATGCAAGTGAGCCGTGCAGAATTTAAATACAGAAAATAAACTAATCTATATGCATATGCAAGTGAACCGTCCTAGATGATAACTTCTATTAACGGGCAAGAACAAGTTAATTTGACTAAGTCCAAATTACGATCTACTCTATAGGCATAGAAATTCTTGTTTAGGGTGTTTGGACCTAATTAATTACCTGGCTCAAGCAAATTAATTAAAGCAATCAATAGGTGGCTCTCGAAATCCACGAAAAACCAAGAAAAATAAAGGCGATGAAAACAAAACCGGTGAGGTCCACCAAGTGCACCGGCACATGGCGAAACAGACCCCGCAACAAATGAATGTCCGTTTACAGAGTTCAAATGCTAAATCTCTCTCTCTCTCTCTTTTTCTTTTTCTCTCTCTTTTTTTCGTCTCCTTCACTTCTTCTTCCTCTTCTCACACTATCCTGCAGCTTGGTGAAGAATCAAGCCACCTCCACGTCGCTTGGGTGCTTCGACTCTCCTAGGATCGCCTCCTTCGCTCCGCGGGCCCTCGCAAGAAAAAGAATAGAAAATATGTAAGAAAAACAATTTTCAAATATGAGAAAAAAATGAAATGAATGCAATGGATATAAACAACGGAGTGAATGGAAAATATGCAAACAGATATTTACAACCAAGAATAGCAGGTCAAAAGAGAAACCCAACTACCCTCGCCGTGCCTCCCCGGCAACGACGCCATTTTGTTGAACGCAATTTTTCAGGGGTGGGAAAATTTATGATAAAAAGGTGTCATTGCTTTTCATCCCCAAAATCCCGTGCCAACAAAAGATTTATTTATTTTTATATTAAATTCCACAAGAATAATAATATTAAATTCTATGAAGCTCACAAAAACATGACATGTCACAAAAGATAAAGCACAAGTTCTACTACAAGATGAAATTTTTGGAATTTAAAAATGATGAAAAATGGATGTTTAAATATGCGTGCAAACACAAGGACCAAAATGCAAGACAGAAATTAAAATTGCTTAAAGTAAAACATGCATACAAAGACTAAAGTGTAAATACCTATAATGTTGGGGTATGAATGCAATTTGTCCACAAGAACATGTGCGCCTCACGTGACGCTCCTGGCAGGGATTGAAATGTAAATCTGGAAAGTTTGCAGGGGGCTCGGTGCAATTTTCCTAGCCCACACGTGAGAGACACGTGAGGTGCTAGGAACGGGGGACTTCGGAGGCTCGGACGTCGGCTCGGAGGCTCTAGAGGTTCGAACGTGCTTCGGGTGCTTCTTGGGTGCTTCGAGCCTAGGGTCGGGGAAGAGGCTCGGAGGGCGATACGTGGCGAGTGCTGGACCATTAAATCTGGAGCTGGAGAGATCCAACGGTTGTTGGAGTTGAATTCATGGCCTGCCTAGGGACCGTCAGATCAGGATGATCCAATGGTGGTGGTAGCTGACGACGTGGCTGTTTATGGACAGTTAGATCAAGATAGATCCAACAGGATCGAGAGCGGCTGGCGAGGGGTGACGTGGTTGTGTATGGGCCTTTAGATCCTCTTGGTCCAACGGTGGCTGAAGCTCGAAGGCAAGGGAGACGTGTCGCGACGAGGACTTAGATCAAGATGATCTAACAATGATTTTGCGCCGTCTCCTCCGAACCGCCGCCTCCTGCGACGGACTTAGCGGGGTTCCGGTGAAGGGGCACTGGCTCTGTCGCCTTCCCTTGTGATCAGTGTAGCTCGCTGGAGGTTCCTGGAGAGCTCTGAACGTTCGTGGAGGCATGGCGGAGTCATTGGAGTTCCTAGAAGGAGTTGGGGAGGTCCTAAGGCTAGAGACATCGAAGCTCGAATGCAGCTCCGGCAAAGTTCCGTTCAGTGAAGAATAGGGGACCTACAGGGTTAGATGATGCCAGAAAGATGTGCTCGTGTTCGTGGGAGTGCAAGGGGTGATTGGATAGGCTTGTGGCATGAAGGTGATTGGGCGATGGAGTTCGTCCACCATGGCCGGTGGAGCTGTGGTCGGAGGGGGAGTTCGATGCGTCGTCGGGTTGACTGAATAATGTGCGAAGATTAGAGCTCCAAGGCAGAGCTCAGGCAATGATCGATGGAGGGCAGAATCGGGTGGAGACGATGAGAAAAATAGGAGAGGATTGAGATGAAAAGAGAAAAAAGATCGGAGGAGAATGGATGAAGCTACCTGGGGATGGAGGCTCGCTGAAGAGGCTCCGGTCGTCGCTCGAGGGTCGGTAGTGGGCTTGAGCTCAAGCAGCTCGTCGGAGGAGGTTCTACGCGGTGAAGAAACGCCACGGATCTCGCCGGAGGTGGACCACTATCTTCGCTCTCTCTCGTACTCAATTGTTGTCACCAATAGGTAACTAGGAGCTCTAGGGTATCTCTTGCTAGGGTGGATGGGGTCGAAGGTGACCGGTGGTGGTGGAGTATTTAGAGGAAGAGGGTGGAGGTCTAGGCGATGGAAGCATGATGTCCATGGAGTTGGTGGAGTGCAGGAGAAGGGGATCATGGTGCGCGTGGGTCCTGGCAAGGATGAGTGATGTCGGGGCTACGTCGTGGGGGTGTCGATGGGGGCAGAGAAGGTGGCTATAGTGGCGCCAAAAATAGGAAGGGGGCGGAGGCGATGCGAAGTGGGAGATGTGCGCGATGAAGGCAGCTGGAGGAAGACGACGACATCGTGGCCGTTGGATCGCGCGATCCAACGACCAGGAGATGGGCACAAGGGAAGGGTCGTGATTAGATCCTGGAGGTGTGATCGAAGGCGTTGGGTGTGACACGTGGACAAAGCAGAGTGAGGCGCTGGTGAACGGCTCAGATGCGATCTGGTGTAGGATCGAAGGGTCGTCAATTGAGCGGGAGCTAATGGTTGAGATGGAGGCATCTTGGAGAAGATCGGGCGGTGGAGACGCGGCCACATGGCCTTCTGAGGTAAAGGTGGAAACAAACTGCGTGGATGAGATCTGAGATGAAGATCCAAGGGTCAAGATTTAGACGAGAATGTTCTGTGACGATTAAGGCGCCTGGTGATGATCGTGTGGTGAGGGTGAAGACACGTAGCTGGCTGAGAAGAAGGTGCTGGCCGACGGTCTAGATAAGATCTAGGCCTAGATAAAATAGTTGTGAGATGATGCGTAGAGAATGATCGAGATATGGAGGAAGAGAGGTGATCTGACGGCCATGAGAAAGAGGGGCGTGTGGTACGTGATAAGTAGGACTGTGTGGCACAACTAGAGGGCGCCACGTGGCACAATCTGAATGGTTGAGGAAGAATATGAAATAAGAGGGAGAAAATGGCCGAATTTGGAAAAACTTAAAACATGAAAGTTGTAGATCTCGATGAGATCTTTTATGTTGACAAAAAACGGAATTGAGGTCGAATAAAGTATTAAAATGCAAGGGTACAAATATACATACACATAGTGCATAATGGGGGCCCAAAACCTAAGTTTTGCATACGAGCTCCGATTTAAACGAAATTGGTCTCATTTTGAAGGTCTCTGAATGTATATTATTTTAAAAGTGGGTATACCTATATCGGTTGCATGAGAGAGATACATGCATTCTACGATCCAAGGTCTCAAACTTGGTTTGGGGTTTTATTGACATTTTTTTGATATTTTTGTATTATTGTTAGTAATAAATACAATACAAAGTGAATTTATGGATTTTAGGGTTAGTGTAAAGTATGTACAAATAGGTGAAATATGGTAAATATACATGTGATTATTACAAGTGGATTTGGCTTCTTTGTTAGCAACGTGGGCCCCGGGCGAACCATTCCTACAATGAATGTTATTGTAATAAGGGGGCAGGGAGCCTGCACCCTGGGGTGTAGGAAACTCCCTGCACCCACCCCCATTTTTCAATTATTTTTTGTTTTTTTGGATTAAAAGTTGGGGGGATTTATTTAAAATGTTAAGGGGAATATGTGTTTCAAGTTTAATGTAAAACAAACATTCCTATCACGTTCATCTAGACATGGTCGATTTCAGCAATTCTGAGACCGTTAAAATTTGGTAGTCTTCATGAAGATGATAGAAGTCTCAAATTAAATTGAATTTGGAATGACAACATTGTAATATATAGTGATCTAAATCCCCCAAGGTTTCATTTCAAATAAATCAAAAAAGAATGAAAAATTAGGCCGGGTGAAGGAATTACCTGCACCCGCCGAGGTAGGCTCCTTTTTCCCTTGTAATAAATGATTTATCAATAAAAGTTATTGATTATTTTTCATCCCTTTCTGAGATTGAATGAATGAATGCCTTATAAGGTCCCTCTATACAATAAGGGTTGTGTACCATGGCCAACTTGATGATCATACAACTGTTGATTCATTGAATGAATCATAGAGGCTGATGCTTGGATGAATATCTAAGGAGTTAGATAGAGGACTCATCAAGCATCATCAAATGATTGTCAAGTGATGATCTCCAGTCTGAGTAGGAGATGACAATCCTTTCTCATATGGCTGATATCTAACCGACCTCTTGATGCATGTCCTCTTCATGAGAATAGTGATTCGGAGGTGTCAGATTAGTTGAGTCAATGGGTTGACTTAACGAGATCGAGATAACCAAAGACCTATGTTGAATGCTGTCACAATATAGGCATGCATCCTCTGACCAGAGACATATGTGTTGCTATATGTCTGAGTGTGTACATTTGGCAGACCAATAGGTTGATGACCTAGCCAAGGTCTATACACCGGCAAGCTGGTGTGCATGTAAGGACATATGAGTAATACGATCTCTCAAAGGGATCATACAGGTTCACTTGTGAACCGGGAGACATGAGCTCACTCATGAGGTATTGGGACTGATCATATTCCATGCATGGTCTTCATGCTTTAGAAGCATGACATGAATTTGAAGGTAAGATATATGCTTTCGGCAAGCATATGATCTGTACCAGTTTCCAAATGACCAATATTGAGAAACTTAATGATCAAACCCTGAAGATGGCAGTGTAAAAGTGATCTATATCTTCAGGATAATCATAGGTCTTCCAGTATGCAGAATGTACAGGTATTGAGAATACTTGAGGGTGATGTGATCATAAACGATTGTATAACCATGACGCTTCCATTCCGAGGGAGTGATGAAACAGGTTTGGATTTTAGTGACTCATCTCATTAGAGAAGTGACCTAATCTTAGTCCATGTACTGGACATTGATCTGAATGAGATTCAGATGCAATGAGAAGATTAGGTCTACGGTCTTGATTTGATCAAGCATCTGTGGGAGGTCCATGGGATCTGGATTTGAGATATGATCTCAACATCCAAGTCACTATACATGGAACAATACAATCGCCCTGTCCTTATCTCCAAGTATCTGCGGAGAAATCGCATTATTCTTGAAAGGGTTGAAGAATAATTCCATAAATCTAAGCATTGAAGAAATGATGGTTAAATGTGATTTAATCTTGATGTGTGTAGAAATTATCCAATATAGTTAAATGTGATTTAATTATTGTGGACAGAATAATGTGGATAGCAATATCCAATTATTCATAATATGTTATAAAGGTGATTTATAATGTATTAGAGAGAGCTAATATAGTTTATATTTGTTGATTAATTATTAATGTGTACTGGATAGACATTGTGTAATTAATTGAAAATGTAAATTATATTTTATTTTGGGTTGTGAATATGATTCACAAATTCCAATGGTAAGATTGCAATATTCTCAAAATTAATTATGAATTATTTTTAAGAATAAATCACAACAAAAGTTGTTGGAAATAATAATGGAGATTTCCATGGAGATATGCAATCTCATGAAATCTCATGAGATTGCCTCCAATATGGAATAAAGTGGACGGCCACCAAGTCCTACTTGGAATGGGTGGCCGTTCACCTTGATATACATGGGAGATGTAATCTCTCCATGTATATTCTCTCCTTATTTGGTTGATGTAATTTAGGATTGATTTATATTTGATTTTATCAAATATATTTTGATCTAAATTAAATCATAATTTGTTGGTTTTTACCCACAACAATCTTGACCATTGGATTGGACATAAATCAATCTCATCCATTGATTTTATATGTCCCATGGATTGAGATCCATGGATCCCAAAACCCTATAAATAGAGAGGCATACCATGCTCTCTAATGCTATGCAATTTAGGAGACAACTCTCTCTCTCATTCTTCTCACACGCTAACTCTCTCCCTCTTCTTGGTGGCAATCCACCAAACCCTAGAGGAGAGACTCGTCGTCGCCTTCGCCACCGCGCTGCCGCTTCGACGTTCTTTAGTTCTCCGTCTTCTTGGAGTGCTATGTTCACGAAGAGGACGTTCGATCTTGTACGACGAGATCAGGAGTTCACCTCCGTGCTTGGATCGTCTTGTTGGCTTACGAGGATCACGCGGTTCATCCCTGCGCTCGCAAGCGACCTCTCCGACGATCGGACTTGAGACAGGAGGTCTCTTTTCTTAGAGACTAGATCAACCCCGCTTCAAGAGGTACTCCTTTATACTTCATGTGATTTTAGATGAAACGATCCGAGAATTGTTCTTGGATCATGTGGTTTCATCGCATGAAAATTTTTTAAATTCCGCTACACAGAACAACTAGTACGACTAGTCGTTCTGCGTCATATTCGATATGACGATCACACTTCCGTGATGCGCTTGAGGATAATACCATATCCTTCAAGTGGTATCAGAGCCTTAGGTTGAATGTTTTTTGGATACGATCCGCAAACCTAGGACGACTTGGGTTCGTTATGGTCGTGAAAGTTTTTATCACATTTGTTTTTCACAGATCTATTTAGTGAATAAATTCGGCCATGTTTAAAATGTTTAAACACGAATTGATCATGGGATTTTGTTCCCCATTAAATAAGGAAACCATAGGATCTGAGTTTACGTAATTCGGATTCCGTTTACTCGAGATATGGTTGTTTTAATGAAATGTATTAACTGTTGCGGGAACTGCGAATCTTAACATGATTAATGTGTTATTTACTATTTTGATCCGTCTCGAAATGCATGGAATATCAATAGGGTTCTGTCCTAAATCAAATTAGCAATCTTTAAAAATTGAGTTTGTCTAATTTGGATTTAAATTGATTGAGATATGCTAATTTTAGTGAGTAGGGGTCACTGCTGAAATTACAGTCCTAATCAAGAACCATGTGCTTGTCAATTTGTGAAATTAATTGTTAATTTCATGAAATAATTATGGAAAATATTTGTGAAATATTGGAAGATGATTATTTCCTTAACTAACTTGGCCTCAACCAATTAATTGATTAGATTTGATTGGAAACACAATCATCAAACTTGATGCTTGAATAGGAATGGGAAATTTGCGTAGCAAATTTCCTTATAATAAAAAATGTTTTGATTGTTACTATATGGTATAATTTCGGTTGAAGAAACGATGATCATATCAAGTACAAATTGATCTATCTGGCATTATCCTTTCCTAAGGTGGATATGGTGTCTAGTCAGAGAGCATTGGGGTAGCGGGTTGCAACGTATGTGGTCTGTCCCACTCTCGTCGGTACTGGTGATGACAACGGGTAGGGACTCGATAATGCCGGAGAAAATCAAGGTGTATTTTCTAATTATTAAAATTTGAATTAATACGTACTTTGAGATATTACCACATATATATTCAAGTAAAATAATCAAGTTTTTTGATTAAATTGGATTGATAATTAATAATATGATTAAGTTGATTATGTCCAATTGAGACACTCTATTATGAATAGAGTTGTTATTCCCTTGGAAGAATTAATTATGAATATGATTCATGATAATTAAATTAAAATTTGAATATGAGGTGGAGGATCACATAAGTGACATCCATGGTATCCCGTCAAGGCGAAGGGTTCCGTCGCCAGGGATTGCATGTGGGAGATGCATGTCCGAAGTGACAGCTCCTGTATACAAGCGCATCTGGATCAGGCTCTTTGCTTCTCGAAAGATTAAGGCCGTATGTGTAGTGACCCCAATATCAGATCCTTGTATTATTTGGGCGATATTGGATTGCTCATAGCGAGCACTTTTCCTGTTGACGGTTGGTTCAATTAACGACAAGTCAACATCGCCTTAGGGGTGATGGGCCTGGGTGTTAAAGACCGAATTGGGAAATGCAAGTTGGACTTGCAAGGCAGAATGTGTTCCCGCTTCTCTTTATTGGAGTCGTAGATTCTCATATTATTGGGACGTGACAAAGATAAAGAGGAGATCCCAGTTCTTGCTATAAATATAGGGGTAAGTATATCTCTTACTTTGAAAGTGATTAAGGAAATGGAATTTCAAAGTCGACAATGCAAGAATAATTTGATTTAAAATGCCTTTATCAAATATCATAAATTTGAATATATGTTTATATGGTCTAATATAGTGCATTCTTAATTTCATAAAATGAAGTCCTTGAACCCACTAAGCAGGCTTCTAGAGGTCAATCAATTGATCGGTCCAAATTACTCGGATTGGATCCAAAATTTGGAGCTTGTTCTCTCTGCTGAGCGCATAAGTTATCTGCTTTCCGAAGACAAGCATGAAAGCCCTAAATCCAAGGAAGAAAAAGCATACAATGACAAGTATGATGAAGATTATGTCTTGGCTAGATGCTATATCCTGGGTTCTCTCTCCAATGTTCTTCAGAAGCAACATGTGGAGATGAGCACATGCCATGAGATAATGCAGTATCTAAAAGATATGTTTGGTGACATTAACCGCACCCAACGTTACAACATTATGAAAGAGCTCGATCGCTACAAAATGCAGGAAGGAACTTCAGTTCGAGAAAATGTACTCAAAATATTTAGGTACTTGTCTGAAGTGGAGACTCTTGGGGCAAATATGGATGCAGACATGCAAGTTGACTTCATTCTACTGTCTTTGCCCAAGTCGTTCAATAATTTTGTGGTTTCATTCCACATAAACAAGTTGGACTTGTCGAACGCTGGTCTTCTTGCTGCATTAAAGTCTACAGAAGACGTAATGAAGAAAGATGGTCCCGTTGGCAGTGCAATGGTTGCACAGGTCAGAGGGAAGCGTGGTCGGAAGTAAGGTTCTCAGAAGGGCCCAACCCAGAAGAGAGTCAAGGCGTTGGCTCGTCTTCTAGTGAATCCACACTGATAGCATCAAAGAAATCCGACGTCTGTCACCACTGCAAGAAGCCAGGACACTGGAGACGTAATTGCCCGGAATACCTAAAGTCGTCAGACAAAGGTAAAGCCCCAGCAGGTATGAAATCTAATTTCATCATTGAAACTAGCTTTCTCGTTGGACGAGAAGGAAGTTGGGTTGTAGATTCTGGTGCTTCTGTTCATGTAGGCAATTTGTTGCATTTGTTTCAGGAAATTAGAAATCTAGAGGAAGGGGAGATAGTCATCCAGACGGGATCTGATGCAAGTGTTGCAGCAGTCGTCGTCGGGTCGACTATTATTATCAAGTGGTAGAGTCCTTATACTTAAAGAGTATCTTTATGTACCCAAAGTCAGAAGGAATTTGATATCTGTATCTAAGCTTGTTAGAAGCGGATATTCATTCCTTTTCGATAATAAATTAGTCATAAATCGTTATGATAAATATATTGCGGATGATATTTTGACTTCTGGTGGACTCTATGAGCTGTGCATTGATAAGTGTATCATGAATGTTATAGCCACTAATAAAAACCCTAAAATATACAGAGAGGATAGAAATCTCTCAAATGAGATTTGGCATCAAAGGCCAGGTCATTTGTCTGTTGATAGGATCAATAGATTGATAAAGGATGGACCTTTAGATTTTCTAAAGGTTCAACCTTTGCGTACCTGCAAACAATGCATTCCAGGTAAAATGACTAGGACGCCTTTCTGTAACAAGGTTATAAGCTGCGAAGGTATTATTGACCTAATACATACCGATGTATGTGGTCCCTTCAGTACCGCGACTCGAAATGGATATCGATATTATTTGACGTTTATTGATGACCACTCGCGATATGAGTTTGTCTTCCTATTACGTCATAAATCTGAAACCTTTGAAAAGTTCAAAGAGTTCAAGGCTTTGGTTGAGAACCAAACCGATAGGAAGATTAAGCGAATTCGATCTGATCGAGGCGACGAGTACCTCTTAGATGAATTCAAGGAATACCTTAAGGAGAACGGAATTGTTTCCAATCTCACTCCTCCTGGAACTCCCCAACTTAATGGTGTTGCTGAAAGATGCAACATGACCATCATGGACATGGTCCGTTCAATGATGAGCAATGCACATTTACCTCTTAGTTTCTGGGGATATGCAGTAGAGACTGCAATATATATCCTGAATAAGATTCCTAGCAAATATGTACCTAAGACTCCTCATGAGATCTGGTATGGAACCAAACCTAGTGTTAATCACTTGAGGGTTTGGGGTTGCTTGGTCCATGCGAAAAACGTGGACGCAAGTAAGCTAGAATCTCGCTCTCGTGAGTGTTACTTCATTGGATATGTTAAAGATGGTATTGGATACTAGCTTTATGACCCTGAGACCTAAAAGGTTTTTGTTTCTAGAGATGTGAAATTTCTGGAGAATGATTTTCTTAAAGGTCAAGACAAGAATGAAGTAGAGGAACTCATTGAATCATCTAAGGATTCTGAGCTTCCCGTGCCAGGAACTGAAGAGATAAATAAAGATGAAACAACCATACCTCTTCGAAGGAGTTCGAGGGTGGTTGCCCCACCTGAAAGGTATGGATTCCATGTGTCAGGTGAGACCGACATTGATCCTACTTCATTTGATGAAGCACTCACAAATCATGACATGAATAGATGGATGCTAGCAATGAAGTCAGAAATTGACTCCATGCATAAGAATGGTGTATGGACCCTAGAGGATCCACCTAAAGGGGTAAAATCCATTGGGTGTAAGTGGATCTTCAAGAGAAAAAGGGAACCTGATGGGAAAGTAGAGAATTTCAAGGCACGGCTCGTAGCCAAGGGCTACACACAGAGAGAAGGCATTAATTACGATGAGACGTTCTCTCATGTGGCTATGCTTAAATCCATCAGGACACTGCTATCTATAGCTGCATATCTTGATGACGACATCTGGCAGATGGACGTCAAGACAGATTTCCTGAATGGATACCTCGAGGAGGATATCTACATGGAGCAGCCCCAAGGCTTCATAACTGAGGATGGCAAAGTGTACAAGCTGAAGAAATCCATCTATGGGCTCAAGCAAGCTTCTCGTAGCTGGAACATCAGATTTGACGAAACCATAAAGAGTTATGATTTTGTGCAGAATTCTGAAGAACCTTGTGTGTACAAGAAGCTTAGTGGGAGCACCATTGTATTCATCGTACTTTACGTAGATGGCATCCTTATCATTGGGAATGATACAAGGATGATGACCAGTGTGAATATTTGGCTATCCCACACCTTTGAGATGAAAGATCTTGGAGAAGCCTCTTACATTTTAGGCCTAAAGTTGTTCAGAAACCGAGAAAGAGGATTTTGGGATTGTCACAACATGGATACATTAAGAAGATTCTTGAACGATTCCGTATGGATAGTTATAAGAAAGGATTCCTACCCTTAAGACATGGTATCCACCTGTCTAAAGGAATGGCTCCTCAAACTATTAAGGAAAAGAAAGCCATGGCTGGATGTCCTTATGCATCAGCTGTAGGAAGTTTAATGTATGCCATGATGTGTACTAGGCTAGATATCTGCCATGCAGTGGGAGTGGTAAGTCGCTACCAATCCTGCTATAGAGAACAACACTGGAATGCAGTAAAGAATATTCAAATATCTAAGACGGACACAAAAGATTACATCTTGGTCTATGGAGATGGTGATCTCCAAGTCTTAGGATATACAGATTCTGACTTCCCATCGGATATTGAGGATCGAATGTCGACATCAGAGTTTGTATTCTTATTGAATGGTGGTGCTGTGAGCTGGAGAAGCAAGAAGCAGGACACTACTGCAGATTCAACAATAGAAGCCGAGTACATTGCTGCATCGGATGCTGCACAGGAGGCGGTGTGGTTACGCAAGTTCATCTTGGAGATTGGCGTAGTTTATCTGATACTCCCATCCCGTTACTCTGCGATAACACGGGAGCCATTGCCCATGCAAAGGAACCCAGATGGCATCAGAAGAGAAAGAACGTGGAAAGGAAATACCACATCATTCGGGAGATTCAAAAGCGTGGTGACATCATCATCACCAAGGTGGCCTCTGCCGACAATGTTGCTGATCCTCTTACCAAACCTCTGACAGAGAAGGTTTTCGACCATCATGTAATGAGTATGGGTTTAAGGATTGTTCCTGAATGTTTCTGAGGTCTAGTGGGAGATTGTTAGCAATGTGAGCCCCGGGCGAACCATTCCTACAATGAATGTTATTGTAGTAAATGATTTATCAATAAAAGTTATTGATCATTTTCCACTCCCTTAATGAGATTGAATGAATTAATGCACTATAAGGTCCCTCTGTACAATAAGGGTTATGTACCATGGCCAACTTGATGATCATACAACTGTTAATTCACTGAATGAATCATAGAGGCTGATGCTTGGATGAATATCTAAGGAGTTAGATAGATGACTTATCAAGCATCATCAAATGATTGTCAAGTGATGATCTCCAGTCTGAGTAGGAGATGTCAATCCTTTCTCATATAGTTGATATCTGACCGACCTCTTGATGCAGGTCCTTTGCATGGGAATAGTGATTCGGAGGTGTCAGATTAGTTGAGTCAATGGGTTGACTTAACGAGATCGAGATAACCAAAGACCTATGTTGAATGCTGTCACAACATAGGCATGCATCCTCTAACCAGAGACAGATGTGTTGCTATATGTCTGAGTATGTACATTTGGCAGACCAATAGGTTGATGACCTAGCCAAGGTCTATACACTGGCGAGCTGGTGTGCAGGTAAGGACATATGAGTAATACGATCTCTCAAAGGGATCATACATGTTCACTTGTGAACTGGGAGACATGAGCTCACTCATGAGGTATTGGGACTGATCAAATTCCATGCATGTTCGTCATGCTTTGGAAGCATGACATGAATTTGAAGGTAAGATATATGCTTTGGGAAAGCATATGATCTATACCAATTTCCAAATGACTAGGATTGAGAAACTTAATGATCAAACCCTGAAGATGATAGTGTAAAAAGTGATCTATATCTTCAGGATCATCATAGGTCTTCCAGTATGTAGGATGTACAGGTATTGGGAATACTTGAGGGTGACATGATCATAAACGTTTGCATAATCATGACGCTTCCATTCCGAGGGAGTGATGAAACATGTTTGGATTTTAGTGGCTCCTCTCATTAGAGAAGTGACCTAATCTTAGTCCATGTACTGGACATTGATCTTAATGAGATTCAGATGCAATGAGAAGATTAGGTCTACTTTCTTGATTTGATCAAGCATCTGTGGGAGGTCCATGGGATCTGGATTTGAGATATGATCTCAACATCCAAGTCACTATACATGGAACAATACAATCACCCTGTCCTTATCTCCAAGTATCTGCGGAGAAATCGCAATATTTTTGAAAGGGTTCAAGAATAATTACATAAATTTAAGCATTGAATAATTGATGGTTAAATGTGATTTAATAATCTTGATGTGTGTAGAAATTATCCAATATAGTAAATGTGATTTAATTATTGTGGACAGAATAATGTGGATAGCAATATCCAATTAATATGTTATAAATGTAATTTATAATGTATTAGAGAGAGCTAATTATAGTTTATATTTGTTGATTAATTATTAATGTGTATTGGATACACATTGTGTAATTAATTGAAAATGTAAATTATATTTTGTTTTGGGTTGTGAATATGATTCACAAAATTCAATGGTAAGATTGCAATATTCTCAAAATTAATTATGAATTATTTTTGAAGAATAAATCACAACACAAGTTGTTGGAAATAATAATGGAGATTTCCATGGAGATATGCAATCTCATGAAATCTCATGAGATTGCCTCCAATATGGAATAAAGTGGACGGCCACCAAGTCCTACTTGGAATAGGTGGCCGTCCACCTTGATATATATGGGAGATGTAATCTCCATGTATATTCTCTCCTTATTTGGTTGATGTAATTTAGGATTGATTTATATTTGATTTTATCAAATACATTTTGATCTAAATTAAATCATAATTTGTTGGTTTTTACCAACAACAATCTTGACCATTGGATTGGACATAAAACAATCTCATCTATTGATTTTATTTGTCCCATAGATTGAGATCCATGGATCCCAAAACCCTATAAATAGAGAGGCATACCATGCTCTCTAATGCTATGCAATTTAGGACCCAACTCTCTTTCTCTCTCTCTCTCATACTTCTCACAGGCTCTCTCTCCCTCTTCTTGGTGGCCATCCACCAAACCTTAGAGGAGAGAGTCGTCGTCGCCTTCGCCACCGCACCGCCGTTTCGACGTTCTTTAGTTCTCCGTCTTCTTGGAGTGCTACATTCACGAAGAGGACGTTCGATCTTGTACGACGAGATCAGGAGTTGGATCGTCTTGTTGGATTACGAGGATCACGCGGTTCATCCCTGCACTCGCAAGCGACCTCTCCGACGATCGGACTTGAGACAGGAGGTCTCTTTTCTTAGAGACTAGATCAACCACGCTTCAAAAGGTATTCCTTTATACTTCATGCGATTCTAGATGAAACGATCCGAGAATCGTTCTTGGATCATGTGGTTTCATCGCATGAAATTTTTTTAAATTCCGCTGCACAGAACAACTAGTACGACTAGTCGTTCTACGTCATATTCGATATGACAATCACACTTCCGTGATGCGCTTGAGGATAATACCGTATCCTTCAAGTGGTATCAGAGCCTTAGGTTGAATGTTTTTTGGATACGATCCGCAAACCTAGGACGACTTGGGTTCGTTATGGTCGTAAAAGTTTTTGTTGCATTTGTTTTTCGCAGATCTGTTTAGTGAATAACTTCGGCCATGTTTAAAATGTTTAAACACGAATTGATCATGGTATTTTGTTACCCATTAAATAAGGAAACCATAGGATCTGAGTTTACGTAATTCGGATTCCGTTTGCTCGAGATATGGTTGTTTTAATGAACATGTATTCACTGTTGCGGGAACTGCGAATCTTAACATGATTAATGTGTTAATTACTGTTTTGATCCATCTCGAAATGCGTGTAATATCACTTGGATTCTGTCCTAAATCAAATTAGAAATCTTTAAAAATTGAGTTTGTCTAATTTGGATTTAAATTACTTGAGATATGTTAATTTTAGTGAGTAGTGGTCACTGCTGAAATTACAGTCCTAATCAAGAACCATGTGATTGTCAATTAGTGAAATTAATTGTTAATTTCATGAAATAATTACGGAAAGTATTTGTGAAATATTGGAAGATAATTATTTCCTTAATTGACTTGGCCTCAACCAATTAATTGATTAGATTTGATTGGAAACACAATCATCAAACTTGATGCTCGAATAGGATTGGGAATTTGTATAGCAAATTTCCTTATAATAAAAATGTTTTGATTGTTACTATATGGTATAATTTCGGTTGAAGAACCGATGATCATATCAAGTAATCTATCTGACATTATCCTTTCCTAAGGTGGATATGGTGTCTACTCGGAGAGCATTGGGGTAGCGGGTTACAACGTATGTGGTCCGTCCCACTCTCGTTGGTACTGGCCATAACAACGGATAGGGACTCGATAATGCCGGAGAAAATCAAGGGGTATTTTCTAATTATTAAAATTTGAATTAATACGTACTTTGAGATATTACCATATATATATATATTTAAATAAAATAATCAAGTGTGTTGATTAAATTGGATTGATAATTAATAATATGATTAAGTTGATTATGCCCAATTGAGACACTCTATTATGAATAGAGTTGTTATTTCCCTTAGAAGAATTAATTATGAATATGATTCATGATAATTAAATTAAAATTTGAATATGAGGTGGAGGATCACATAAGTGACATCCATGGTCTCCCGTCAAGTCGAAGGGTTCCGTCACCAGGGATTGCATGTGGGAGATGCCTGTCCGAAGTGACAGTTCCTGTCATCTGGATCAGGCTCTTTGCTTCTCGAAAGAGAAAGGCCGTATGCGTAGTGACCCCAATATCGGATCCTCGTATTATTGGGGCGATATTGGATAGCGCATAGCAAGTACGGTTGGTTCAATTAACGACAGGTCAACATCGCCTTAGGGGGGGTGGGCCTGGGTGTTAAAGACCGAATTGGAAAATGCAAGTTGGACTTGCAAGGCAGAATGTGTTCCTGCTTCTCTTTATTTGAGTCACAGATTCTCATATTATTGGGATGTGACAAAGATAAAGAGGAGATCCCAGTTCTTGCTAGAGATATAGCGATAAGTATATCTCTTACTTTGAAAGTGATTAAGGGAATGGACTTTCAAAGTCGACAATGCTAGAATAATTTGATTTAAAATGCCTTAATCAAATATCATAACTTCGAATATATGTTTATATGTTCTAATATAGTGCATTCTTAATTTCAGAAAATGAAGTCCTTGAACCCACTAAGCAGGCTTCTAGAGGTCAATCAATTGACCGGTCCAAATTACTCGGATTGGATCCGTAATATGGAGCTTGTTCTCTCTGCTGAGCGCATAAGTTATGTGCTCTCCGAAGACAAGCATGAAAGCCCTAAATCCAAGGAAGAAAAATCATACAATGACAAGTATGATGAAGATCATGTCTTGCCTAGATGCTATATCCTGGGTTCTCTCTCCAATGTTCTTTAGAAGCAACATGTGGAGACGAGCACATGCCATGAGATAATGAAGGATCTAAACGATAGGTTTGGTGACATTAACCGCACCCAGCATTACAACATTATGAAAGAGCTCGTTCGCTACAAAATGCAGGAAGGAACTTCGGTTGGAGAACATGTACTCAAAATGTTTAGGTACTTGTCTGAATTGGAAACTCTTGGGGCAAATATGGATGTAGACATGCAAGCTGACTTCATTCTGCTGTTTTTGCCCAAGTCTTTCAATAATTTTGTGGTTTCATTCCACACAAACAAGTTGGACTTGTCGAACGTTGGTCTTCTTGCTACATTAAAGTCTGCAGAAGACGTAATGAAGAAAGATGGTCCCACTAGCAGTGCAATGGTTGCACAGGTCATAGGGAAGCGCGATCGGAAGCAAGGTTCTTAGAAGGGCCCAACCCAGAAGAGAAAGAAGAAGAGTCACGGTGTTGGCTCATCTTCTAGTGCATCGACACTGATAGCATCAAAGAAATCCGACGTCTGTCACCACTGCAAGAAGCCCGGACACTAGAGGCGTAACTGCCCGGAATACCTAAAGTCGGCAGACAAAGGTAAAGCCCCAGCAGGTATGAAATCTACTTTCATCATTGAAACTAGCTTTCTCGTTGGACGAGAAGGAAGTTGGGTTGTAGATTCTGGTGCTTCTGTTCATGTATGCAATTTGTTGCATTTATTTCAGGAAACTAAAAATCTGGAGGATGGGGAGATAGTCATCCAGATGGGATCTGATGCAAGTGTTGCAGCAGTCGTCATCGGGACTTGTCGACTATCATTATCTAGTGGTAGAGTCCTTATACTTAAAGAGTGTCTTTATGTACCCGAAGTCAGAAGGAATTTGATATCTGTATCTAAGCTTGTTAGAAGCGGATATTCATTCCTTTTCTATAATAAATTAGTCATAAATCGTTATGATAAATATATTGCAGATGGTATTTTGACTTCTGGTGGACTCTATGAGCTGTGCATTGATAAGTGTATCATGAATGTTATAGCCACTAATAAAAACCCTAAAAGATCCAGAGAGGATAGAAATCTCTCAAATGAGATTTGGCATCAAAGGCTTGGTCATTTATCTGTTGATAGGATCAATAGATTGATAAAGGATGGACCTTTGGATTTTCTAAAGGTTCAACCTTTGCGTACCTGCAAACACTACATTCAGGGTAAAATGACTAGGACGCCTTTATGTAATAAGGTTACAAGCTGCGAAGGTATTATTGACCTAATACATACCGATGTATGTGGTCCCTTCAGTACCGCGACTCGAAATGGATATCGATATTATTTGACGTTTATTGATGACCATTCGCGATACGAGTTTGTCTTCCTATTACGTCATAAATCCGAAACCTTTGAAAAGTTCAAAGAGTTCAAGGCTTTGGTTGAGAATCAAACCGATAGGAAGATTAAGCAGATTCGATCTGATCGAGGCGGCGAGTACCTCTTAGATGAATTCAAGGAATACATTAAGGAGAACATAATTGTTTCCAATCTCACTCCTCCTGGAACTCCCTAACTTAATGGTGTTGCTGAAAGATGCAACAGGACAATCATGGACATGGTCCGTTCAATGATGAGCAATGCACATTTACCTCTTAGTTTCTGGGGATATGTAGTAGAGACTACAATATATATCCTGAATAAGATTCCTAGCAAATCTGTACCTAAGACTCCTCATGAGATCTGGTATGGAACCAAACCTAGTGTTAATCACTTGAGGGTTTGGGGTTGCTTGGTCCATGCGGAAAATGTGGACGCAAGTAATCTAGAATCTCGCTCTCGTGAGTGTTACTTCTTTGGGTATGTTAAAGATGGTATTGGATACCATCTTTATGACCCTGAGACCTAAAAGGTTTTTATTTCTAGAGATGTGAAATTTCTAGAGAATGATTTCCTTAAAGGTCAAGACAAGAATGAAGTAGAGGAACTCATTTAATCATCTAAGGATTATGAGCTTCCCGTGCCAGGAACTTACGAGAAAAATAAAGATGAAACACCCATACCTCTTCAAAGGGGTTCGAGGGTGGTTGCCTCACCTGAAAGGTATGGATTCCATGTGTCAGGTGAGACCGACATTGATCCTACTTCATTTGATGAAGCACTCGCAAATCATGACATGAATAGATGGATGCTAGCAATGAAGTCAGAAATTGACTCCATGCATAAGAATGGTGTATGGACCCTAGAGGATCCACCTAAAGGGGTAAAACCCATTGGGTGTAAATGGATCTTCAAGAGAAAAAATGGGACCTGATGGGAAAGTAGAGACTTTCAAGGCACGGCTCGTAGCCAAGGGCTACACACAGAGAGAAGGCATTAATTACGATGAGATGTTCTCTCTTGTCGCTATGCTTAAATCCATCAGGACACTGCTAGCTATAGCTGCATATCTTGATGACGACATCTGGCAGATGGACGTCAAGACAGCTTTCCTCAATGGATACCTCGAGGAGGATATCTACATGGAGTAGCCCCAAGGCTTCATAACTGAGGATGACAAAGTGTACAAGCTGAAGAAATCCATCTATGGGATCAAGCAAGCTTCTCGTAGCTGGAACATCAGATTTGACGAAACCATAAAGAGTTATGATTTTGTGCAGAATTCTGAAGAACCTTGTGTGTACAAGAAGCTTAGTGGGAGCACCGTTGTATTCATCGTGCTTTACGTAGATGACATCCTTATCATTGGGAATGATACAAGGATGATGACCAGTGTGAATATTTGGCTATCCCACACCTTTGAGATGAAAGATCTTGGAGAAGCCTCTTACATCTTAGGCCTAAAGTTGTTTAGAAATCGAGAAAAGAGGATTTTGGGATTGTCACAACATGGATACATTAAGAAGATTCTTGAACGATTCTGTATGGATAGTTCTAAGAGAGGATTCCTACCCTTAAGACATGGTATCCACCTTTCTAAAGGAATGGCCCCTCAAACTATTGAGGAAAAGAAAGCCATGGCTGGATGTCCTTATGCATCAGCTGTAGGAAGCTTAATGTATGCCATGATGTGTACTAGGCTAGATATATGCCATGCAGTGGGAGTGGTAAGTTGTTACCAATCCTGCTATGGAGAACAACACTGGAATGAAGTAAAGAACATATTCAAATATCTAAGACGGACGCAAGACTACATCTTGGTCTATGGAGATGGTGATCTCCAAGTCTTAGGATATACAGATTCTGACTTCCAATCGGATATTGATGATCGAAAGTCGACATCAGGGTTTGTATTCTTATTGAATGGTGGTGCTGTGAGCTGGAGAAGCAAGAAGCAGGACACTACTGCAGATTCAACAATAGAAGCCGAGTACATTGCCGCATCAGATGCTGCAAAGGAGGCGGTGTAATTGCGCAAGTTCATCCTGGAGCTTGGCATAGTTTCCTTTGATACTCCCATCCCGTTACTCTGCGATAACACGGGAGCCATTGCACATGAAAAGGAACCCAGATGGCATCAGAATAGAAAGAACGTGGAAAGGAAATACCACATCATTTGGGAGATTCAAAAGCGTGGTGACATCATCATCACCAAGTTGGCCTCTGCCGACAACGTTGCTGATCCTCTTACCAAACCTCTGACACAAAATGTTTTCGACCAACATGTAATGAGTATGGGTTTAAGGATTGTTCCTGAATGTTTCTGAGGGCTAGTGGGAGATTGTTAGCAATGTGAGCCCCGGGCGAACCATTCCTACAACGAATGTTATTGTAATAAATGATTTATCAATAAAAGTTATTGATTATTTTTCACTCCCTTTATGAGATTGAATGAATTAATGCACTATAAGGTCCCTCTGTACAATAAGGGCTATGTACCATGGCCAACTTGATGATCATACAGCTGTTGATTCATTGAATGAATCATAGAGGCTGATGCTTGGATGAATATCTAAGGAGTTAGATAGAGGACTCATCAAGCATCATCAAATGATTGTCAAGTGATGATCTCCAGTCTGAGTAGGAGATGGCAATCCTTTCTCATATGGTTGATATCTGACCGACCTCTTGATGCAGGTCCTTTGCATGGGAATAGTGATTCGGAGGTGTCAGATTAGTTGAGTCAATGGGTTGACTTAACAAGATCGAGATAACCAAAGACCTATATTGAATGCTGTCACAACATAGGCATGCATCCTCTGACCAGAGACAAATGTGTTGCTATATGTCTGAGTGTGTACATTTGGCAGACCAATAGGTTGATGACCTAGCCAAGGTCTATACACTGGCGAGCTGGTGTGCATGTAAGGACATATGAGTAATACGATCTCTCAAAGGGATCATACATGTTCACTTGTGAACTGGGAGACATGAGCTCACTCATGAGGTATTGGGACTGATCAAATTCCATGCATGTTCGTCATGCTTTGGAAGCATGACATGAATTTGAAGGTAAGATATATGCTTTGGGAAAGCATATGATCTGTACCAATTTCCAAATGACCAATATTGAGAAACTTAATGATCAAACCCTGAAGATGGCAGTGTAAAAGTGATCTATATCTTCAGGATAATCATAGGTCTTCCAGTATGCAGAATGTACAGGTATTGGGAATACTTGAGGGTGATGTGATCATAAACGATTGTATAACCATGACGCTTCCATTCCGAGGGAGTGATGAAACAGGTTTGGATTTTAGTGACTCATCTCATTAGAGAAGTGACCTAATCTTAGTCCATGTACTGGACATTGATCTGAATGAGATTCAGATGCAATGAGAAGATTAGGTCTACGGTCTTGATTTGATCAAGCATCTGTGGGAGGTCCATGGGATCTAGATTTGAGATATGATCCAACATCCAAGTCACTATACATGGAACAATACAATCGCCCTGTCCTTATCTCCAAGTATCTGTGGAGAAATCGCATTATTCTTGAAAGGGTTGAAGAATAATTCCATAAATCTAAGCATTGAAGAAATGATGGTTAAATGTGATTTAATCATCTTGATGTGTGTAGAAATTATCCAATATAGTTAAATGTGATTTAATTATTGCGGACAGAATAATGTGGATAGCAATATCCAATTATTCATGATATGTTATAAATGTGATTTATAATGTATTAGAGAGAGCTAATTATAGTTTATATTTGTTGATTAAGTATTAATGTGCATTGGATACACATTGTGTAATTAATTGAAAATGTAAATTATATTTTGTTTTGGGTTGTGAATATGATTCACAAAATTCAATGGTAAGATTGCAATATTCTCAAAATTAATTATGAATTATTTTTTAAGAATAAATCACAACAAAAGTTGTTGGAAATAATAATGGAGATTTCCTTGGAGATATGCAATCTCATAAAAATCTCATGAGAATTCCTCCAATATGAAATAAAGTGGATGACCACCAAGTCCTACTTGGAATGGGTGGCCGTCCACCTTGATATACATGGGAGATGTAATCTCCATGTATATTATATCCTTATTTGGTTGATGTAATTTAGGATTGATTTATATTTCATTTTATCAAATATATTTTGATCTAAATTAAATCATAATTTGTTGGTTTTTACCAACAACAATCTTGACCATTGAATTGGACATAAATCAATCTCATCCATTGATTTTATATATCCCATGGATTGTGATCCATGGATCCCAAAACCCTATAAATAGAGAGGCATACCTTGCTCTCTAATGCTATGCAATTTTAGAGCCATCTCTCTCTCTCTCATTCTTCTCACACGCCAACTCTCTCTCCCTCTTCTTAGTGGCCGTCCACCAAACCCTAGAGGAGAGACTCGTCGTCGCCTTCGCCACCACGCCGCCGCTTCGACGTTCCTCGATTCTTCGTCTTCTTGGAGTGCTACGTCCACGAAGAGGACGTTCGATCTCGTACGATGAGATCAGGAGTTTACCGTGCTTGGATCGTCTTGTTGGATTGCGAGGATCACACGGTTCATCCCTACGCTCGCAAGTGACCTCTCCGACGATCGGACTTGAGATAGGAGGTCTCTTTTCTTAGAGACTAGACCAACCACGCTTCAAGAGGTATTTCTTTATACTTGATGTGGTTCTAGATGAAACGATCTGAGAATCGTTCTTGGATCATGTGGTTTCATCGCATGACAATTTTTTAAATTCCGCTGCACAGAACCACTAGTACGACTAGTCGTTCTGCATCGTATTCGATACGACGATCATGCTACCGTGATGCGCTTGAGGATAATACCATATCCTTTATTCTTATTTCATGCAGATGTGAATGCTAAACTGCAAATTTTATCAATGCATGCATGAATTCTAATTATGCAACATTGGTGAAAATATGCTTCTAATCACTCGGGAACAAGTCTCTATTTTCAACTTTAAGACCGACGAATCACAAATTCATCAACCCCCTATACTTAAATCTTACTCGTCCCCGAGCAACTAAAATGAAATGCAAGAGTGAAACGATTTTGGGTTCCATACCAAGGTAATGAACAAAATTTGAAAATGGAGCTTGACTTGACCTTTGGATTAATTGTAATGTGGAACCTTATTGGGATCTAAACTTAAGACCTAACAGACTTCAAGTTCCACAAGTCTTCTATTCAAGACTCCTGAATAGTCAGGTCAGAACAAATCCTCAAACACAAACTTCTGATGACTATGATTCTTACTTGTACCGTGTAAGTGTAAAATAGCTCTCCACATCAGAATTGGCTAAGAAGTAGCCTCCTCTAAGAAGGTAACTCTAATTCCCCGATCCAGTAATGCCTAACCAGTGTAGCCAAGTAATCCGGCTGCAGACTTCTTGCTAATACACATACTCCGACATGTATTTTATTTTCACTCACGCCTGTCTTATTTTTTTTGGAGTTTGATGAATCTTCATTTCATCATCTTTATTCTATCATTTTGGTCTTAAAAATCCTAGTAAATGCATGTAAATAGGCTTAATTTAGGCATTTTATTATTCATGCATATTGTATAAATAGTGTATAAAATACGGTTTTTAAAACCAAAATTATAGAATAAATAAAAGAAAAGAAAAAGAATAAAATATTGCAAATATTTTATGACCCGAAACCCTGAGACCTAGGCATCTCCATGACTAGGTCGACAAGGAATAAAGTAGGGGGAGATAAGGGCCAAAATACAATAAAAATCCTTTTTGTTTAATTCATTCTTTATTCATTTTGGGACCTATTTTAAGTTCCACTTTTTATACTTCAAATAAGGAAACTTTTTCATGAAAGTTGTAGATAATTAAATATAGAAAAAGACAAAATTGATTTCATACAAAAATAATGTACAAATAAAAAGTTATGATATGAACAAGTTTCCAGAATTCCAACTTCCCAGACATGTATCTCTCAAATAAAAACTCTAAATATATCAAAACCACCTTTAATTATATATACTTTTAATCAGATATTTAATGGTTTAATATTTTCAGAGTTACGATTTGAAAGTTGAGTTTTGGACCCCTCTTGTATATTGTACCGATTAAAATATTCATTTTATTTATTATTCATTACTTTTATACTTTTATATTTTTATAATTTTGTAAATATTATTTATAATAGATGTGTGTCTTAAAACATGAATAAAAACACAAAGAAAACACAAAAATAAAATACTTGTATACAATACATAGATGAAATACCTATAACTATACCTATATAAATAATACATCTATTTATTTAATTGTATAAAATACATCAAAAAATAAAATAAAATATATTTAAGTGTATAAAATTGAGTTATAAATATACAAAATAATAAACCAAAATGATAAAATTAAATATACAAAATAAAATTGTTAAAATATATAGATGAATATACCTGTATATGACCCATAAAAGGAAACTTGTAATTTTATACCTCGAAAAAATAAATAAAAATCATAATAAAATACTTCATAAAATAATAAATATTTTTATTTAATAACCTAAAATTAATTAAATCATTTACTAATTTTAAACGAATTTAGAAATGATTTTCCAGGCTTTTCCCTAGTTGGTCCACGTGGACCAACTAGGATGGTCGGAGACCCACTGCCTGTGATGAACCACAAATTTGGACCTTTAAGAGTGCAGAATTAACACTTTAAGAACGTTGCAGCCGGGCTGGATTCGGTCCATCAAAAACCATCTAATTTGGATATGTAAATGAAATCAGACGGTCGTATTTTATTTTACTTGGTAAGTAACCAAGGTCGAACTCAGGGACACGAGCCTCTCTTGTGATTATTCAAATTTTCATTTATTAATTAAGGGTTGAGTTGGAGAACCATAGGTCAATGAATATAAAAAGACATGACAAGATGCATGAAGTAAATATAAAACATGCATTTTTTTAAATTTTAGTGATGCAATTAGATACGATGAAATGCAACGTAAATTATGCCCTGAATCAAAATTATGAGCAATTTTAAATAGAAGTCAAAACATGGTCAAATAATGAAGCTCTCTTCATTCATGTAACAATTAGGCATGATAAACATGGAAATCTGGACACTTAGACAATAAAATAACACATTAAAGTTCGTAGTGTCAAATCTGAAATAAATGCATGCCATAAGGAAGACAATGAGAAGAGCTTCAAAATGCCACTGAAATCAACTGAAACAAAGTTACGATGCTCAAGATATGCATAAAAGAAGACAAGTGCATAACTGAAAGAAAACATGAAAGATAACTACAAACAGGTCCCTGAGAGGGAGTAAAATGTAATTAAAATTAATAGCGAGGCCTTCCCTGTAAATGTTCCACACGCGCGGGGGCTTATTTGCAATTATTAAAACCCACGAGGGTCAAAGCACAAATAACCCCAGGCGCGCGTGTCTGCACGTGAATCTGGACCTGTCTACAAAATTGAAGAAGTTTGTGGGCCTTTGTGCAAGTTGCCTAGATCGCACGTGACCAGTACGTGCTCCTCCAGGCTCGGGTAGACTCGGAGGCTCGGGGTAGTCTCGGTGGCTCGGAGTAGGCTCGGTGCGGCTTCGGCTCGGCTCGGAACAGACGAGCCTCCAGGATTTGGCTCGAGATAGGTTCGGAGCACTCGAACCTACTGGTCTGGTGCTGAGGCTCGGAGTTCCTTGGACGGTGACGCATTGCCGAATGTAGACCATTGGATCGTGAGGATCCAACGATTACTGGAGTATGTGCTATGTCTCGACGTGGCTGCGCCTTCACCGTTGGATAAGCTCCGGGGAGGAGCATCCAACGGTGACTGCTCCTCCTTCCTCAGCTGCACCTGGTGGCGAGGTTCGAGCTCCGGCGAAGGAGCCCAAACTCCGCCGCTACTGCTCTTACTCTGTGGACCTCCCCGAAGCTCCTTGAACGTTCATCGAGGAAGCTGGGAGCTCGGGGAAGGTGCCGGAGCTCCTGGCTCCAGTCATCGGAGCTCGGATGACAGCGACTACGTTGATGAAGTCCGCTCCGATAACGCTTCGACCATTGATGGATTCGATGACCTGCGTGGTTAATACAACAGCCGAAACATAGGGATGGAGAGTGTGAGTGGTATGGAGCTCCATTCGAGCGATGAGGATGAGGAACCGGAGCTCCTCCGTCGGAGAGGGCGGAGGAGGTGAGTCGGAGGTGATCAGTTGTGGAGAAGGGAGAGGAGATAGTCTGTGAGGTGTGCGAAGGAGGAGGGTGTGTGATGAAGCTCGGAGGAGGATTAATGGGGGTCGAAGATGGATGTAGCAACCTAATTAATTACGAGAAAACAGTGATAAAATCACAAGAGAATTGAAGGAGCTTACCTGAGCTATGGCGGGGCGAAGGCAGCTTGGGCTGAGTGTCGGTGGCACTCCGGTCATCGCTGGATTCCCCCAGCCTTTGGGAGCAGCTTGGCAGGCTCGAAGCTCCGCATCACCACCATGAATGGCGGCGGGTCGACACCGGAGGTGACTGTCGTTGTTGCTCCTCAATCTCCCCTCCCCCTGTCACGGGGAAGACGAGAGGGGCTGGGTAGCACCCAAACGTAGGTGGACGACCAGAATTGATAGCGGCGACGGTGTATTTAAAGGAGGTAGATGGCAGTTTAGGAGGTGGCGGTCGTGACTTGAGTGGGTGAGATGGAGCGACTGAGAGGATGTCGTGGTTTGATGGACGACTCGCGAGGTCGAGGGTGGATCGGGCTAAGTCGTGGAGTGGTTGGAGCGTAAAGAGAGTGGCGATGGTGGGCAGGAAAATAGGAAGGGGCAAGCGGTTGTGCGAGGTGATGATCGTGGGAAGGAGGGCTGATCGGAGGTAGGGGATGATGCTTTGGCTGTTAGATTTGGAGATCCAATGGCTGAAGATCAGGCACTAAAGAATGGCAGTGATGGAGTCCCAGGCGATGCAATCAGAGGGTGCATGGTTGCACCACGTGCGTGCTGTGGACACAGCGCTAGCGGGCGGTCCAGATCGCATCTGGAGAACAATCGGAGGGTCGAGGACGGTCACAGGTCTGGATGGTGAAGATTGGATGTGAGACGAGCCATCGGATGGTAGAAGAAGTGACGCATGGCGCAAGGATGAGCGGGCGCTAGCGGATGGCGGAGATGAAGTCAGGGGATCGATCGGGCGATTGATATCATAGCGGTAGTGGACGGTGGAGATCAAGGCTCTCAGGCCTTCATCCAATGGTGGCTGGGTGCGAGCGGTGTGGCGCGATGAGAAGCGGCCACGTGGCTCAAGCAGAATGAGCCACGTGGCCCAATCAGTTTATTCAGAAAATATGGTGAGATATGAAGGAGCAAATGGTCGAATTTGAGAAAATTCAAAACATGAAAGTTGTAGATCTCGATGAGATCTATAAGTTTCATGTTGACCAGAAATGGAGATGAGGTCAAATAAAGACACCAAATATTTTTGAGGGTACTATTAAGGCTAAAAACACCACGATTTTTAATTTTGACATTTTTTTGTTTTTAATTTATTCAATAACTCTGATAATTAGAAGACTTTATCTGTTTTTTATTGACACATATTTAAGCAAGGGGGTTAAAATATGTGAATTAAGACGATGAAATCGAGTTTCATCAGCCTGCGACTTGTTAGAAATGCATTTTCCTCGATTTTCTCCCATTTTTTGAGGCCACACCTTGCATCTTCTCATGTTGCGCTCTTCTTGACTTTCCTTCCTCGATGAGCCCCCTTTCACGCCCTTGTGTTTTTTCAGGGAATGGATCATCGATCCGCCCGCCGTCCCTCGATCTTGGAGCTGCTCAACCACCTTGTTCAAAAACCCCCCATCTTTCCCCTTCTAGCTTTGAACCCCTTCCTGACCTAGATTGGACCTCCTGGAGTGCTCCGGATTGACTCCTGTGGCAGGGGAGTCTCCAGCACTTGCGGGCGATGTCCGGCGAGGCCTGAAGACCGGCTCCACCCCCATCTCCTGCGTGCTGCCGTGAGGTACATCTCTGGCTCCTGGCCATTGAGGTATACCTTTTTCTCTTTATTTTCTTGCATTTTTAACGTCACCTTAGTCTTGGGAGTAGATCCCCACCTTCGTTTTCAATTGATACCCACTCTTTCACCAAGCTCCAACGAGCTACTTTTTCTCATCCCCCAACCCATTACGTACCACTGCAGGGTCAGTGCATTTTACTCCCAACCCCTTCACTCTGTCTTGCAGGTTCACACGCACTTGGAGGATCTGGAGGTTCATTTTGCAGGGCGTCGGAGGTACCTGGGGCCGTGTTGCTCCTCCGCCTCCGCCGGCATGCTCTGGTGTCCCCTAGCCCATTCTGGAGCCACCAGCAGCTAGAGAAGGACCGCAGGAGTTCTGTGCACCATTTTGGAGCACGAAGGATCGCTGGAGAAGGAAGATCTTACCGGATGAACTTCGCAATGGCAGAGTTCTTCCCCATTCATCCATCAGCCTTCTCCGCCATCAGATCGTCAAGGCGCCCCAGATCGAGCAGCTACCTTTGGATTCGCTAAGCCAGAGTTGTCCGATCCTGATCTGGGATCTAATCCCATCTGTTACTCGCGAAGTGGTACCAACTGTGGGATCTTCGACATACAACAAGTGAAAGAGCATCTGCCTCCGCAAGTGCTGGGTATTTTGTATCCCTACCCTCGTCATTTTGTGTATTTATTTAATAGTTTATAATCTTTCATCTACAGTTTTAAACTTTTGTAATATTTGCACATTATCCCTGTACTCTCCGTATTTATAGTTCAGTCTTTGGCCACGTCACCTCACGTGGGCGCACGTGAGGGACATTTTGTGGCTAGGCCCTCGGGCATCTGGTTATTGTCATTCAGCACTGAAACTTTAAAATCAAGTTAAAACTTTTTGGTTAAGTTGCAATTAGGCCCTTGGATTTCTGGTATTTTAAATACAGGTCCCTACTAGGTGCGCACGTGGTTCTCCACGTGATACTTGGCATTTTTGTAAATATATCCTCACAGTTTAGGCTATTTCTATTCAGTCCTGTAATTTGAATATTACGTGTATAAATTTCTAGAAAATTACACTTTGTCCCTTTGACTTCTCGATATTTACAAATTAACCCTTACTGGTAGTGTAGTTTCTCTTTGTTGATTGTATTTATTTCATGCATCTATAACATTCGAAAAAATCTCAAAAAATAGGCATAAGCTCCTGTTGCATTGTCCATTCACTTCACATTTTTAGTTTGCATTTTTGCATCATTTTAATATTTATAAAAAAATCAAAAATATGCATTTTTAGCCTTGTTTGCATTAGAAAATACATACAAATTATAAAACCTTTGTGAAGAATTCCCCCAAAAATGTATCTTCTATATTTTTGTGTGTTTAACCTGAAGACAAAAAAATCACAAAAAAAATTTAAAAAAAAACTCATAAAATTTGAAAACCCTAAAATCTTTATAAAAATATAAAAAAACCCATAAAAATCCAAAAAATATAATTCCTGTACATCAGTTTTCTTTTTTTATTATATTTATTTTAAAATTAATTTGGAGAATTTTAGTTACTGTTTGATATTTTTCATCTCCATTTTAATTTCGTCTTTTTATTTTATTCTATGTTTTCAGTATTTTCCACTTTAAAAATACCAAAAAATTTGCAAAAATACAGAAAAAACCACAAAAATATTAAAAAAAATATAAAAAGCACAAAAACATTTTATTTCCTATATATTGGCTATTTTTACATACTTTTATCTTTCTCTCATCTCTCTTGTATATATATATATATCTTATATAGTCTTGTATCTTTATTAAACGAAAAAGAAAATATTAAAATATAAAATACAGAAAAGAAAATACAAAATCAAAAAAAAAAAAAATAAAAAATCAAAATATAAAATATAAAAATAAAAAATCAAATAAAAATATAAAATTAAAAACCTCAAAAATAGCACTTGTATAGACAAATACATCACATTCGTATTTGAGCTTGATTGCTCCGATCTACATGCTTGCTTCCTGTGTTTGGCACTCTACACTACTTGCACTATACACATCTTTTGTAGAGTTATAATAAATTTTAACTCCACATATTGCTTTTAATTGCTTGATCTTTGTTGAGGGTTATTGTTGTTTGAATGTGGATTTCTTGTGGGTCGCCACAACGATTGCGTCTCCGCCTTGTATGAGACGTATTTTAGACCCGTGAAAAATCTCGTTCAACAAATGGTGCCATTGCTAGGGAGCAACATCACATAGATTGGCTTTTTGCTTGATTATGTTATTTGTCTATATTTTTCTCATTTATTTGACATAATTGTTTGGATTGTCTAATCACCCTCTCTTGTTAACTTTGTGCATGGAACCACGGATTGAGGGAGGCGCTCCACCCTAGGCGCCTGTGCACCCGCGTAAAGGTAGTGAGAATTCTGACATAGCATCAAAGGAGGCTTGGAGGGCTTGAGAAGACAGTCACACTTTGAGCAATTTTGTGCATTTATTTACTTTTGTAATTCAAGTGAGAGAGAGCTGATTATTGTAATAAAACATGTACTCTAGATTTGGACTTTCGGGCCTAATTTCCAAGTGATTGTTCACTTGGAGGCTCACCGCAGTTTTGCCACATTTTCATCGCATTTTCCCTTTGTTTTCTCGATTTTGGTTTTCTTTATTTTGTGTGATTGAGCCCTTAGTTTTAGGATTGCTTGCGATAGATTAAGGCCAAACACCTAATATATTTGCATGTGCCTATAGTGACGTTCGGACTTAGACAAATTTTGAATTGCTTCTCACTTAGTCTTGGAACCACCACACCGTGAGAGTTCTCCATACAACGCTTGCAGGACCCATTGTGGTGAGCACCGAGGAGACTCCAAGACCGGACACTTCAGTTCCATTCTAAGTCATTAGCATCGGTTCTTCACACTAATAGCAATTTTTGAAACTTAGGGCGATTTCATCGGCTTGTATTTGCATATAGATAGGTTTCAATTATGTTAAGCATCTTTGCATGTAGAGTGCTGGAGGCAAGGTGAGCATTTACGCTTTAACATATATCATCGTTTTGCCGCTTGCATTACTTTTCTGCTTCTCTACCTCTGATTTTGATCATCTAGGTGCTTAAAGGAATGGACTCCTCAATAGACTCGTGCATTTATCACTAAAAATAAAAAAAGTGATAACTAATAAAATTGGGACTGCTAACACTACTTGACACGAAAATCGATCAAAAAGAAAAAATCTTGTCGTGGGGTGAGTAATCCCCTCATTGTCTTCGCTTTTATTTGCTCGCACACATACTAAGGATTAGTGCCAAAATCCCATTACAGCCCCCCCTAAGTGTTTGTGCAACTTTTGGACTTCTCACCTAACTCTAAAACAGACAAGATAAAAAGACCGACTTTTCGGTCTCTATCGAGTTGAGTAGGTGAATTGAGGGTTTGTTTTGTGTGAGTTTGTTTATGATTGTTTGTGTGTATTCCAGATCGCCTATGTGCATTTAAACTTTTTATCACTTCTCTTTATTTGACCGTCGTGTTCTCTCGATCATTTTCCTTTTTTTTGAAATGGCCGATTGGAGCATTTTTTGTCCGGACTTTGCGGATCCCTTGTTCACTCCATCCGGTCCACCTCCCTTTTTCCAGGAGGACATTGATCCTGACTTTTGTACATATCCTCCTCAGCCACAGATTCATGACTCGGACTTCTATACACATCCACCTCCACCTTCATACTTTCCACCTTCACATCCACCCGAGACTGATCTGTTGGATTCACCTTTCAAGGAGTCCACCTTCGAGCACTTGACCCAAATGATGAATCATATGAGACAGAGGATTGATAACCTCACTGGCATAAATAAGAGCGACCATGATATTCCACCATTTGATGATATGGGTTCACTCGAGGATTTCCATGAGAGCTTGCAATCGCCCAAAATACAAAAAAAGAGAAAAATTTAAAAATCCAAAAAGATTTCGGGAGACCTTTAATCGAGTCGGATTGTGAGGAGAGGTTCCATCTGCCAGACCATTTGACCACATTCACTTCCAGTCCCACCTTTGACCCTGAGGACGTCACTATACAGATTGCTCTTGGCATGCCTCGTGTATATACTGATTCCGAATTCCTCCCTTGTATGGAGGAGGTCCAAAAAATCAGAAAATCTTGTCTGAACCCGAAGTGGTGGCTACTATTCATGAGATCATCCGTGCCCCACTTCAATAGCCCATGACGGATTTATCTGCTCCTCTTTCCAAGAAGAGAAAGTAGAGGAGCAGATCTGAGCGTCATATTTTGACTATGGCCACTGCCAACGCCATCACACACAGTCCCATTCCTTGGAAAAAGAACACTGCCACACCTTTCATTAGCTGCACCATCTCTAACCATACTTGTGATCACACTTTCCTCGACGGCGGTGCTTCAATTAGCATATTACCCTTCTCACTGGTACAATCTCTTCACTCAGGGCCTCTCAAGAAAACCAAGATGATTGTTCAGTTTGCTGATGGATCTATCAAGATGCTGAAGGGTATCCTTGAAAATACCGTCATATCGATTCATGGCACAAGCTACAATGTTGATTTTGTCGTATTGCCCATGGAGACCTCTATAGGGGAGTGTCCTCCAATCATCCTGGGATGACCATTCCTCGCCTCTACAAGGGTCATTATTGACTATGGATCAGGAGAGATTCGCTTCCGTCCTGTTGACGAGAGCGAGGTGGTCATCACTGTACCCACTGCCGATCAGAGACATGCACCTGATGCGACCACACCTATCTTGGCTGACCCCGAGGACTATGATCTATATGAGGATATCAGAGATACTTTCTTTATGACCAATGATGAAACTTGAGAATTCCTCTCCAAGGAGGAAGTCTCAGAAAGCATTGACCTTGGAGTTTTCGCTTCCTGTGATTGGCGTTGTGTTGATGACATCCGCGGAACTTACATGATTGACACCATCGAGCAAAGGACAGATATTGATGAGACTAAGGCTGAATTTGATCTTGTTGCCTTTATTCAGGAATTCGAGCCTTTTGATGAAAAAGATGATCCAGTTGAGATTGTAGAGGACGAACAGAGTTCGACTACTTCGACTGATGAGTTCGTTCCTTTTGATTTTTACCTGGATGAGACCTCCCAGGACGACACTAACTACATTTCTTCCAATGATGATAAGTTCGTCCCATTCCACTTTGATATTAGCGAGACTCCCAAGGTCGGACCTAGTCGTACTTCTTCCATTCACTCGTCTGTGCCTTCACACCATAGGACCACCGAGGAAATACACCTTGTAGACCCTGATTGGTTAGTGTCATCTGAGGACCCCGATGTCGACCTGCACCACACAAATATATTCCTCAACAGTCCCGCAAGAAGGTTCGCTTTCAACCTTCTTGATCCTATGTATATCCACTTTGTTGTGTATTCTCTTTTATGTACCTCCATCTCTTTCCCGTATCGCTCGTCCACCCATTCTCATGTGTGCCTTGCTTAGGACGTACTTTGTCCTAAGTATAGGGGGGTGGACGAGCCGAGTGTTCATTCATCGTTCTGTTTCATTACTCCTGTTGTTGCCTATACTCAGGGCTTCTTTTATCCTAAGTATAGGGGGATTGTTGTGTACATCCTTCTCTATCTTTTTCCATCTTCTGATCTCTTTTCTTATTTTCTTCTTTTCCTTTTCTATTTTCTTTATCTACCGAAAAGGTGTCTCTCCTTTTTGTTAGTCTTATATACTTAGGACATACTTTGTCCTAAGTATAGGGGGGTGTGCACCCTGATGTCTCTTCTATTCTTTGGTCCTCTGCATTATCTCCTCTTCTAGTCTATACTTAAGGATATCTTACCCTAAGTATAGGGGGAGACAGTCTGAGTATGATCTATTCATTCCCACCATTGATCCTCCCTGTTTTGTGTACAATCTGCTATACCTAGGATTATTTGATCCTAAGTATAGGGGTGATGGTCAACTCCTCATTCGTTCATTCCTTCATTTGTTCGTTATTCTTTAGATTTTTCTATACTCAGTACGAGTTACGTCTTCTCTTTTTCTCTCTGATCTATGAGGGCATAGCTCAAGCTAAGTTTAGGGGGTGATGAATCTCTGATTTGTCATCTTTATTCATTTATTTATCTTAAAATCCCTTACAAAACACATGCATATAACACTAACTCCATATTCTTACTAACTTGCATTTATGTGTAAATATTGTACACTTCTTACTAATTTTAACCTAAAATAAATAAATAAAGAAAGAAAGGAAAAATAAAGAAAATAAAAAAAGAGGAAGACTGTATACAGGCTGACCCGAACCCCGAGAGAAGGTCAAGACTTGACCTGATTGACCAAGAATAAAGTAGGGGGAGATAGGGTCCTTAAGTACAAAATCCAAAAAAAATTGTGTGTGTTGTTGCAAATATTTCTCACTTATTTTGTGTATATCTATATAAAACTAAAACTAATTTATGTGTGCCTTAATAGATCCCAAATCAAATAACTTTCAAAACAAAAGTTGTATATAAAAATGAGTCCTAATTAATAAAAATGATTGCACAATTAAATCATGTACATAATAAAAGTAGTCACACTTGGAAAAAGCCACTAAGCACTAATTGAAAGATCAATTCCGGCTCCATATGATCTCAAATTGAACCAATATCACTTCCATTGAATTCTAAATTAAATTATCTTCAAAATGACTGTGATTTCATAATTTTTGAAGTTACGACTGAAAAGTCGATTTTCTGGGGTGGTTTGTACAATTTTCCCATGTATTTTTTGCATTTTATATTTGTAAATATTTTCACTAATTATTTAAAATAAAAAATAAAAATAATAAAATCCTTAAAATAAAAAAAACTAATTTCCTCATTTACCCTTGTATATAATGCCATATATGTATATAGTATATGTATATAGTTGCTATTTTTAACTAACCATCATAAAAAATAAAAAAATAACATTTTTTAAATCAAATAAATTAAGTGACGAAAATTCAAAAAAATTAGATAATTTTGTAAATAGTTTTATCTCTTTTACTTTATCTCATGTTATCTCTTCCACCAAAAAAAATTCAAAAATCCATTTCAATTTTCATCTCTCTTATCTTTTTATCCAAAAAATTCAAAAATTCAAATTTCATCTCTTTTCTATTTATATGGCTCCTTCTCCCTCATTCCAACTTGATCAATCTTTAGAGAGAGGAGCCCGATCTCCGAGAGTCTTCTTGTCGAGAAAAGGTGTCTAGCCTCCGAGCCGTCCGGTGATAGCGATTCGGCCTTCGTCGAGGCGATCACGATCCATTTTCCGCTCCTAAGGTGAGATCCACATTTTTCTTCGTATTTTTACTTTAGTTTAATTGTAGTTTAGTTCATAGCAATTTTTTATCGTCGTTTTTATTTGTCTAGATATTAAAAAATTTTATCACGATTTTGATCTGCTCCGACTCGATTTTTCATCTCATCTTCTCGATCTCTCCACCTTCAAATTCTACCGTCCACGATCTCTCAACTCCGGTCGCGTACGGTGGCCGGAGATCGGATTCGATTCTTCCATTTTTCACTGAATCCCCATTCATTTTTCCGATTTGTAAATAAATAAAAACTTGTTTCTTTTTGTTCTCTAACGTTTGTTTTGCAGGATCATATAAAAAATTAAAAAAAAAACGAATTTCTTTATCCTTTTTTATTCCCTATTTTTCAAAGTTGCATAAAAAATATAAAATCTTCTTTATTTCATTAATTACATTACAAATAAAATTACAAAAAAAATAAAATTTTTTGTCATGGCAGTGGGGTCGCCACCCCCTGCCACCAACCAACTGGTCGGTCACCGCCACTCCTCACGCCCACCGGCCGCACCCTCCATCACCTCAAGACCGCTGTGAGCGGAGTTCTCCACCGCCAACCTCAGCCGCCAGCAGCACCTCCGCCGCGCGAGGGCGGCACAGTCCCACGCCACCTCTTCTCAAACAACCACGTGAAACCTGCACGAGGCGGTGCTGACATCCACGCGCACCCGCCGCGCGTCCTTCGGCCCACATCCGCACTCCAGCCGTGTAGCACGCTCGGCCGCGCCACCCCTTGCACCGCCGCCAACGGCACGCACCTCCGGCCGCCCCTTTGTCACCCGCGCGTGAGCGGCCCCCTCCACCGTCGCAAGGCAGCACCGACTCCAAGCGGCCCACGATCTCTTTCCAGCCGACTTCAGCCGCAACGCCGTTCCTCGCCGCCGTGCGTCAGCCGCCGTCCAACGTCTCCATCGTCCACGAAGAAGATGGGGCGGCGACATCCTCCCTCCTCTTGCCCATTGTGATTGAAGGA
This sequence comes from Ottelia alismoides, assembly GCA_037367405.1. NCBI lineage: Eukaryota > Viridiplantae > Streptophyta > Magnoliopsida > Alismatales > Hydrocharitaceae > Ottelia > Ottelia alismoides. Next base: position 40,477 of record JAZKJV010007403.1, on the reverse strand, counting down.
ACAAAGAACGAAACCCTCTCTTAGGGTTTATTATTTTATTGGAAAAATTACACAAATAGCCCCTAGAGTTTTAAAATCTACAGAAAAGCCCCTGCCAGCATCTAAAGCACATGCACTCTTGGGTAAATTGCGAGTATCATTCTATTTTTATTTTTGTTAATTTCTGGTGCTTGAACTTGAAAGATTTGCATCTTAGTCCCTGAACTGCAGAACAATAATTTGCTAGCTCTATTTGAATGAAATAAATGTTTTGATTAGTCTAAAAATCTTGTAAAAATTACGCTATGCTCCTGATGTGATTCTCTTCTTAGCATAAAATTTTAATTGCATTTTGCTTTCATTTATTATTATTAAAAAATAAAAAACATGTTATTTTTCCCTATTTGAAATTCCAAAATTCATAAAAATTCCAATATTGTTCCAAAAATTCCAAAAAACTTGGAGTAGTTGTATTTCATTGTCTTTTAATTTCAGACCAATTTTCACACATTAATTATTTATAAAACTCAAAAAAATTGAAAAATATCAAAAATCTTATAAAAATCATAAAGAAGTACATAAAAATCCAAAAATTGTGATTTCAGTTCATGTTTGTAGATATTTGTTTCTAGTTTGTCTTAAAAATAATTGCCAGGAGTTTTAGGCACTTAAAATATTTTTATGTTGGAAACTAATCCAAATTGCACATAATTTCTTATTTTCTCACTGTTTGATTTTTCGAAAAATACAAAAACATCTGAAAATTCCACAAAAATTCTCAAAAATTTTTTTTCAAAACTTTTAAAACTCAAAAATATTTTCTTTGGATTTTTCTGAGTATTTTTGATCAATTGAAAAATTACAAAAAGAGTTGGTGTGCGTATTTTTGATCTTGTGAATATTGCTTCGTATTATTTTTGAAAATTAAAAAAAAATTGCAAAATTAAAATCACTAAAAATTTTAAAATATTTGAAAATTTAAAAAAATGAAAGATAAAAAAATAGAAAGCCAAGGATAGTTATCCTTTGAGATTCTTGTTTTCTCTTAGTTAGTTTCTGATTAATTGAATAACCCTCGGGAATTGTAGCCTCCCTAAGTTCGACCCTGTCCGCTATACAGGTTAATAAGTAGCAAAAAATAAAAAAAATAATTTTTTGTTTGACGCGGGATTTTGGGGAAAAAAGCAACGACCACAACACATATTTTCCATCAAATTTCCCAACCCTACGAATTCCGAATCAACAAAATGGCGCCGTTGCCAGGGAGGCACGGCGAGGGTAGTTAGGTTTCTCTTTTGACCTGCTATTCTTGGTTGTAAATATTTGTTTATATTTTTGCCACATTATTCCATTTTTCATATCCATTGCATTCATTTCATCATTTTCTCATGTTTAAAAATTGTGTTTCTTACACATTCTCTTTTCTTTTTCTTACTAGGGCCCGCAGAACGAAGGAGGCGATCCTAGGAGAGCCGAAGCACCCAAGCGACGTGGAGGCGGCTTGATTCTTCACCAAGCCGCAAGATAGCATGAGAAGAGGAAGAAGAAGTGAAGGAGACGAAAAAAAAGAGAAAAGAAAAAGAAAAAGAAAAAGAGAGAGAGGGAGAGATTTTTCCCTAGCATTAGAACTCTTGTAAACGGACATTCATTTGTTGCGGGGTCTGTTTCGCCAAGTGCCGGTGCACTTGGGGGACCTCACCGGTTTTATTTTCATCGCCTTTATTTTTTTTTGTTTTCCACGGATTTCGCGAGCCACCTATTGATTGCTTTAATTAATTTGCTTGAGCCAGTTAATTAATTAGGTCCAAACACCCTAAACAAGAATTTCTGTGCCTATAGAGTAGATCGTAATTTGGACTTAGTCAAATTAACTTGTTCTTGCCCGCTAATAGAAGTTATCATCTAGGACGGTTCACTTGCATTTGCATATAGGTTAGTTTATTTTCTGTATTTAAATTCTGGTGGATCACTTGCATGTAGAGTGTTGGCGACAAGGTACGCATCTCTAACCCCTGCATGCATCATCGTTTTTAATCGTGAATTGGCATTTCCGATCTCCTTCCTTGTTTTCATTCACATAAGTTAAAAAGGAAATTGGACACTCGTTAGGCGATTCTTTGAAAATATTTTAACCAAGTGACAACTGCCTAAAATTTGGGACTGTTAAAGAAAACTCGACCCTAAAAAACACAAGGAAAAATCATTATTTTGGGGAGAGTAACCCCCTCATTGTATTCGTTTTAACTTGCTCGCGTACACACTAAGGTTAGTGCCCAAATCCCATAATTCAACCTAAGTGTTTGTACAACTTTGTGATTATCACCTAACTCTAAAACATACAAGATTAAGAGACCGAACCTTCACGGTCTTCACATTGCGTTGAGTTGGTGAATTGAGGTTTGTATTGTGTTTGATTGCTTGTGTGCATACCAGATCCTTCTGTGCATTTGCGCCTTTTTCTCCATATCTTTTGGCTACCCTCGTGCTCTCTCATCTTTTGTTTCGAAGATGGCCGACTGGAGTTATTTTAATCCGATCTTCGCAGATACCTCGTACTCTCCAGACGATCCACCTTTACTTTTCCAGGAGGATCTTCCTCCTGATGTTTGTGCATATCTGCCTAACCCATTATTTCAGGAGTCGAGGACTTTGATTTTCACCCACCCTCATTCAACCCACCCGATCCTGGGATTTTGGAGTCACCTTTCATGATTTCCACACTTAAGACATCGAATCAAATGGTGGAGCATATGAATTTGAGGATTTCCAATCTATTTAACATAAATGAGAGCCAGAACGCTGCTCCAATATTTGAGGATATCAATTCACTTGAGGATAATCATGAGAGCTTGAAATCATCCAAAATACAGAAAAATGAGAAAATTTTGAAAATACAAAAAGATTTCGGGAGACACGTTGTTGATTCATTTTGTGAGGAGAGGACCCAAATGTCCGATCATTTATCCACACAGCCATGTCCCAACCTTGACCCCGAGGATTCCATTATACAGACTGCTCTTGGTAATCCTCGTGTAAATGCTGATTCCGACCTCCTCCCTTGTATGGATGAGGTCCAAAAATTCAAAAAAATGTTGACTAAACTCGAAGTGGTGGCCACCCTTCACGAGATTATTAAAGCCCCACTCCAACAGGCCATGAAAGATTTATCTACTCCTCAACACAAAAAGAGAAAGCGAAGGAGAAGATCTGAGCATCACATCTTGACCATGGCCACTGCCTACGCCATCTCTCACCGTCCGTATTTTAAGAAAGGGAACACAACCACACCTCTTGTGAGTTGCTCCGTATCTGACTATTCTTGTGATAACGCTCTCCTTGACGGCGATTCATCAATCAATATAATACCCTTCTTTATGGTACAATCTCTTCATCTTGGGCCTCTCAAGAAAACCAGGATGATAGTTCAATTTGCTGATGGATCTATCAAGAGGTCGAAGGGTATTCTAGAAAATGCTGTCATTCTCATTCAGGGCATGAATTTTACTTCGGATTTTTTTGTAATGCCCATGGAGACCTCCATCCCTGTAGAGCACCCTCCAATCATCCTAGGATGACCTTTCCTCGCCTCTTCAGGAGCCGTTATTGATTATGGTTCAGGAGAGATTCGCTTCCGTTCTGATGTAGGGAGCGATGTGTTAATCACTACACCCACTACCATCCAGAGACCCGCATCCCATGAGAGCCTGCCCGTGTTAGCTAACCCTAAGGACTTTGACCATGATGATACTATCAGAGATTTTTGCTATATGATGGATGATACTGAGACCCAAGAATTCCTCTTCAAGGAAGAGGACTCGGAAAGCATAGACCTTGGAGTTCCCTCTTCTGGTACATGGCAATGCATTGATGACATCTGCGAGATTTACACGATAGACACCCTAGAGCGGAAGGCAGACTCTGAGACTAGACACGACGAATATGATTTGACTACTTTCACCGATAAGTCCGTTCCTAGTCACCCTGATTCAGATGAGATCGATCAGGCCAAATTTGATTTGATTGCTTTTATAAAGGAATTTGGGCCTTTTGATAAAGATGATGATCCGGTAGAGGCTCGCCAGGCTGAAATTGATCCTACTTTTTCTGATAATGATTACGAGCCATTTTACTTTGAGGCTTGCAAGACTTCTCAGGCAGGGCATGATCACACTACTTCCAATAACCTGTTTAGGCTAGCACAATCTGAAACCGCTGAGGATACATTCTTGATCGATCCTACTCAGTTTATATTTAATGATGATCCCGATATCGACCTAAACCTTGTCAAATCCATACCTCAGCGGTCCCGCAAGAAGGTTCGTTTTCGACCTTCTTAACCTTTGTACATCCATTCCTCTTGTATATCCTTTCGTTTCACTCTTTCTTCTCCCGTTTTATCTTTCACCTCTTTTCCGTGTGTGTATATATATGCTCTACTTAGGATGTGCTTTATCCTAAGTATAGGGGGGTGAAGGATTTGTGTTGTTCATATTTGTCTTGTTTATCACCCTTTGTTGTTGTTACCTATACGTAGGGATACTCTACCTTAAGTATAGGGGGGGTGATGTTGTTCATATCGTGTCCTTGTGAGTCTGTACATTCTCTTCATCGGTTTTTCCCTTTGTATATTCTACTATACTTAGGATTACTTGATCCTAAGTATAGGGGGGATTACCAATTTCTCGTCTTTTCTTTGAGTCGTTGTAGCATAGGAGTCTTTTCACCTTTCTATACTAAGAACAATTTATGTCTTCCTTTATCGCTCTCTGATCACTATGAGGACATAGTTCGAGCTAAGTATAGGGGGTGTCGTATATATTGTATATATACTTTAGATATAACTTGTACTTTTAAATACATTTTTTTGGGGGTTATGTGTATAATTTTGTAAAATCCACTTGTGTTAAAAAAACAACAAAAACAAAAACAAAATCACAAAAAAAATCAACAAAAAAACAAAAAAAAAATAAAAAAGAAAATATAAAGAAAAAAAAGAAAGAAATAAAAGTAAAAAAACACAAAAAATCTTGTATATACTTGTATATATTTTACCAACCCTTTTTTTCCAAAATAACTGCAAAACCAAAAATTTATAAAAAATTGCATAATTAAAAAACCTTTCTTTCACATCAGCATTTTTCCTCCAAAAATCCATAAAAAGTACAAAATTAGAAAATTGCTTAAAAAATGTTCTTTTGACATGTGCATCATTCCTCTTCATTCTTCTTCTTCAAAAAAAAAACTCTCTGCATTGTTCATATGTTGCATTTGCATGTGCATTTTTCAGGATAGTATTGATATTTAAACTATGCCTGGAATAAAATTGAAGAATGGAGCTTAGTTGGACCTTAATCCACGTAATTCTCAGAGGAACTTCACCGAGAAATAGGATTTTAGAAGCTTCAAGTCTTTGACTTAATTCTTTGAGTTCCACATAACAATGTGCAACGTTTGACTCTTAGTGTCTAACCGGGTCTCTTCATTCTGGGTACAACTCTGGAATAGGGAATTAATTTGTACTCCCGCACTATGCACGTAGCTCAACTCAGACGAGATGTTGGAAGACTGTGTGAGTTTCTTTTCTGGTAGCATGGAAATCTAAAGACCGGAGTACGGGTTGAAATAAAGCTTCGGAAAAGGGATGGACGACTGGGCACAATTTTTTCTAAGACCCCAAGACATGTACGGAAAAAAAGATTCTATATCCGTAGGGGCACAACAAGATCCAAGCATAACCACCAAAAATCTAAATACAAAGAAGCTACTACCAAATAAGTATCTGACCAAAAAGGTCCAAGCTTCAAGAAAACCTGCAGATCTTGGTGGAGACTTGGCTACACTGGCCAGCTTCACAAGGAGAGGTGACTACACTGGCCACCCTCCAGTTCTTTTCTCATTCGTCTAACTTCTCCCCCAATTCGATTCTGAACACAGCGCGGCAAAGCTTAGAAGGAAATACCTGACTTCCCAAGGACGAGTTATTGGAGAGGAGATTTGCATGGTACTCCAGCATTCTAGAGGGAAAAAGTTAAAAACTTTCACACACATGAGTCGATTGTTCACTATTCATAGGGTATACTTTGGGAAGAGGATTGATCTAAGATGACTTCTGAGCCGAAACTGTGAGTCTGTGACAATGATGTGTAGAACTTGAAGGCTGTTTGTTTTAAAATTCTAAGTCTCATAGAAGTTCCGACACACCAATAATCCAAAGGTCCGACAGAGCTCCAAACTACAATTTTATGAAGATAAGTTTAATACTCAATATGGTCCAACTTTCTTTATTTTTCCTTTATTTTATGAAGATAAGGGACTAGCAAAGGTGAAGCATAGGGGGATGATGAATATGCGATTTGTCATCTTTATTCATTTATTTAGCTTAAAATCCCTTACAAAACACATGCATATAACACTAACTCCATATTCTTACTAACTTGCATTTGTGTGTAAATATTGTACACTTCTTACTAATTTTAACCTAAAATAAATAAATAAAGAAAGAAAGGAAAAATAAAGAAAAGAAAAAAATAAAAAAAGAGGAAGACTGTATACATGCTGACCCGAACCCCGAGAGAAGGTCAAGACTTGACCTGATCGACCAAGAATAAAGTAGGGGGAGATATGGTCCTTAAGTACAAAATCCAAAAAAAATTGTGTGTGTGTTGTTGTAAATATTTCTCACTTATTTTGTGTATATCTATATAAAACTAACACTAATTTATTTGTGCCTTAATTGACCCCAAATCAAATAACTTTCAAAACAAAAGTTGTAAAAAAAATGTGTCCTAATTAATAAAAATGATTGCACAATTAAATCACGTACATAATAAAAGTAGTCACACTTGGAAAAAGCCACTAAGCATTAATTGAAAGATCAATTCCGGCTCCATATGATCTCAAATTGAACCAATATCACTTCCATTGAATTCTAAATTAAATTATCTTTAAAATGGCTGTGATTTCATAATTTTTGGAGTTACAGTTGAAAAGTCGATTTTCTGGGGTGGTTTGTGCAATTTACCCATGTATTTTTTGCATATTATATTTGTAAATATTTTTAATAATTATTTAAAATAAAAAAATTAAAATAATAAAATCTTTAAAACAAAAATACTAATTTGTTCATTTACCCTTGTATATAATGCCATATATGTATATAGTATATGTATATAGTTGCTATTTTTAACTAACCATCATAAAAAATAAAAAAATAACATTTTTTAAATCAAATAAATAAAGTGATGAAAATTCAAAAAAATTAGATAATTTTGTAAATAGTTTTATCTCTTTTACTCTATCTCATGTTATCTCTTCCACCAAAAAAATTCAAAAATCCATTTCAATTTTCATCTCTCTTATCTTTTTATCCAAAAAATTCAAAAAATTCAGATTTCATCTCTTTTTTATTTATATGGCTCCTTCTCCCTCATTCCAACTTGATCAATCTTTAGAGAGAGGAGCCCGATCTCCGAGAGTCTTCTTGTCGAGAAAAGGTGTCTAGCCTCCGAGCCGTCCGGTGACAGCGATTCGGCCTTCGTCGAGGCGATCACGATCCATTTTCCGCTCCTAAGGTGAGATCCACATTTTTCTTTGCATTTTTACCTTAGTTTAATTGTAGTTTAGTTCATAGCAAATTTTTTTATCGTCGTTTTTATTTCTCTAGATCTTAAAAAATTTTCATCACGATTTTGATCTGCTCCGACTCAATTTTTCATCTCATCTTCTTGATCTCTCCTCCTTCAAATTCTACCGTCCACGATCTCTCAACTCCGGCCGCGTACGGTGGCCGGAGATGGGATTCAATTCTTCCATTTTTCACCGAATCCTCGTTCATTTTTTCGATTTGTAAATAAATAAAAAAACTTGTTTCTTTTTGTTCTCTAACGTTTGTCTTGCAGGATCATATAAAAAATAATAAAACGAATTTCTTTATCCTTTTTTTATTCCATGTTTTTCAAATTTACATAAAAAATATAAAAAAACATTTTCTTCTTTGTTTCACTGTTTACATTACAAATAAAATTACAAAAAAATTTTAAAAAACAAAAAAATTTCGCCACGGCAGCGGGGTCGCCATCCCCCGCCGCCAACCAACTGGTCGATCACCGCCACTCCTCACGCCCACTGGCCGCACCCTCCATCGCCTCAAGATCGCTGTGAGCAGAATTCTCCACCGCCAACCTCGGCCGCCAGCAACACCTCCGCCGCGGGAGGGCGGCACAGTCCCGCGCCGCCTCTTCTCAAACAACTGCGCGAAACCCGCGCGAGGCGGCGCCGACATCCACGCGAAGAAGAAGGGGCGACGACATCCTCCCTCCTCTTGCCCATTGTGATTGAAGGAACAAAGAACGAAACCCTCTCTTAGGGTTTATTATTTTATTGGAAAAATTACACAAATATCCCCTAGAGTTCTAAAATCTACAGAAAAGCCCCTGCCAGCCTCCAAAGCACATGCACTATTGGGTAAATTGCGAGTATCATTCTATTTTTATTTTTGTTAATTTCTGGTGCTTGAACTTGAAAGATTTGCATTTTAGTCACTGAACTGCAGAACAATAATTTGCTTGCTCTATTTGAATGAAATAAATGTTTTGATTAGTCTAAAAATCTTGTAAAAATTACGCTTTGCTCCTGATGTGATTCTTTTCTTAACATAAAATTTTAATTGCATTTTGCCTTCATTTATTATTATTAAAATATCAAAAACATGTTATTTTTCCCTGTTTGAAATTCCAAAATTCATAAAAATTCCAATATTGTTCCAAAAAATCCAAAAAACTTGGAGTAGTTGTATTTCATTGTCTTTTAATTTCTGACCAATTTTCACGCATTAATTATTTATAAAACTCAAAAAAACTGAAAATATAAAAAATCTTATAAAAATCATAAAAAAGTATACAAAAATCCAAAAATTGTGATTTCAATTCCTGTTTGTTCTAGTTTGTCTTAAAAATAATTGCCAGGAGTTTTAGGCACTTAAAATATTTTTAAGTTGGAAATTACTCCAAACTATGCACAATTTCTTATTTTCTCACTGTTTGATTTTTAGAAAAATACAAAAATATCTGAAAATTCCATAAAAATTCTCAAAAAAATTATTTCAAAACTTTTAAAACCCACAAATATTTTCTTTGGATTTTTTCTGAGTATTTTTTATCAATTGAAAAATTACAAAAAGAGTTGGTGTGCGTATTTTTGATCTTGTGAATATTGCTTCGTGTTACTTTTGACAATTTAAAAAAATTGCAAAATTAAAATCACTAAAAATTTAAAAATCTTCGAAAATTTACAAAAATAAAATATAAAAAAAATCACAAAAACCAAGGATAGTTGTCCTTTGAGATTCATGTTTTCTCTTAATTAGTTTCTGATTAATTGAATAACCCTCGGGAATTGTAGCCTCCCTGAGTTCGTCCCTGTCTGCTATACAGGTTAATAAGTAGCAAAAATTTAAAAAAAATAATTTTTTGTTTGACGCGGGATTTTGGGGAAAAAAGCAACGACCACAATACATATTTTCCATCAATTTTTCCAACCCCATGAATTCCGAATCAACAGGGGGTCGTATACACTCCGTATATACTTTAGCTATAACTCGTACTTACGTATTTTTCTTAATAATTATGGCTAATTATACTATTAAAACTCAATACAAACCTTAATAGAAGATGTTAATTATTACTCAATTTCTTTTTGTATTTACTAATTGATAAATTAGGTAAAAATGTTTTTTGCAAAATGTTTGAAAAATAGTTTGAAAATCTTTTTGAAAAATCTTTGAAAACTATTTGGAAAATGATTTGTTACATGTTTTCAATCTTTGTAAAACATTTTATTTTGTAAAATTTATTTTTTTGGGTTAAATAAAAATGTTTGAAAAACGAGTTGCAAAATGGTTTGAAAAATGGTTGCAAAAATATTTGAAAAAACTATATATACTGTTTGGAAAACCTCTGCAAAATGATTTTCAAATGTGTGTACATGCTTGTAAAAAGTGTTTGTAAAAATTATTTTGGACTATAGTTTTCTAAATTGCTAGCAAAAACCTTTTTCAAATAAGTTTGAGGAATATATACATCTCACCTAAAATTCTTTATATCTATAAAATTGACCAATTACCCCTTGTAAATTCTTATAAATCTAATTCTTGTAAATATAAGATGCATCCTGGTGTAAAATTTTGTACCTAACTTTTAGCCAAAATCTTTTGTTTTCAAAAATCCCAAAAATATTTGCAAAACTAAAAATCACAAAAACATTTGCAAAATAAAAAATACAAAAAAATTTGCATATGCATCATCATCTATTTTCAAAAATCCATAAAAAGTTCAAAACATTTTGAAAACTGCATCACAAAAATATTTAGCATTTGCATAGCATGAGGATTTTTCGGATTGAGTTTGATAGTTGAACGAGTCTAAGTAAAATCCAAAGATTGGAGCTTGGTTGGACCTTAAAATCTACCTAATTAACAGGAACCTTATAGTTTCTGGAATTGAGGAACTTCGGGTCTAGTTGACTTAATTCTTTGAGGATCACGAGACTTGGTTCAATGGATTCTTGACTGCTTAAGTAGAGTATTTCGGGGCACACGCACGAGTCTTATCGATAATGACCTAACTTGGACACATGCACCTTTCACATGGCTCAACTCAGTTGGAGTGGTGAGGGGGTTGGATTTGCCAGTGTGAGACACACACAAGTGGAAACATTTGTCCTCTCTAGGGAGGGAAGTGCACCCCAACCCATCCAATGATGATGAGTTTTGAGGTCAAGAGAGTGTGGGTTGCAATAAAGCTTCAAAAGAGGGATAGTCTACTGGCTCAAGCGGAAAACCTCCTTATGTAAATGTTGTTGTGAATAATATTCCAAAAAAAAGAGGAAAAGCAAAAACTCCGAAAAAGAGTGGACATGCTTGTACACAAATAAAAAAATGCCTGCTGGAGTGTATATATTTGTATTTTCAATAAGTAAGCTTGAGCTTCAAAGTTAAATTATGTGAGCTGCATCCAAGGATAGTCATATACACTGGCTACCGTCCATTCTTCTCTTCACCCTCCTCTTGAGTTGGTTGCCACTTGAACTTAGAAGGGAATACCCCGCTCCCCGAGGAATAAGTTATTGGATTGGGGAATCATTGGGTTGTCATATTGGAGAAGTCAGTCTCTTTGTCATTTCAGTTGGGGAGATCCACCATTAGTTACATTGTACGAGTCAGATTCACAGTCATAAAGGTTTGCGTATGAGTTAAAGTATTCTGAACTGGCTATTGAGGAGACTAGAGCAGAGTTTTGGGATTCTCGAAGGCTTTTGATTTCAAATCCGATTCCCATTAAGGTTCCACCAGCACTAAAATTTCAAAGATCCAACTTAAGCGCCAAACTTTGATTTTGTGAAGACAAGTTTAATAATTAACCTAAATTCAATTTCTTCATTTTCTTTTCTACATTTATTGCATAAGTGTTTGCCAGGGACTAGAAAAGTCAAGTATAGGGGGATGTTGAATCTCCATTTCATCATCTTTATTCTATCATTTTGGCCTTAAAAATCCTAGTAAATGCGTGTAAATAGGATTAATTTAGGCATTTTATCATTCATGCATCATTGTGTAAATAGTGTATAAAATGCAGTTTTAAAGTCAAAATTATAGAATAAAAAAAGAAAAGAAAAGAATAAAATATTGCAAATATTTTATGCCTGAAACCCTGAGACCTAGGCATCTCGATGACTAGGTCGACAAGGAATAAAGTAGGGGGAGATAAGGGCCAAAATACAATAAAAATCCTTTTTATTTAATTCATTCTTTATTCATTTTTGGGACGTATTTTTAGTTCCACTTTTTATACTTCAATAAAGAAACTTTGTACATGAAAGTTGTAGATAATTAAATATAAAAAAATACAAAATTGATTTCATATAAAAATAATGTAGAGATAAAAGGTTATGATCTGAATAAGTTTCCAGAATTCCAACTTCCCAGACCTGTATCTCTCAAATAAAAACTCGAAATATATCAAAATTACCTTTATATATAACTTTTAATAAGCTATTTAATGAAGGTGGTCTCATATTTTTCGGAATTACGATTTGAAAGTTGAGTCTTGGGCCCATATTGTATACTTGTACCAATTAAAATATTAATTTTATTTATTATTCATTATTTTTATACATTTATAATTTTATAATTGTGTAAATATTAATATAATAGATGTTTGTCTTAAAACATGAATAAAAATACAAAGAAAACACAAAAATAAAATACTTATATACAATACACAGATGAAATACTTAACTATACCTATATAAATAATACATTTATTTATTTAATTGTATAAAATACATCTGAAAAATAAAATAAAAATATATTTAAGTGTATAAAATTGAGTTATAAATATATAAAATAATAAACCAAAATAATAAAAATAAATATACAAAATAAATATGAGCCATAAAAGGAACTTGTAATTTTATACCTTAAAAAAATAAATAAAAATTATAATAAAATACTTCATAAAATAAGAAATATTTTTATTTAATAACCTAAAATTAATTAAATCATTTTCTATTTTAAAATGAATTTAAAAATGATTTTCCATGCTTTTTCCTGGTTGGTCCACGTAGACCAACCAGGAGGGCCGGATTTGACCCACTGTACGCGACTTATCAGAACTGCATTTTCCTCGATTTTCTCCCATTTTTGGAGGCCACACCTTGCATCTTCTCTTGTTGCGCTCTTCTTGACTTTCCTTCCTCGATGAGCCCCCCTTCACGCCCTTGCATTTTTTCGGGGAATGGATCATCGATCTGCCTGCTGTCCCTCGATCTTGGAGCCGCTCGACCATCTTGTTCAAAAATCCCCCATCTTTCCTCTTCGAGCTTTGAACCCATTCCTGATCTAGCTTGGACCTCTTGGAGTGTTCCAGATTGACTCCTATGACAGGGGAGTCTCCAGCACTTGCGGGCGAGGTCTGGCAAGGCTGTGAAGGCCGACTCCATCCCCATCTCCGACGCGTCGCTGTGAGGTACATCTCTGGCTCCTGACCATTGAGGTATACCCTTTTCTATTTACTTTCTTGAATTTTTAACGTCATCTTTATCTTAGGAGTAGATCCCTGATAAACCCGAGTGTTAAGCGGTCTTGTATTCCACACAAGGCGGGAACACAGTCGAAGTGTTGACCACTCAAAATCCGGATTTAATCAACAGTTAACCCACAATAAAGAATAAATCAATTAAGTCCCAAAATGTGTGAATTAACATTTAACTCTACCACAAATTGTATAGTGAATAAGCATGTAGAGGTCGAACCACAGAGAGCAATACAAAAAAATTAAGTAGCCTACAGTGTTCCTGTACAACAGAGTCATCCTTGTATGAATCCTATTTTTGTGGGTTTTTGGGGTTTTATAATTTTTTTCTATTTTTTTATTTTTTTATTATGTATTATTATTTTTATGAAGATATACATATATATTATATAATATAGATATATAAATATATATAGGCACATGTTTTATATAGATATATAATTATATGCACCCCTAAAGAGTTATATATGGAGAATATAATACATATAGATATATATGTCTATATTAGATATTATTTTTTTAATTTTCTTTTTTTTTAAGATTGGAATACATAAACTCCATAATAAAAGAGGTGCTAAAAATATTTATAAGAATATGCAAAAATAACCAAAAGAGTTCAGAAATAAAATATTTTTGGTCTTTTCAACTTTTTTACTATTTTTGTGTTTTTTGGGTATTTTTCCAAATAATTTTGACAGTTTTAAGAAATAAAATAAAAAAAAACAGGGACTTAAGCTACTGGACAACACTGAAATGAGGTTTAAAAATAGAAAATGATCTCCAAAAAATCCTCAAATCAATTTTATTGATAGATAATAAAAGAAGGAAACTACAGAAACTTAATTTGTATTTTTAGGCTTTTTCTAGGATTTTTTAGATTTTTATGTAGTTTTTGAGGGTTTTTTTATTTTTAAGGTTTTTGTTTTGAATTTTTTTAGTGATTTTTGGACTGACACTAAAGTAGGATAAAATAGACAACATGTGATTTTTTTGGAATTTTTCTAGGTGTTTTACTATTTTTGGTATTTTCTAAGCTAGACAATAGATAAAATGCATGTTTTCGATTTTTAATAAATATTAAAATGCGACAAAAATAAGATGCAAGGATATGGCGTGAAAGTACAAGTTAACAGGAGCTTGGCACGATTTTTGGGGAATTTTTCAAGTTAATATGATGCATGAAAAAATGGAACAAGCAAGCAACAATATATGGCCTAGCAAGGGCAGTTTTGTAAATAAGAACAAAGGCAGGGGTTACAGTACAAAAATGCCAAAATATATGAACATATTCTGCAATTTTAAGGACTAAATCCAAATAAATCAACCCGCCTGGGCCCCCTTGCAATTTGACCATCACGTGGGACTACATGTGATCTGCACCCACAGGGACCAAAATGTAATATCAACAAAGTTAGGGGTCCTGGTTGTAATTTTTACAAAAATAATACACTTCAAATTTTATTTTATGGACTATAGATAAATATACAAACATACAAGGGGTCTTGTGCAATTTAACCACCTCACGTGGGACGCCACGTGAGGTGACGTGGACTGGACCTAAAAGAAATATCACCAACGTACAGGGGGGTCCATGCAAAATATCCACAATAAAATGAACTTCGACTTTTATTTACAAGACTAGACAATAAATACAAAAACACTGGGGTTAAGATCTGCAAATTACCCATAAGTACGTGCTGGTGGACGGCAATGATGATCTCACTTGGACACGCGTCGCACATCCAACGGCCGGTACTGCTTCGCCGATGAAGGGCTGAGATTAGATCAGCCGAGCTGATCTGACAGTGATGGCGATGCTTCATCTGACGGCTTTGGTGGAATCTGGGGCGTCCCTCCTGATCGGACGACGATGGAGGGGTCTGGAGGAACAGGGGAAGAACTCGCGCCAAGCGAGCTTCGATCTTGGAGCGTGGGCTCCTCCGGGCTTCTCCCTCGCGTCTGAGATGTTCTGAACGTAGCTGGAGGTCTCCCGCGTCTGCTAGTGGTCTTGGCATGGCTCCTAGAGGTCCAAGGAGGTCAGGCGAGGTCGATGAAGGTTGGGACCTCCATGAGCCTCTTCCTGGTTCGAATCGAGTCCAAAGGGGCTCCTTGCGTCGTTTGACCTGCATAGGAAGAACCGGGGGAACGAGGGCTATCTCCTCGACCCTGGGTTTTGAAGCTTTGGTGCAAGATGAGGTGAGGCGGAGGAGCTCCGGCGATAGGCGGAGGTGGAGCTCCGATTCGCAAGGACTGGGGGTCCTTGGTTGAATAAAAATGATCGGGAGATGGAGCACGCGATGAGGAACGAAGTGAGGTGAGGATGGCGGTCGGAAACCGGGGGTATCACAGTGAAGAAGTCGCCGGAGCGGAGCTCCGACGAACTTCGATTTCACGATTTTACGCTACGCTATCGATCTAAAGACTAAACTAAGCACGGAATTGAAATGCTAGAATTAAAATCTACCTAAAAAGCGAGAAAGGACAGCTCTTATACCTGGGGGCCACCAGGGAGCAGGATGGATGCCGGAGCTCCGCCGCGACAAAATTGGTCCCTCCTCCGACCGATTCGAGTCGCTGAAATGCTCCCCCTGTCATGAGGAACCTCCCAGGAACAAATTCGAGGCTTTTGGGTTGATGTAAATTGGACAAATTTGTGGAGGAGGTCGAGGGCTCTTATTTATAGACATTCTGGGCACCCTACTTGGCCCGCATATTTCGGCGAGCACAATGATCGTTTTCTCGATCCAACAAGCAAGCGTGATAGATGGATGATCCCTCTACAGATCTCGTGAAGGCGGCGAGCGAGATTAAGGGACGAGATGCCCGGGAAAAATGGCGCAAGTCATGGAAACAGCCAGGTTCAGAGGCACCAGGTCCCGATGGGACACTTGACCAGAGGTCAACAAAGGCCGCGCCCTCATTGGTCCACCTTGGACGCTAGAGGACAAAATAGGGGACCTTATTCTAAAATGAATTATTTAACCTAATAAATGATTTTATTAGATTTTACTTATAAAATGAAAAATGTGTATTAATTCATGTAGTATTTATTTATGATTTTTATTTAATTTTTTTGATGTATTCTGTCATGGTTTTATTTTAACAATGTATTTATGCATGTATCTACATGTATTTTGTATATTTTATTTTTATTTTGTTTATTTTATTTTATTATTTTATTTTCTTATTTTATAATTTATTTTTGTGAGTGTGAGGATATTTTTATTTAATTTTTATTAGTTGATTTTCATATTTAAATAAATTTGTGTATGTTGTATGTAGGCACACTTATATGTATTTTACCTATATTTTGTATATACTTTATTTATTTAATGTATTTTATTTGTTTTTATTTTAGATTTGTATTTTTGATATATTATATGTAATATTTACAATATTATAAGATTATGAAAGAATAAAATAATTAAAGAATGTCTTCCCTTTTTATTTATGTACATGCTTATCATAGGTATTTTGCCTATATCTTGCATAGACTTATTTTATTTTGCAAATTCTTTTTGGTTTTATTCTGATTTCAATATGTATATATATTAGATACATTATTTACAAAATTCTAAAATATAATTTTGTAAAAATAATGAACACTGAATAAATTGAATATTTTAATCGGTATTATGTACAATAGGGGCCCAAAACCTAACTTTCACAGATAAACTCCAAAAAATCTGAAAATAATTTTATTAAATAGTTCTTGGAAAGCTATATACAATTGAAGATGAGTTTGGTGGTTTTTTGAGTTTTTATTTGCAAGATATGGGTTTGTGAAGTTGAGATTCTGGATTTTTATTCTGTGTATAAAATGTACACTGTATATTATTTTTGCACAAACTTAATTTTGTATTTTTATTTACATTATTATCTACAACTTTCATGTACAAAATATTTTTATTTGATGAATAAATAATTAAATACAAAATGGATGTCAAAATGCATAAATGAGTGATTAAATAATTGAGGTATCTATTGTATTATTGGCCCTTATCTCCCCCTACTTTATTCCTTGTCGACCAATTCCATTCTGACCTTGGTCTCGGGGTTAGGATCATAAAATATTTGCAATATTTAATTCCTTTTTCTTTTCTTCTCTTTATTCTATAATTTTGGCATTAAAAACCTTATTTTATATACACTAAATATAATAAATAATGAATGCTATTATGTACAAATTGATGTTATTTACATGCATTTACTGGGGTTTTTAAGGCCAAAACAATAGAATAAAGGTGATGAAACGGAGATTCATCACCCCCTATACTTGCCTTTGCTAGTCCCTAGCAAATACATATGCAATAAGAAGAAAAAGAATAAAGAAGAAAAGAAAAAAAAAGAAATTGAAGAAATTAGAGTGAATAGGATAGCTTTCAGTGCAATACCTTGTCCTTACAAAATCAGAGTTTGGAGCTCGGTTAATCCTTGATGTGAAAGTATGTGAAACCTAGTCGGGAACCAAGTTTAAAACACAACAACCTTCGAGAGTCACATAACTGTATTCAAACCATCTCAATAGCCAGGTCAGAACTAGCCTACGTCATACGCAAACCCTTATGACTATGAAGCTGACTTGTACAGTGTAAGTGATAGTGGTTCTCCCCAATTGAAATGACAAAGGAACTGACTTCTCCATGACAACCCAATGATTCCCCAATCCAGCCCTCTACCGTCGAGGAGCGGGGTATTCCCTTCTAAGTTCAAGTGACATACGACTCTAGAGGAGGGGGTGAAGAAGAGAATGGATGGTAGCCAGTGTAGCTACCTATCCGGGGATGCAAGACCAGTGTAGTCAAGTCATCCAGCTGCAGGCTCACATGGTATAACTTTGATGCTCCAGCTTGCTTATTTTCTCTACACACATCTACATACTCCGGCAGGCACTTTTATTTTTATTTACAAGCCTGCCCATTTTTTTTGGAGTTTTTTTTCAATATACTATTTACAGCAGCATTTACATAAGGACTTTTTCCTCTTGAGTCAGAAGACTATCCCTCTTTTGAAGCTTTATTGTAACCCGCACTCTCCTGTCATTCGACTTCATTGAAACTGGACCAGGTTGGGGTGCACTTCCCTCCCTAGATGAGGACGAATGTTTCCACCCGTGTGCATCTCAGACTGGCAAATCCAATCCCCCTCACCACCCCAACTGAGTTGAGACAAGTGAAAGGTGCAAGTGTCCAAGTGAGGTCACGGCCGACAAGAGTCATGCGTGTGTCTCGAAAAGTTCTAGTTAGTCTACTGAGGTGACTTGAACCCAACCCTGATTTCTCAAAGAATTAAGTCTGAACAGACCTGAGGTACCCTAAACCTAGTTCCGATAAGGTTCTAGTGCAGTTAGGTGCGGTAAGATCCAACCAAGCTCCAATCTCTACTTTATTGGACTAGTTCAATCATCAAGCTTAATAAAAGAATATGAATGCTATGCAAGTGATATTTACAAATATGCAAAGAATAATGCAATTTTTCAAAGAATTTGAAAACAAAGAGAAGAATTTTTACACAAAGAATTTTTGCAAATATTTTTTGGCACTCAAAGTATATGTACAACTATTTACACGGGCGTGCCATTTTATTTTACAAGACTTAAGTATTTCCATGTTTTAACAAAGCGATTTATTTAGGTGTATGTACAATTTATAACGAATTTTATGTATTTCATTTTTCATTTATTTTATTTATTATAGTGCTCTTATTCCTCAAATTTGTTTGAAAAATCATTTTGAAACCTATAGTACAAAATAATTTTTACAAATATTTTCAAACATTTGAAAGCTATTTTGCAAAGATTTTGCAAACACTATATACATTTTCAAAATATTTTTGCAAACATTTTCAAAATCTTTTGCAAATAGGTTTTCAAATCCTTTATTTCACATAAATAAAAGAATTTTGCAATCAAAATATTTTTACAAAGGTTGAAATCGTTTCACAAAAGTTTTCCAAACAGTTCACACCATTTTTCAAATCATTTTGCAAAACTATTTAACCTGATTTATTAATTAGTGTATACAAAGAGCAGCAACTTATTTGGGTTCTTATAAGTTGTATTTGGAATTTGTTGCTTGTTTTTTATGAGAGATCTCTGTGTATACTCCTCAGCCTTATTTTGAAAATTGTTTGAAAAAGATTTTAAAAACTGTAGTCCAAATTATTTTTACAAACCTGTACACACATTTGCAAATCATTTTGCAACGGTTTTCCAAACAGCATAAATAGATTTTTCAAATAATTTTGCAACCCTTTTTTCAAACCATTTGCAAATCATTTTTCAAACATTTTTATTTCACGCAAAGAAAATAAATTTTGCAATTGAAAATATTTACAAAGGTTGAACACTTTTTACAAACCTTTTGAAATGTTTTCACAAAGAGTTTCAAATCTTTCACAAAGCTACATTGCATGATTTATTAATCAGTATGTAAGAATCTGAGGAGCTCACAGTCCTCTTTTATTATAGTAATAATGATACTTTTATCACTACTTTTAGCTTGAGGCAGTATTTTATTTACAGTATGAGTTATGGCTTATAGTATATACATGATATATACGACCCCCCTATACTTAGCTTGAGCTATGTCCTCATAGATCGAAGAGAAAAGCAAACACATAACTCGTACTGAGTATAGAAAAGTCGAAAGAATAAGAAATGAAGGAATGAGCAGTTGACCGTCCCCCCTATACTTAGGATCAAGTAATCCTAAGTATAGAAGACTGTACAAAAAGCAGGGAGGGTCAAGGGTGGGAATAAACAGATCGTACTCAGAATGTCTCCACCTATACTTGGGGTAAGATACTCCTAAGTATCGACAAGAAGAGGAGACAATGGAGAGGATCAAAGAACTCGAGGTGCACGTCCCCCTATACTTAGGACAAAGTGCGTCCTAAGTATAGAAAACAGACAAAAAGGGACATCACCTTTTGATAAAATAGAAGAGAAAAGAAGAAGAGAAGAAGACAATTAAATGAACAATTTTTGAGGTGCAGTGTCTGAATCTTCTGATGCTGTGGAGATGTCGTCATGGTGCATAAGCTGGATCGAATCGACAACGGCCAAGAATGTATCTGGTTCGAGGTAAGGCTTCAGGAGTTGACCGTTGACGATGAATGGTTGTGCGTCAGGAGACAATTCTGATATGGCAATGCTTCCATTGTCACACACTTCACGAATTTGGAATGGCCCTGTCCACTTACTCATTAATTTGCCCGAAAATATCCACAACTTTGCATCAAATAGCCACACCTTCTGTCCAACTACAAAGGTCTTTCGTCTGATGTGCCGGTCATGCCAGCGTTTCACCTTGTCCTTGTACATCAATGTGTTATCGTATGCATAGTCTCGGAATTCCAGGAGTCTGTTCAGATCATCCTTTCTTTTCTGACCACTTTTCGTGAGTCCAAATTGCACATGTCGATTGCCCATAAAGACTTGTGAATTAATTCGATGGGAAGATGGCACGGTTTCCCATACATAAGACGATAGGGTGACATGCCCAAGGGGGACTTCTAAGCGATTCTGTAAGCCCAGAGAACTGAGTCCAAGAGTTGAGACCAGTTCTTTCTATCCAGCCGTACAAGTTTCTGCAAGATCGTCTTGATTTCTCTGTTTGATAATTCTGCCATGCCATTGGTCTGAGGATGGTAAGGAGACGTGACGCGATGGTCGATGCCGTACTCCTTCGTTAGTTTCTTGACCTCTTTGTTGTTGAAATGGCTACCCCCATCTGATATGAGAACCTTTAGAATCCTGAACTGCGAAATGATGTTCTTCTTCAGGAATTGACACACTGTTTGGCTGTCGGCGGCTCGAGCGGGAATAGCCTCAACCCAACGACTCACGTAGTCGACGACAAGAAGGATGTGCTCAAAACCTTGACTGTTAAGGAAAGGTCCCATGAAATCAATGCCCCATGCATCTAAAACATCTGCTATCTGAATGATTTTTAGGGGCATCGAATCTTTTGCAGTGAGTGTACCCTTCAATCTCTGACAGTCAATGCATCGTTTGACAAATTCTGTTGCATCCTTGAATAATGTCGGCCACCAGAAGCCGCATTGAAGTACCTTAACTGCCGTACGGTCTCCAGAGTGATGTCCACCAGATTCGTGCGAGTGACAATGCTCGAGGACACTAGAATACTCCTCCTGAGGAATGCACCTGCGCCAAATGCAATCTGCTCCTTCCCTGAATAAAAGAGGATCCTCCCATTGATAGAATCTGATGGTCGACATGAATTTGTTCTTTTTATTCTTCGACCAGTCCGATGGTGTTACCCCAGAGGCGAGGTAATTGACTATATCAGCATACCAAGGAAGGGCATCCACAGCTAAGATTGATTCGTCAGGAAAGGTTTCTGTGATGGGTGCACTGTTCAGAGGAGGCTCATGCTGCTCAATTCTGGAGAGATGGTCTGCTACCACATTCTGAATTCCAGGCTTGTCCTTGATTTCCAAATCAAACTCCTGAAGGAGAAGGATCCATCGAATCAGTCTTGGCTTGGCATCCTTCTTCTGCTGGAGATACCGGATAACAGAGTGGTCTGTAAAAATTGTGACTTTCGATCCAAGCAAATAGGATCTGAACTTCTCAAGGGTGAAAACCACGGCCAGCAACTCTTTCTCTGTCACTGTATAATTTCTTTGCGCCTCATCTAATGTTCTGCTGGCGTAGTGAATGGCATAGGGCGCTCTTTCATTCCTCTGTCCAAGAACAACCCCGACTGCAAAGTCTGACGCATCGGTCATGATCTCAAAGGGTAGAGACCAGTCAGGCGGCTATAGGATTGGAGCCTGAGTAATAAGCTCCTTCAGCTGATTGAAAGCAAGGAGAACCTGCTGATCCACATTGAACTCAATTTCCTTGCACAGAAGTTCTGTCAAAGGTCAGGAAATGCGGCTGAAATCCTTGATGAAGCGTCTGTAAAATCCCACATGCCCCAGGAATGACCTTACATTTTTCACTGACTCAGGTGGCTCGAGATTGGCAATAATATCCACCTTCGCTGGATCGACTTCCATGCCACATTTGGAAATGACGTGACCCAACACAATGCCTTCGGTAACCATGAAGTGGCTCTTTTCCCATGAAAGCACTAGATTAACTTCACGACACTTCTGAAGCACTCTGTCTAGGTGCTCCAGACAAGAATCAAAAGTATCACCATAGACAGAGAAGTTGTCCATGAACACCTCGAGAAAACTGCCTACCATCTCAGCGAAGACTGCTAGCATGCATCTTTGGAAGGTTGCAGGTGCATTGCATAATCCAAAGGGCATTTTCTTAAAGGCATATGTGCCGAGTGGGCAAGTGAAGGTAGTTTTCTCTTGATCTTCAGGAGCGATAGCCACTTGGTTGTACCCGGAATACCCATCCAAAAAGCAGAAGAACTCCTTGCCTGCTAGTCTCTCCAAAACTTGATCAATGAATGGCAAGGGGAAGTGGTCCTTCTTAGTTGCTGCATTAAGACGGCGGTAGTCAACACGCACCCGCCAGGATGTTGGTACGAGTGGATATTTTCTCTCCTTTGTCATTGGTAACCACGGTAAGCCGGATTTCTTTGGAACTACATGCAGTGGGCTTACCCATTTTGAATCGGAGATGGGATAGATAAAGCCTGCATCACACCATTTGGTTATCTCTTTCATGACGACATCCCGGAGGTTAGGGTTCAACCTTCTTTGGAATTCGCGGAACGACTTGACATCTTCTTCCAGATAGATGTGGTGTGAACACAAAGCTGGATTTATCCCTCGGAGATCTGATACGCACCAACCAAGTGCCTTGCGGTTCTTTTCTATAACCTCAAGAAGATGAGATTCCTGATCTGGATTCAGCCTGCTGCTGATGATGACCGGATACATTTGTTCTTCACCCGCAAGGAAAGCATACTTCAGGCCTGCAGGAAGTTGCTTGAGTTCTGGTTTTGACCTGTCCAACTTGTTGGTTATTTCAGACACTATGCTGGTGGTGGGATGTACTTCCTTGAGGGGGCTACCATCCTCATCATTATGTTGAGATCCTAGTGAGGTGCCGAACGGTTCTGCGCTAGGCTGATCGTGTTCGGTCTGGAGTGAATGATCAAAGAGATGCGCTTGCATCTGAGAATCTGTCTCCCAAGAATCATCAGAGCATAAGGTAATTGTGCTTTCCAAGTCCTCCTCGAGTGTGAGGATTTCTCGGGTCCATGAATCATTTAATGATAAGGATGAATCTCTGATCTCTGCAATAAAGTCACAGTCTGCCTCAGATGCTGTATGCCTTTCATTAGTCGTGGAGTTCGGCTCTCTGCTCATGTTTATAGTAATCTGCTTGGTATTCGAGCTAAAAGTAATCTTGCCAGACCCATAATCAACCACGACACCTGAGGTACGTAAGAACGGTCAGGCAAGGATGATAGGGGTCTGGAGCAGAGGTGCTGGTGAGTCCATATCAAGGACTACGAAATCAGTTGGGAATTGCATCTCCTACACTTTAACCGCAACGTCTTCCAAAAGACCCTGGGGCCGCTTGATGGATCGGTCAGCGAACTGAAGGATCATTCGTGTCTGCTTGAGCGGACCCAGCCTGAATTCTTGCATTATTGATGATGGCAAAAGGTTGATGGAAGACCCACTGTTGAGAAGAGTGCGCTCGAAGACCTCATCGAAAATCTCACAACTGATAAGAGGTGCTCCTGTGTCTTGTTTCTTTTGTGGGAGGTTGCTGATAGCTGCAACAATGGCCATGGAGAGCACATGCTTTTCTACATCTTTGCATCTGTTCTCTTGTGCTGGGCGACGCTTGTTGGTACATGCCTCCTTTAGTCCTTTCTTCACAGCTGGCATGTACTCCATGCCCTTCAATAAGGGAATCTCAACAATCAACTTGTCTAGTATTTCCACAACTCCCGGACCAGACAATGCCTTTTTTCGGTTTGCAATTTTTTTGGATTTTTCTATTGCATGAGGAAAAGGAATATGTACATCTCTAGAAGGAAAAATAGAGTTCTTTTTTACATCATCGCCCATTAAGTATTGTACATCCGGACTACAAAAAGGAGTACAAACTGTATCCCGACATGCTGGTGCTGAAGGGCGAGCAGAAAGTATAGAGTCGGCTCCGCCGGCTGGCGAGGGATCGGCTGCTGCTGGCGGCTCCTCCAAGGCTGGCGTGGCTTTGCTTCGGCTGCGAGCTTCTTTTTAATGTTTTTGATTTTGCTAATTTTTTTGTATTTTTAGCTGGGGATGCCAGTACTGCACGACGACTGGAATGGCTTCTCCTTCTTCTTCCTCCTCACCCGCCCCTGTAGTTGGCACGGCTGATGCAGAAGATGACGATCCACCTGGTTCTTTATTCTCCCCATTCTTGATAGCAAGTGGAGGCAAGGCCCTACCGCTCCTGAGAGTGACAACATTAGAATACATGATGTTATCATTCTCTGACTCTACAGATGCAGACAGGACATCACATTCTACCTGCTCTCTCTTTTTGGAGCTATTGGGGTTGGCTTCGACCTGAGTTGGAATGGTGGTCTTGGTGGCAGTCAGCTCGTCGAGCCTCTTGATCATATCTGCTAGCCCTTTGACAAGTTGGGCTAAGCAATCCATGGTCGGGTTCATTGGAGTTGCCTCGATGGATTCAACGTGCAGACCACACTGTTGTTGCATATGCTGGTGCTGAGGTTGTTGTTGGTAGTGCTGAGGTGGAGCAAGAAGCTGAAGCTACTGATAAGAAGGAGGAGGATACTGTTGGTATTGCTGAGGTGGAGCAGCTGCATACTGATGGAAAGGCTGTGGGTGACAGCATGCCTGCTGCTGATACTGCTAATTCTGCCTCCATTGATTTGCATGCTGAGGAGGCTGATGATATGGTGGCGGCGGCTATGAGGACTGCCCGAAACGACCACCCTGAGGCTGGTGGTATTGCCGGTTGGCTGGTGGCTGACCCTGAGGTTGTCCCATAGGACGGGTCGGCTGTGCTTCGTGACTCCATACCCCGTTCACTTCCTGAACTAGGGGTGGTGGTGGGAATACCGAATCAGATCCTGATACAAACTCTGGTTGATACACAACCATCTGCTACTGCGGCTGGCCCTGGTTGGGTGCCTGCACGTAGTACACGTGCTGGACTGCTGGTGGCTGCTGGCTCGGCTGAGGCTGGTGTAGCGGTGGTTGCTCGTCTTTCCTCTCAACTGGAGCTTCTAATGGTGCTGCCGACTAAACAGAATTGATGGTGCCAACCAGCAGTTCTAGTTGTTTGGTGATCTGATCGAGCTTGTCAAGGTTCTGAGTCCTCTTTTCGATCACCGAAAGTTTTTCGAGATCCTGTGATTGTTTCTTAATAATATCAACCTTCGAGAGATGGCCCCCGATCATGCTGAGGTTGGAGCTCTCATCTCTCTCCGCCTCTCGGGACACTGCCATGTGTACTTGTTTCTGGAGGATCTGGGGCTGCTTCTGGTATGCTTTTGATGAAGAGAGGGCGGCCTCTCCTTCGGCCATTTCTTCGAATATCTGCCAGACTACATCTTCATCCTTGTTGAAGTGTGAACCCCCACATGCTGCATCAACGAGCCTTTGGCTCTCAATGTTCAGACCCCCAAAGAAGTGTTGGACCAAGCTGGTCTTCAGGATCTTATGATGGGGACATTTCTCCTGCAGATCGGTGAATCTCTCCCAGGCTTCATGTATGGATTCATGTGCCCCTTGGGAGAAATTGCTGATATGTGCTCGCATCTGGTTGAGCCGGCCGAGAGGATAATATTTGTGCCGGAAGGCTGACTTCAGTTCCTCCCAAGTGGTTACAACCTTCCTCAGATGGTTGACCCAATAAAGGGCCTTGTCTTCCAGGCTGAAGGGGAATGCCATCATTTTGACAATGTCCAGAGGGACATTTGGATAGTGAGTGGTTCGGCAGATGCGTGAGAATTGCTGCAGGTGGATATATGGCTCTTCATTGGTGTTTCCATGGAAAGCTGGAATAAGAGCAAGGAACTGGGGCTTCAGCTCAAAGTGAGCGTGCACCGGTGGAATGAGAATCCACTCGGTCATCTGGCTGTCTCCAGGATTATAGGTCTCCTTTAGTGTAGGCTTTTGTTCCCTAATTTCCGGCTCTCCGTCGTCATCGGGTGGACCACCACCTCCTCCTCCTCTGCCTCCTCCTCCCTTAGCTCTGTTCATCACATCATTCAGCATATCCTGAAAAGCGATCTGGGCTAGGGCTTGCTCTGTCAGCTGCTGTTGGATTGCCTGGATAGATGCCAATAGTTGTGCATTAACTTGATTCTGATCTGGCAACTGTCCTTCTGGTTGAGGTGGCTGCTGAACCTTGCCCTTTCCTTGAGGAGCCATATCAGAGTCTGAGTCGGACGAAATGAATTCCGGAGTAGAAGCCAGGGCTCAGTCTGCCATTCTATATGCAGAATGAGAGAATCCTAATCAGACCACTTGCAATATTGTTCATCTGTCATGATAATTTTGGAGTTAAGGTCGACCCCAACATGTTGTAAACAGAACAAGATGTAGACTGTAATCGACTTCCATTCACAATGGCGAAAGTGGGACAAAAGTGATCCTTGTTTATTGGGTGGTCAAAAGGGAGGTAGAAGACGAGGAGTTTGGAGATCGATCCGTGAAGTCCGAATCGGGTTCTCGGGAATCGCCTCGAATTTATTGGCGAAATCGAGTCCATGGAATCGATGTGGGTGTCGACAAGGTCCCGACGGAAACCATCCATGAATCGATTTCGCAAAGCAAGAGAGGGGTGGATGTTGGAGGAAGGATATGATGGTCAACAAGGAGTAAAAAGGAGTGCAAAAGAGTAGAAAGGCTCAAACTGAGCGGTGGTCAAAGAGGAGTGACACAACAAAATATGCGCAAAGGCGCGAGACTTGATCTTTGAACCTTAATCTAGATCCATACAAACACAATACAAGATTGGGTTCACCAACTCACGCTATGTGAAGCCGTAAAGGTTCGACTACTTATTATCTTTTCAGTTTTAGAGTTGTTATTTCAGGCATATCTTTTAACAAGTCCTTAGCACGCTACCCCTATAGGGGAGAGAGTACTGCCAAAAGAGTATCCCGTACTTGTCCTCCTCCTTTGTAACCTGTAGTCTGTACTTTTTGAGGTCCTTGTAACCCTTCCTGGATCCCTACTCAGCCAAAGAAATAGAGAGAGGAAGCCAATAGGCGAAACCGATACTTCGGTTCTCGCTCGCAACGGAATCACCCGTGAGCGTGCAAGAACCTACTCGGACGCAAGACGATTAGACAGACACCCCCGTGAAGGCGTGGCCTATGCTCGATACTTCGGACAAGGTCGATGCTCTACACAACAGAGAGTCATCACTGGTGACCAAGCCCTACTCGCCCATGTACGATAGAAGCGCCAATACTTCGGAAATCCAGACGATACACAAGGCAATTGCAGACTGGGATTTTGGCTCTATTCCTTATGGGACGTGCCTTGCTCAAGGGAGTAGGGTTTTGGTCCCCCTCCAAAGGTACCTGAAAACAATGAGGGCTTTATGAACCCAGTACAATGATAGTCCATTACAAATTTTAATTAAGGTCAAAGTTTATTTAGCAGTCCCCTTGTTTTAGTTTTTGGGTTTTCACTTTTTTTGAGTCTGTTTCATACCAGCGCCTAACATTTTTGTAGATTTTCATTTATGTCCTAGGTGCTCAAAATCAGAGGGAGATAGCAGAAAAGCCATGCAAGTTGGTTCTATGATGGAAATCTCACCATTGAACCGAATGATGCATGATGAGTTAGAAGACTTACAGTGCATCCCAACTCTCTCCATGTGGTATGCAAAACATAATTTTTAAACCTATCTACATGGCAGTGTGCATTCGACAAAATCGCCCTAAACATTAGCTGCTATTAACGTGAAGAACCACAAGTTGGTCACTTATCTTTAACCTAAGGGTCCGGTCTTGGCTTACTCCTCCTCTTCTCGACACACTCGAGTTCAGGAGTAGCACTTGATGGGGCTCGCTCACGGCACACGGTTAAGAGATAAATGACCGAACTGTTTAAATTTGACTAGATCCATACGAAGTAGACTATAGGAACATGCATTCTTATTAAGGTTTGGACCTAGCTACCGGATCAAGCAACCTATATCTAGGGGATCCAAGCACACAAAACAACATGAAATAAAGGCGGAAAGCACAAAACATCGGGAAAGCAAAGAAAAGAAAGCGGTAGAAAACTCGGAAAAGCCGCAACGAGGCCCCCAGGTGAACAGACACCCGGGCACTGGACCTTATTGTGAAGAGTAGAGTTCAAGTTATATTACATGCCAAAATTGTCTCTCTCTCACAATAAATTACAAAATTGATCCTAAGACCTAGCTAATTCTCATCTCTTTGCATCTTTGGTGCTCTCTCCAGCTGGTCATGAAGCGAAGACCAACCTCCTCCAAGCTCGGCTGCCTTGGCCTCCGAAGAAACCATCCTCGCGTGGCGGGCCCTCGTAACAAGGTCACAAAGAGATAGAATTAGTATAAGCTCAATCAATGAAATAAAGAATCAATCAATTAATAAATGAATGTGTATGTCACCAATCAAAGAATCATGTATAATTAAATAAGTTCAAAGAAATAATTAATCACAGAATAAATAATGAATGAATGAATTTTTGTACAAGAATAACAAGGTATAATAGGCTACGCTCATTGCTCCCCGGCAATGGCGCCATTTGATAAACCTGAGTGTTAAGTGGTCTTGTATTCCACACAAGGCGGGAACACAGTCGAAGTGTTGACCACTCAAAATCCGGATTTAATCAACAGTTAACCCACAATAAATAATAAATCAATTAAGTCCCAAAATGTGTGAATTAACATTTAACTCTACCACAAATTGTATAGTGAATAAGCATGTAGAGGTCGAACCACAGAGAGCAATACAAAAAAAATTAAGTAGCCTACAGTGTTCCTGTACAATAGAGTCATCCTTGTATGAATCCTATTTTTGTGGGTTTTTGGGGTTTTATAATTTTTTTAATTTTTTATTATTGTTTATGTATTATTATTTTTATGAAGATATACATATACGTATATATTATATAATATAGATATATAAATATATATAGGCACATGTTTTATATAGATATATAATTATATGCACCCCTAAAGAGTTATATATGGAGAATATAATACATATAGATATACATATATATATATATGTCTATACTAGATATTATTTTTTTTATTTTCTTTTTTTAAGA
Source organism: Ottelia alismoides (assembly GCA_037367405.1). Classification (NCBI taxonomy): domain Eukaryota; kingdom Viridiplantae; phylum Streptophyta; class Magnoliopsida; order Alismatales; family Hydrocharitaceae; genus Ottelia; species Ottelia alismoides. The sequence continues at coordinate 11,183 of JAZKJV010007403.1, read as the reverse complement.
TTGGAATACATAAACTCCATAATAAAAGAGGTGCTAAAAATATTTATAAGAATATGCAAAAATAACCAAAAGAGTTCAGAAATAAAATATTTTTGGTCTTTTCAACTTTTTTACTGTTTTTGTGCTTTTTGGGCATTTTTCCAAATAATTTTGACAGTTTTAAGAAATAAAATAATAAAAACAGGGACTTAAGCTACTGGACAACACTGAAATGAGGTTTAAAAATAGAAATTGATCTCCAAAAATCCTCAAATCAATTTTAAATGATAGATAATAAAAGAAGGAAACTACAGAAACTTAATTTGTATTTTTAGGCTTTTTCCAGGATTTTTTAGATTTTTATGTAGTTTTTGAGGGTTTTCTTATTTTTAAGGTTTTTGTTTTGAATTTTTTTAGTGATTTTTAGACTGACACTAAAGTAGGATAAAATAGACAACATGGGATTTTTTTGGAATTTTTCTAGGTGTTTTACTATTTTTTGGTATTTTCTAATCTAGACAGTAGATAAAATGCATGTTTTTGATTTTTAATAAATATTAAAATGCAACAAAAATAAGAGCAAGGATATGGCGTGAAAGTACAAGTTAACAGGAGCTTGGCATGATTTTTGGGGAATTTTTCAAGTTAATATGATGCCTGACAAAAATGGAACAAGCAAGCAACAATATATGGCCTGACAAGGGCAGTTTTGCAAATAAGAACAAAGGCAGGGGCTACAGTGCAAAAACACCAAAATATATAACGTATTCTGCAATTTCAAGGACTAAATCCAAATAAACCAACCCGTCAGGCCCCCCTTGCAATTTGACCATCACGTGGGACTACACGTGATCTGCACCCACAGGGACCAAAATGTAATATCAACAAAGTTAGGGGTCCTGGTTGCAATTTTTACAAAAATAATACACTTAAAATTTTATTTTATGGACTAGAGATAAATATACAAACATACAGGGGGTCTTGTGCAATTTAAACACCTCACGTGGGACGCCACGTGAGGTTACGTGGACTGGACCTAAAAGAAATATCACCAACGTACAGGGGGGTCCATGCAAAATATCCACAATAAAATGAACTTCCACTTTTATTTACAAGACTAGACAATAAATACAAAAACACTGGGGTTAAGATATGCAAATTACCCATAACTACGCGCTGGTGGACGGCGATGATGATCTCACTTGGACACGCGTCGCGCATCCAACGGCCGGTACCGCTTCGTCGATGAAGGGCTGAGATTAGATCAGCCGAGCTGATCTGACGGTGATGGCGATGCTTCATCCGACGGCTCTTGTGGACTCTGGGGCGTCCCTCCTGATCGGACGGCGTTGGAGGGGTCTGGAGGAACAGGGGAAGAACTCGCGCCAGGCGAGCTTCGATCTGGGAGCATGGGCTCCTCCGGGCTTCTCCCTCACGTCTGAGGTGTTCTGAACGTAGCTGGAGGTCTCCCGCGTCTGCTAGTGGTCTTGGCATGGCTCCTGGAGGCCAAGGAGGTCAGGCGGGGTCGATGAAGGTTGGGACCTCCAGGAGCATCTTCTTGGTTCGAATCAAGTCCAAAGGGGATCCTTACGTCGTTTGACCTGCATAGGAAGAACCAGGGGAACGAGGGCTATCTCCTCGACCCTGGATTTTGAAGCTTTGGTGCAAGATGAGGTGAGGCGGAGGAGCTCCGGCGATAGGCGGAGGTGGAGCTCCGATTCGCAAGGACTGGAGGTCCTTGGTTGAACAAAAATGATCGGGAGTTGGAGCATGCGATGAGGAACGAAGTGAGGTGAAGATGGCGGTCGGAAATCGGGGGTATCACAGTGAAGAAGTCGCCGGAGCGGAGCTCCGGCGAACTTCGATTTTGCAATTTTACGCTACGCTATCGATCTAAAGACTAAACTAAGACGAAATTAAAATGCTAGAATTAAAATCTACCTAAAAAGCGAGAAAGGACAACTCTTATACCTGGGGGCCACCAAGGAGCAGGACGGACGTCGGAGCTCCGCCACAACAAAATTGATCCCTCCTCCGACCTATTCGAGTCGTTGAAATGCTCCCCCTGTCACGAGGAACCTCCCCGGAACAAATTCGAGGCTTTTGGGTGGATGTAAATTGGCCAAATTTGTGGAGGAGGCCGAGGGCTCTTATTTATAGACATTCTGGGCGCCCTACTTGGCCCGCATATTCCGGCGAGTACAATGATCGTTTTCTCGATCCAACAAGCATGCGTGATAGATGGATGATCCCTCTACAGATCTCGTGAAGGCGGCGAGCGAGATTAAGGGACGAGACGCCCGGGAAAAATGGCGCAAGTCATGGAAACAACGAGGTTCAGAGGCGCCAGGTCCCGATGGGACAGTTGACCAGAGGTCAACAAAGGCCGCGCCCTCATTGGTCCACCTCGGACGCTAGAGGACAAAATAGGTGACCGTATTCTAAAATGAATTATTTAACCTAATAAATGATTTTATTAGATTTTACTTATAAAATGAAAAATGTGTATTAATTCATGTAGTATTTATTTATGATTTTTATTTAATTTTTTTGATGTATTCTATCATGGTTTTATTTTAACAATGTATTTATGCATGTATTTACATGTATTTTGTATATTTTATTTTTATTTTGTTCATTTTATTTTATTATTTTATTTTCTTATTTTATAATTTATTTTTGTGAGTGTGAGGATATTTTTATTTAATTTTTATGAGTTGATTTTCATATTTATATAAATAGGTGTATGTTGTATGTAGGCACACTTATAGGTATTTTACCTGTATTTTATATATACTTTATTTATTTAATGTATTTTATTTGTTTTTATTTTAGATTTGTATTTTTGATATATTATATGCAATATTTACAATATTATAAGATTATGAAAGAATAAAATAATTAAAGAATGTCTTCCCTTTTTATTTATGTACATGCTTATCATAGGTATTTTGCCTATATCTTGCATAGACTTATTTTATTTTGCAAATTCTTTTTGGTTTTATTCTGATTTCAATATGTACATGTATTAGATACATTATTTACAAAATTCTAAAAATATAATTTTGTAAAAATAACGAACACTGAATAAATTGAATATTTTAATCAGTATTATGTACAATAGGGGCCCAAAACCTAACTTTCACAGATAAACTCCAAAAAATCTGAAAACAATTTTATTAAATAGTTCCTTGAAAGCTATATACAATTAAATGTGAGTTTGGTGGTTTTTTGAGTTTTTATTTACAAGATATGGGTCTGTGAAGTTGAGATTCTGGCTTTTTATTCTGTGTATAAAATGTACACTGTATATTATTTTTGCACAAACTTAATTTTGTATTTTTATTTACAATATTATCTACAACTTTCATGTACAAAATATTTTTATTTGATGAGTAAATAATTAAATACAAAATGGATGTCAAAATGCATAAATGAGTGATTAAATAATTGAGGTATCTATTGTATTATTGGCCCTTATCTCCCCCTACTTTATTCCTTGTCGACCAATTCCATTCTGGCCTTGGTCTCGGGGTTAGGGTCATAAAATATTTGCAGTATTTTATTCCCTTTTCTTTTCTTCTCTTTATTCTATAATTTTGGCATTAAAAACCTTATTTTATATACAATAAATATAATAAATAATGAATGCTATTATGTACAAATTGATGTTATTTACATGCATTTACTGGGGTTTTTAAGGCCCAAACGATAGAATAAAGGTGATGAAATGGAGATTCATCAATCCCCACCTTCGTTTTCAACTGATACCCACTCTTTCACCTCGCCATCCCCCTCGTTGGAGCTTGCTCTGGCGAGACACTTTTTCGCATCCCCCAACCCATTTCGTCCCACTGCAGGGTCGGGGAATTTTGTCCGACCGCTTCACTGTGTCTTGCAGGTTCATGCGCACTTCGAGGAGCTGGAGGTCCATTTTGCAGGGCGTCAAAGGTACCTGGGGTCGTGTTGCTCCTCTGCCTCCGCCGCCGTGCTTCGGTGGCCCCCGACCCATTCTGGAGACACCAACAGTTAGAGAAGGACCGTGAGTGCTGGGCGCCATTTTAGAGCACGAAGGATCGTCGGAGAAGGAAAATCTTACTGGAGGAACTTCGCAGCGGCAGAGTTCTTCCCCATTCGTCCATTATCCGTAGTCGGATCGTCAAGGCACCCCAGATCGAACAACTATCGTTGGATTCGTTGAGCCAGAACCATCCGATCCTGATCTGGGATCTAATCCCAATCGTAGCTCGCGAAGCGGTACCGGCTGTGGGATCTTCGACACGCGGCAAGCGGAAGAGCATCCGCCGTTGGATCCGTAGGTGCTTGGTATTTTGCATCCCTACCCTCGCCATTTTATGTTTTTCTTTATAGTTTATTATTTTTCGTCTGTAGTTTTAAACTTTTATAACATTTGCACATTAGCCCATATACTCTCCATATTTACAGTTCAGTCCTTGACCACGTCACCTCACGTGGGCGACCACGTGAGGGACATTTTGTGGCCAGGCCCTCGGGCATTTGATTATTATCATTCAGTACTGAAACTTTAAAATCAAGTTAAAACTTTTTGGAAAAGTTGCAATTAGGTCTTTGGATTTCTGGTATTTTACATATAGGTCCCTACCAGGTACGCACGTGGTTCTCCACGTGATACTTGGCATTTTTGCAGATATCTCCTCGCAACTTAGGTTATTTCTATTCAGTCCCATAATTTGAATATTGTGTGTATAAATTTCTAGAAAATTACACTTTGGCCCTTTGACTTCTCGATATTTACAAATTAGTCCTTACCAGTAGTATAGTTTCTCTTTGTTGATTGTATTTATTTCATGCATCTATAAAATTCAAAAAAATCTCAAAAAAGGCATAAGAACTTGTTACATTGCACAATAGCAAACGTTTTTAGTTTGCATTGTTGCATCATTTTAATATTTATAAAAAAAATCAAAATATGCATATTCAACCCTATTTGCATTAGAAAATACATACAAATTATAAATATTTTTTGAAAAATTCCCAAAAAAATATATCCTGTGTATTTTTTGTGTTTAACTTGAAGACCGAGAATCACTAAAAAATATAAAAGAAAACTCATAAAAATTGAAAATCCCTAAAACCTTTATAAAAATATGAAAAAGCCCATAAAAATCCTAAAAATATAATTGCTTTTCCTGAATTTTCTTTCTTTTATTATCTCTATTTGAAAACTAATTTGGAGAATTTTTGTTACTGTTTGATATTTTTCATCTCCATTTTAATTTAGGCCTTTTGTTTTGTTCACTATTTTTCAGTATTTTTGACTTTAAAAATACCAAACAATTAGCAAAAATAAATAAAAAAATCACAAAAACATTAGAAAAATATAAAAAGCACAAAAACATTCTATTTCATGTATATTGGCTATTTTTACATACTTTTATCTCTCTTTCTCATCTCTCACGTATATTTATATATCCTATATAGTCTTCTATCTTTATTGAAATAAAAAAATATAAAATACAAAAAGAAAATACAAAATCAAAAAATTAAAAATCAAAATATAAAATATAAAAATCAAAAATCGAATAAAAATATAAAGTTGGAAGCCCATAAAAAATATCATTTGTATAGACAAATACATCACATTCGCATTTGAGCTTGATTACCCGATCTACATGCTTGCTTCCTGTGTTCGACACTCTTTAATACTTGCACTATACACATCTTTTATAGAGTTATAATAAATTTTAACTCCACATATTTCTTTTCATTGTTTGATCTTTGTTGTGGGTTAATTGTTGTTTGAATGTGGATTTCTTGCGGGTCATCACATCGATTGCGTCTCCACCTTGCGTGAGATGTATTTTAGACCCGTGAAAAACCCAGTTCAACAGAGTTCTTGCAAAATATTTTTTTGAACTATATACAAGGTGCAACATGTACATCAGGAGTTTTTCCTCTTGAGCCTGTAGACTATCCCTCTTTTGAAGCATTATTGCAACCCACAACATCCCGTCGTTAGATGTCAGCACCACCAGGCTAGGTTGAGATGCACTACCCTCCCTAGAGGAGGACGGATGTTTCCACCCGTGTGCTACTCCGAGCTAAAGGATTCTACCTCCTCACCACCTCATCAATGAAGAGCTACGTGCATTGTGCTTGTCTAAGTTAGGTTACTGTCTATAAGAGTCATGCATGTGCACGAGATATTTTATTTAGACTAATCAAGATGACATGTGAACAGACTTGTGGAATCAAGGAATTAAGTCACTTGACCTGAGAAATCTTAACTCCAGTTCCTATAAGGTTCCTCTGGAATTAGATGGATTAAGGTCAAATCAAGTTCCTACTCAACATCTATTCATAACTTGGTTCATAACCCATTAGCTTTTCACTTTACATATGCAATATATGCCGATGCGATGTAAATGACATGCTATGTAGGTGAATGAAATGCAAGACTCTTTCTTTTCTTTTTGAATGCAGATATGATATGCAAGAGTAAATAAGAAGCCTTTGATTTTTATGATGATTTTTTTTGCAAACTATACAAGTGTAGTAAAAATATACATGTATTTTACAAAAAGTTCCAATTTTTCCCCACCCCGTAAGTATTGTATAATATATACAAAAATACACAAAAGTACGAGCTATGGATAAAGTATATATGTAATATATACACGCCCCCCTATACTTAGCGTGTGCTATGTCCTCAGAGCATGAAAAGCGAGGAAGAAGACATAACTTGTGCTAAGCGTAGGAGATCTAAAAGAACAAGAATGTATAGAAGTCGTCCCGCCCCCTATACTTAGCCTGTGGTAACCTAAGTGTAGAAGAAGATAAAAAATGGGGCGGATGAGGCCAAGAGGGGAAATGGAGGAGAATATATACATGATGGGCATCGATCCCCCCTATACTTAGGCTCAGGTCAGCCTAAGTATAGGACATGAGTGAGTATGAGAACCAATGGGATATGGAGGATGTACAATGAATAGTGAATGGACTCGAGACACTCTCCCCCCATACTTAGGATCTGGTCATCCTAAGTATAATCATGAAAAGATATGGAGCCGGGGCAAGTGATTGGAGTCGCGTTAGGGAGGGAAATAATATACAGGAAGGATGAGTATATACAAGGAAGGTAATCTGAATCTTTTAGATGGTGCTGATAGCTGGAGCTCACTGTTGCAAGGTCTCATGTGCGGCTCTATGTGTATCGATTGAATCTGCCTCACACATGAATATAATCTCCTCGACATGGACCAACTGTTCATTGGGTTCGACAAAGTGTTTCAACAGTTGTCCATTAACTAGGGATGTCTGTGCTCCATCTGTGAGATCTGAGATCTCAACACATCCACTATCATGCACAACACGGACTGTGAATGGACCCGTCCACTTGGATTTCAGTTTGCCTTGGAAAACCTTTAGCCCCGCATTGAACAACTATACCTTCTGTCTAGGAACAAAGATCTTTCGTCTGATATATCTATCATGCCAACGCTTTACTTTGTCCTTGTACACCAAACTTGTATGATCAGTTTCTAACTTCCACAAGCTCGTTTAGATCCATCTCTCTCTATTTCTACCCTAGGTTTATGTTCCAGTTGACCTTCTTGATTACCCATTCATATTTGTGCACTAATTCATCGGGCAAATGGCACGGCTTCCCAAATACCATCTTGAATGGGGAGGTTCCTAAAGGTGTCTTGTAGGCTGTCCTATAAGCCCAAAGGACTTGTTCCAAAATCTAAGACCAATCCTTCCTGTCTGGGCAGACAAGCTTCTGCAATATAGTCTTCACCTCTTTATTCGACACCACAGCCATGCCATTGGTCTGTGAGTGGTAAGGAATAGCAATACTGTGTTCGATGTCGTAATCCTTTAACAGTTTCTTCACATCTCTATTCACGAAATGGCTACCCCCATTAGATATCAACACTTTAGCAATCACGAACCTAGAGATGATGTGATATCTAATGAATTTACAGAAGTCCTACTGTCTGCGGCTCGGGTTGGGATAGCCTCCATCCACCTTGACAGATAATCTACCACAAGAAGGATGTATTCGAATCCATAGCTAACTAGGAATGGGCCAATGAAGTCGATACCCCAAGCGTCAAAGACATCACAAATGATGACAGGTTGCATCAGCATCTCATCCTTGAAACCAATTGTTCTTCCCATTCGCTGGCATACTGGGCACGACTTCACAAAGGTGAGCGCATCGTGAAACAGAGTCGACCAATATAAGCCACATTGAAGTACCTTCCATGCGGTCCTCTTCCCGAAGTGGTGTCCTCCTGCCTCCAGACTATGGCATAAAGTAAGGACACTCTAATATTCCTCCTGAGGAATACACCGTCTCCAGACATAATCCGGTCCTTCAAAGAAAAGGATCATATCCTCCCAATGGTAATGTCTTGAATCCGACTTAAGTTGGTCTATGTGGCTCTTAGGCCAATCTTCAGGAACTTTCTTGGAGACAAGATAATTCACGATATTGGAGTACCATGGGAGTGAGTCGATAAAAAAATCGACTCGTTAGGAAGGAGTCTCGAATAGGCGTATCCTCAGAAGCATCAAGATTTTTGAGACAGGAGAGGTGATCAGCTACTACGTTCTTCTTTCCAGGTTCATCTCGAATGTCCAAATCAAATTCCTGGATAAGTAAAATCCACCGCCTTCGCATCCTTCTTTTCCATTAAATACTGTAGCGTTGTATGGTCTGTGAACACAATCACCTTGGATCCAATTAAATGAGATCTGAACTTATCCAAGGCGAACATTACCGCAAGCATGTCCTTTTTCGTAACTGTATAGTTACACTGAGTGATATCAAGCACTTTGCTTGTGTAGTGTATGGCAAACGAGACGCCATCTCGCCTTTGTCCTAACACAACCCCAACAGTAAAGTATGAGGCATCCGTCTTGATCTCAAAAGGAAGAGACCAATTTGGGGCTTGTAGGATTGGGGCGTACATGATCATCCATTGCAATTGCTTAAAGACCTCAAGACATTTATGATCAGCAATGAACTCCATGTCTTTTCCTAAAAGCTCAGTTAGCGATCGGGAAATATTTGAAAATCCTTGATAAATATCCGATAAAATCCAACATACCCGAGAAATGACCACAACTGTTTCACGTTGGTTGGGGGTTGGAGTCGTCTGATCACATCCACCTTGGTAGGGTCAACCTTTATTCCTCTCTTGGAGATGACATGCTCCAACACAATGCCCTCCGTCACCATGAAGTGACTTTTCTCCCAAGAGAGCACCGGATTAACCTTGCAACACCTCTTGAGGACTCAGTTAAGATTCCTAAGACAAGAATCAAAGGAATCGCCATGGACTGAGAAGTCATCCATGAAGACTTCCAGGAATTCACCGACCATTTCGGCGAATACAACAATCATGAACCTTTGAAATATACTAGGAGCGTTGCATAACCCAAAGGGCATGCATCTGAAAGCATAGGTACCAAAGGGGCATGTGAACGTGGTTTTCTCCGGGTCCTCAGGAGCTATGGCTACTTGATTGTAGCCCAAGAATCCATCTAGAAAGCATAAGAATTCTTTTCTCGCTAATCTCTCTAAGATCTGATCAATGAATGGTAGGGGAAAATGATCCTTCTTCGTCACGTCATTCAGGTGTCTATAATCCACACAGACGCGCCATGACGTGGGTACTCGTGTCATGATCTCCTCTCCATCCTCATTGGTGGTCGTCTGAATTCTCAACTTTTTTCGAGACAACATGAATATGTGCCACCCACTTGGAATCGGTGATGGGATAAATAAAACCCGCATCACACCATTTTTCTATCTCCTTCTTCACTACCTCTCGTAAATTTGGATTCAACCCGCGTTGGAATTCACGAGAGAGTTTAGCTTCATTTTCTAAGTAGATGTGGTGTGAACACATAGTGGGATTTATCTCGTGGAGATCAAAGATGCTCCAGCCTATCGTCTTGCATTTTTTCGCCAGGATCTCTAGCAAGCAAGATTCCTGCTCCTCGGTCAATCGTGAGCTGATGATGACCGGGTACTTCCTCTCTTGTCCCGTAAGGAAGGCACATTTAAGTGTTGTAGGTAAAGGTTTGAGCTCAGGTAAGGTGTGATCATCTGGGAAGTCCGTCTCAATCGATTTTGGCTCTGTGCTGGTAGTGAGTGGATCTATCTTTGAAGTTACTGCCACACACTCATTCAACTCTGGATTCGGATGATCATCAAAAGTCTCCAAGCAATCGACAAAAGCCACATTCGACTCATCATCTTCATCTTCTGATTGTCCTAAAGAGGGAAGGAATGACAAACTCATCTGGGCCTCTACGTCATCGAAGTTGTATGGGGATGCATATTCTGCGCTGTACTCGTTCTTAAGGCTCTTACAGACTATCTCATGCACAAGATCTTCTCCGGAGGAGAGGGACTCATCGGTGCTAGTTGGGTTCTGTCTCCATGGCCCAACAATGACTACATGAATGTTATCTACTTCAGATGAAGAGTACTCGGTGCTGGATTCTGAATCTGGCCTCTGCTACCTGGTCTGCTTCATCTCAAGTTCCACATCTCTGCCTGGAGTTTGGAACTGAATCTTCCCGATCTTGTAATCAAATAAGGTCCCTGCTGTTTTGAGGAAGGGCCTTTCTAAAATGATCTGGGAATCTCTCCAATTTTGAGGGGTCTCCATATCAAGGACTGTAAAGTCTACCATGTACTCCTGACCTTCGACTTTGACGATAACATTCCTCAATTCTCCCTGGGACCTCTTTGTTGATTTATCAGCAAACTGGAGTAATGCACGGAATTTCCTAAGAGGTCCTAGATTGAGCCGCTTATAGAGGGCTGTAGGCATTAAGTTAATTGAGGATCCATTGTCTAGGAGAGTGCGTGCAAATGCGGTGTCATCGACATGACTCACCACATAATGGGCACCCATATCCCTTTGTTTCCTTGGAAATTCATTCTTTATAGCGCAAACTACTGACATAACATGCTTCTCAACACGACATTTGGCCTTCCTACTGACCCTAGTAGGTGTGCATCTCACCTTAAGTTACTTCTGGAATGCAAGTATCCTGTCCACATACTTATCGAAGGGAATTGTGACCTTGATATACTTATTGCAGATGTCTACCATCTCATGATCACCTTTTTGGATTTTTTTAGTTTTCTTCTTTCCACCCTTAAGGGCTTGGGGGAAAGGGATTATTGATGCTAA